>ML805015.1:196221-246579 GCA_009831015.1 Picea engelmannii | reverse complement strand
ATGCAAACAAAATTTGAAATGTCCATGATAGGAGAACTGTCATATTTTCTTGGCTTACAAGTAAAACAAAGCTCTGCAGGAATTTTTATCTCTCAAGAAAAATATTTGAAAGAGATATTGAAGAAATTTCAGATGGAAGATTCTTCTATAGTTAGCACAGCTATGGTGGTTGGTTGCAAGCTGAGTAAAGATGATATCTCAACTGATGTTGATCAAAGAACATATCGTTCCATGATAGGCAGTCTTCTATACATCAAAGCATCCCGTCCTGATATAATGCAAGCTGTTGGAATGGTAGGTCGTTTTCAGTCTGCTCCTAAACAAATTCATTTGGTAGCTGTCAAGAGAATATTTAAATACTTGAAGGGAACAATGAATTATGGACTGTGGTATCCTAGAAATCAAAATTTCCAGTTAACTACTTATTCAGATGCAGACTGGGCAAACTGTGTTGATGAGAGAAAAAGCACCAGTGGAGGAGCATTTTTTCTGGGTGACTCATTAGTTGCATGGCTTAGTAAGAAGCAAGGATCGATTTCATTATCCACTACAGAGGCAGAATACATTGCTGCTTCTACTTGCTGCACACAAATGTTATGGATGATACAAACTCTTGCAGATCTGAAGGTAACTTACACTGATCCTATTCCAATTCATTATGATAACACAAGTGCCATTAGTGTCTCCAAGAATCTTGTTCTTCATTCCAAGACTAAGCATATTCCAATCAAGTACCATTTTCTCCGAGATCAAGTTACAAACAGAATTGTTCAGTTGAATTATATTCCTTCCAAAGAACAGATTGTTGATATCTTTACTAAACCATTAGTAGGGACCCCTTTTGGATACCTTCGTCAAAAGTTGGGGGTTATAATATCTGGTGTTTAATCTGTTCACCTGGTTAGGGGGAGTATTTATTGAATATCTGGTGAATTTCCTAAATGCTTATAGACGACAGGGGGAGTCTATTTTGAAACAAGATCAGAGGAAGAATGTTTCTTCTTTGACATTGATGTCAAAGGGGGAGAAAAGATCTATTTCGGAAGCATGAGCAGAGTCGAAGCAGAGTCAGGAGCAGATTCGAGCCGAAGCAGAGTCGTTTCGGGAGCAGAGTCGATTCTGAAAGGCATTTGCGTGCTTGTGTTGCCATCAATGCCAAAGGGGGAGATTGTTGGCAAATATTGCACAGACAGTGAATGCGTGTTGGAAATAGACAGCGAATCAACAAATGGTTGTCATTGATGGCAAGTCTGTATCAGACAGGAATCCCATTGCAACAAGATTTCACGATTCAATCGTAGCCATTGGATTATCAAAAATGAATTTGGATCGTAGATTACAGTTATTGTCAGAGTATCGGGGATCAAGAGTTGAAGAAGCTTTGGGATTTCATCCACAGGAATCCCGATTTCACGATATGCGATATCGTGACTCAATCGTAGCCGTTGAGTCAAGATCGTACCTGGACCATAGATGTAACTCCATATCGGAGTTTCGGGGATTGTGACATCAAGAGGAATAGAATACAAGGAAACCAAAATGTCGAAATCATGATATGCGATATCGCGATTCAATCGCAGCCATTGAATCGAGAATGAATCTAGACCATTGATTATAGTTTGTGTTGGAGTTTCGCGAATCGCGATATCAAGAGGAAAAGAAACAAATGCAACAAGAATCTTGATTTCGCGATATGCGATATCGCGATCCAATTGTAGCCGTTGAAACAAGTTCATATCTAGACCGTTAGTTCAACTCCGTGTCAGAGTTTTGCGAATCGCGATATGGAGGGGCAGAAGAAACTATGCAACATTTACGAAATTGCGATAGGCGAAATCGCGATGTAACAACAACCGTCAAATCAAGAAGTGATCTGGACCATTGATTCAACTTCTTTACTGAATGTCGAGAATCGGGAATTCAAGTTGAAAAAAACACCGATCGTCCAGAGTGTCGAAATCGCAATGAGTAATATCCCGACTTAATATGAATCGTCAGATCTAGATATAATCTGGATCGTTGATCTGATTTCATTATGGAATTTCACAGATCGGGATTTGGAGGTGACATGAACATTGAACATAAGGAATTATGAATTCGCGATATGCGAAATCGTGAAAGCGCCTTTCACATAAAGCCTTGGTCACAGCCCTTGGCCACGGGAAGAGAAGGGGTCAGTCCAGATAAGATCCAATTCGGAGTTTCGGAGATCGTGATGTGAAAGTGTCGAGAAACTTGGGCAAAGGAATGCTGAAATGTCGAAACCCGAATTAAAGGCAAGATTTATAAAAGTCATCCTACGGTGCAGATAAGACTTGAATGAGATCTAAGGGTTATTGTTTCTTCACACACAGGTAACTCATCAGTTACGATTATGCTAAACAAAACGGATTCTTGAGTGCGAATCAGTTATCATTTCAGTTGCTAAGACATGTGTCCTTGGTTTGTCTATTGGAAGGTGAAGTGGAACCGTCAAGGTCATGTGTATAAAAGAAAATGATGGAGACGGAATTTGGTTGGTTGTTCTGGATGAAAAAAATGAAACAGTAAGAAAGAAGACATGAGAAGATGTGTAGTATGAAATTTTAACAGATGTACAGAGTGAGATGAAATGTAGTGCAGAAGCAGAGCAGAAGTAGAGAAGAATGACAAAAAGAGCAGGAAAAGAGTAGAATGACAGAAGAATGTGATGCAGAGCAGACCTGCTAAACGGACAGAGGAAGAGAAGAATTGTAGAACAATTTGTTGAAGATCAGATTTACAGAACAGAGAAAGAATGGTAAGAAGTGATTTATCTGCATAAATTGTCTATGTATTTATCCTTTCATATTTAAGGGTGGTTGGGAGGTGCTCGGAAGGACTGTTGTCCTCATAAGTTTAAGTGGATTCTTGAACACAGGAAGTTATAGCTTCCATCTGGTTGTAGCTAGAGAAACCAAGGTGGCAGGGTGGTGCTAGGGAGAACAAGTGTTCTCTGTTATACAGGTTGGAGCCTGTGTAATGGGAAGTTGGTGCTTCCATCCAGTTGGTGCTGGAATATTCAGGGAGTTGGTGCTTCCTTCTAGTGCATGCCAGAGAAACCAGAGAGTTGGTGCTCTCAAACAAGTTGCAGCTCGTAAAACAAAGGTTGTAGCCTCACATTGAGTTGGTGCTCAATTATAGATGATGTAGAGAACTTAAAAGACTGCCTATCATTTCGAAGAAGAAGAGGTTTTCTCCCTTTATGGTTTTCCTCGTAAAAAATCTGTCTCTGTGTATACTTTATGTGTGACTGTTGTTCTTTACCCTTACTGTCCATATGTTGTATATTGTTGATGACCACATGAGGAAATTTTAATAATGTTTTAACAGACTTAAAATTGTTTAAGCTCACATACAACTGATTCACCCCCCCTCTCAGTTGTATTAATAATTTCAACACCTTATCTATGATGGTGAGATATATCTTGAGAAAATGCAGTTGGGCAGGATATATGCTATCTTGAAATATTTCAAGTTTTGGAAGGATTATAGAGATAAGATGCAACCACCAAAGACCATTTGATTATTGTAACATATTTTCTTCATTTTGATCATTATGTAATTTTGTAAAGTTCCATTTAGAATATGAAACGAAGAGTTGTAACTGTCATCTAATAGAATGACAATTATAGAATGTGAAGGGGCCTCTTCTTATTTAATAAAATAAATGCCTATCACGAAGAAAGGACTTTTTCCCTTTGTATATGACTGACACTACTATTAATTATGAATTAATCAAGAGCAAGAGGCATTTTGGAAATTTGATATATGGGTGAATGTGTTCGATACTTTTCTTAATGCTTTTTATCTTCTATTTGAGTATTACATTTTCTGTTGTATGAATTACTTCTACAATATTTTATGTATGCTCATGTGGTCACATGTTTCCTTTTGAATACAAATACGATGTTATACAAACAAATTGCAACTAATTGTATATGTGTATTGTAATATTATTGTTATCACTTATTATTTGATTATATGAATTCTTTCTAGTTCAAATGGTATTATCCTTCATTGTATTCAATCTTATCTAGTTTTCTCCTAATCAAGATAGGATTATAATAGTTTTTCATTTAGATTTAGAAGTAGTTATCATTATTTATTTTAGTTCCGGATTTTAATTCATATGAGAACCTTTGGTTCTTAGATTCATATTTAGATACAAATTTAGAGTGGCAACCAGGCCCACATACTGGTCGAAAACACCATCCCAAACGAGAGTAGGTCTAATTGGGACTTTCCATCGGGTGTATTCCTTACCTTCTTGACAGGTCATTTGGACCCATCAACATGAAAACAGGAGAAACTAAAGGGACAATCAAGGATGTTATCACATCAACTTAGATACTTACACCCGAAAACCAATTTTTGGTTGGAATTAAAAGTTTTGGTGTGGGTTGAGGGGTTCTAGGTTATGGAGTCATAGAGTGTAATGTGTGGGTTGATAAAGTTTTAGGGAGAGAGGTAGGCCAAATTTTTTAGAGTTTGGGTATGAAGTTCTAGGTTTCCCTCCAAGTATAATTTTAAGTATGGGAATTTATATTAAAATGTAGAAACATGGGCTAATATTACTAGTCCTTAATATGTAAAATGTAAAATGTTTGGTGATAGTTTTGTAAAAATATTCAAATTTCTAAGGATTTTATATAATATCTATAAAATTTTGGTGATTTTTAAGGTAAAATAATTTTATTATATGGAATTTGGGCGAATTGTTTTTAGAAAAAATGGAAATTGACGAATCTTTTTTGGGGAAAACCATGGAAGATTATCCCATTGGAAAAATTGAGCCCCTAAAATCTTCTATGTTTTCCTCAAAATGGTGACCATATTTAACATGCATGCCAAATATGCCCTACGTAGGCCCTAAGTGGTGGTATAGTGTGGTATTAGATACTATATTTAGACCATATAACATGTGTTGTACCATACTAATTAGCATTACTATTAAATATATTAGTATGACCACCATATCTTGCTTGTTGGCCAAATATTCCATATGAGAGTCCTATGTGATCACTAGGTCTCTATGCATGGCCCATGATCCATATATGATGTTTTATAGTGTATATAGTAGACCTTGATAGATATAAGAGAGAAAATATGAAATATCAACCCTTAAGCTTGATAATAAACCATTGTCTTAAAAAAATACCAAACAGTCAAACCATAAACAACACAAGAATATAAAGAACAATCCTTAAGGTAGAGTAACACCATCACATACTCTTTATGGAATGAATAACTCCAAAAGGCATGCTTGCTACAAAACAATACATTCAAAACACCTTTAATACAATGATACTCATGATTATTTATAGTTTTTCATGACTATTGTTAGGGGTCTATGCCAACTACACTTTATTATTAGATCATTTCCTTTTAAATACATAGTGGGCCTATTTACTACCCATCAAATACCAAGTGGTTCTATTCCATGATTATGGCCACATTACATTCATTATCCTATTGGGTGCCTCCGTAGTTATCCCATATTATTCTTCCTAAGTAAATTACATTCCACCCCCCTTTGCATGTTTCATTCCTGAAACATGGGAAGAATGTGTATAATATTACCTGCTAAGCAATGTCGTCAATTGGTACTATGCATAAGCATCCATCCATCTTAGTGAAATGTGGACATGGAGGGTAATGGGGGCATTTCCTCCTCAATCTTGATTTTGGTTTCTCCTTGGGATACATTTCTTCATTTTGATACTTTGATATCTCCATGCATTGTTTTTAATCCTCCATTTACCTCCATACTAGTTTCCTTTTGGGTTCCATGTTGATCCATAGTAATTTTGTTGATTCTCTTTCCCTTTCCTTGATGGCTATTGATTCTCTAGGTGGTCTCGCTGACGATATATAACAACCTTAGATATCAATACTTGTTTATTTGACTCTTCAACATGTGGTTCCTTAGATTCATCTTCCATTTTATTCCCTTCTTGGGGATTTTCTTCAAGTGATTCTATAGGCTCTTTGTCTGATTCAACCCTCGACTCTTCATAGGATGTTTTATTAGGTACTATAATTAATTTCCCTATAAAGACTTCTTCAAGTGCCCTTTTGGTAACTTCTTGTTTAGTAAGAGAAATATATTGCAATGTAATTTTCTTTTTCTTGTACCATAGCTTCAAAAACTTCTTTTGCACATTAATATTAATTGTACCAATTGATTACATCCAAGGATATCTCAAAACAATATCCACATCATCCATATCTATAGTATGGTAATTTAAATGCAACACATATTTATCCATGGTATTCTTCAAATCTTTAAAAATTTGAATATTTTCACCCTCAACCTATGTGCTTTGAATATTATTTCTGAGAACTTGCAATCTTTTATCCAAGTTAAAATTGATGAAATTATGCTTGCAACTAGTTTTAATAGAAATGATGACCTTCTCTTGTTGAATACACCCATGAATTTGTAATAGGAAGTTGTACATGAAAATAAAACCTTAGTTCTCTCTTGATCCCTTCTCTTTACATGAGACCACATGTCTAAAAGTATTTTTTTTAAGTCTTCCTCTGGAAGGATTAATATTGCCTCAATATCAAGTGACTTTCCCCATATGAAAACATTGTCCACTAGGTTGCATATTATTTTCAATCTCCAATTAGAGAGATAATTATAGATCCAATAATCTATGTCTTTTAAAATACATCTTTCTTGTGAAAACCCAAAAGTAGAACTAGGGATTTGAATAAATAACTTACTTTTCAACAAAGCTCCTTTATGTAGCTAGAGTTTGAGGTGGCTATTGTAAAATGATAATAAATTCTGCAATACTTCTCAAATTGGCTATAATGACCACAATTATGAAATTCCATGACCATTCTAGATCTACTGACATTAGTTCAACTGAAATCTATGCACTCTATCAAAATATATACAATCTRCAAAATGCATGGCYGTAATTGGAAAAAACCCTAAAARGGATTATATTAGATTAGCGATAACTTCACTTCCCAAATTTCATTTTGGACAATTTGKTTTTTGAAATTTGGTAGTTTTTGAAGAGGAATTTAGATATACCACTAGTTTATTTAAATTATACATATAATGTTTCAGAAATAGACCTGAATGATTCCATCCTCTTCTTTCYGTAAAAMAATTGCAAAAAGAAAAAMAAWATATCCCACTTTGTGCCCAAGAAAGAGCTCTAATACCACTTGTAGTAAACCTTGATATATATAAGAGAGAAAATATAAAGATCAACCCTTAATCTTGAGAATAAAATTTCTTCTTTAGAAAATACTAAGCATTCAAACCATAAACAACAAAAGAATATAGACAATAACACTTAAGGTAGGGTAACACCATCACATACTCCTTGTGGAAGGAATCACTCCACAAGCCATTCTTGCTACAAAAAAATACATCCAACGCACCTCCAATACAATGATACTCATGTTTATTTACACTTTCTCATGAGTATTCTTAGGGGTCTATTAAAACCACCCCTTATTATTATATTGTTTATTTTTAACTACATAGTAGGCCTATTTATTACCCATCAAATACCAAGTGGGCCTATTCCATGATTATGGCCACATTACATTCATCATCCCCTTGGGTACCTCCCTAAGTACCCCATATTATCCTTTCCATGTACATTACAATGTAAGACTCTGTATTTTGACCTTATACCATGTCTCAAGCTATGGGAACCATATTTGGTGTGATAAACCTTGAAATGAGCACCATATCTTGTTGACATGCCAAAGATTCCTCTTGTAGGGCCTCTGTTGTGGCCATGGGACCCAATGCAGTACCCATGAGCCCCAAAATACAAATGTTATGATATAACCACATGAATCTTTACATAGAATAATTGCCTAGATACTGAGAAGTGCCCCTGATATGCCAAACCTCAAATTATAAACCATGTACTAGTCATGAGTGAAAGATTCCATATGGAGTGTCCATGTGGTTGTCTAGGGCCCTACATATGGCCCATGAGATCTAGAGGAAACTTTTATGGACTAATATTATGGATTTTTCATCCTAATACCATGTAATATACCCCAATAAATATCCATAGTTTTCTAATACGTGAAATCTTGACTAAGTCTCACTTATAGATTAAAGATTCCCTATGTAGGCTTTGTGTCCTGGTCCATGGAACTATGCATCACCCATGAGTCATGGAGGTAATTAGTATGGAATTAGATATCATATATAAAACTCAATACATTTCATATTCCCTAAGAATCATGTTTGGTTTTGAAAATATCAAAATGATTACCATATCCCACTTGTAGAAAAATGATTCACTATATAAGGCTTGTGTTATGGCCACAGGTCCCATGCATGGTGCTTGATCCCTAAAGGAAAATAATATACAATAATACTCTTTATTTTGATTATATACCATGGATTTAGTAATGAGAATTATCCTAGGTGTGATAAACCTTAAAATTTCCACCACATTGTAACATCCCCTAGCTCAACCAGGGAACATTACCAAGCATAATTCACATAAAAAAAAAAAAATCCTACTGGCTCATCTACCATAGCTTAAAAACTATGATTTCATTCACATTATTAATGAGATTCTGATACCCCTCATGAAATGAATCTACAACATTCTAAATGAACATGAATGCAAAAAATAACTAATTCATAGTAGCAATAAAGAATTTACATACAAAAAGTTAAGCACATCAATTAAACTCAAAAAATAGCTCAGGAAATAAAATAAAAACTTATATTTGTAAAACAATTTATGCAACCAACTGCTTGGAAAGGATGTTCCACCCAACCATAGACTTTCTTTTCTAAATCTCAATAGAAAGTCACCCCTGTGATGGGGCTAGGAATCCATAAGAGAAGGGTCCCTCTCACAATCCTCTCACAGCTAAATACCTCTCAACTCACTGATATTCTCCTATAGCTATCCCAAATTTTCCTCCAAATCTCTTCCTCTTTACTTTCCCAACCCAAGGAATATACCCCTTCATTTCTCTTAGTCCATCGAGTGTCCCATTCATTTATCAGGGTCTCTCTAGGTCAAGTAGCTAGGAATCTCTCCGCTAGGATCTCAAGGGACTCACTTCTAGGAAAAACTACCAGTGACCAACAAAAACACTTGTTGTTATAGTGAAACTCACTCAAGAGGTCACTCTTCATGCCTAAAAACTTGGTTCTTCAATTTCTAGTTCCAAAAATGCTACAAAATGCTCCATCATGCTCCTAAATTCACTCAGCCTTCTTGTTCAAGCTCTGGTGATCTTTTTCTCTCCTTTCCATTTTTGTTCATGAAAAAAGAAATGTTTAATATCTTCATGTAACCCCCATACAAATTTCCTCTTTTTTCCCAAACATCATTGACTTCTCACTCTTCCTAATGGTGATTTATTCTTCCCCATGATTTCCAATAACTATGGGATGTGACTCTCACACCCACCCTCTTATAGGATTTTAATGATTAGGCTCTCACAAACTCAAACATAAATAGAAATTTTCCCCCAAGTGATGATAAAATTCAGAAAACTAGGTTTGGATTAATAACCATGAACCATTTCCCCCTTGGGTCCCCCTTAGACACTCTTAGGCATCCCCCTCTCTTGTGGATAAATTAGCCTCCACCTTTGTCCATATTCCCAGCAACTAACAGGACATTATTTCTATTAAAAACAAGAAATACATTTTAGTGGCGATGTTACATTCCCCCTCCCCTACAATTTTGCATCATCCTCTATGCACAACACCATACCAAAATACATATACCATTTACATCATGATATTCAGAAAATAAACCAAAGATCTACAATTTTTACCCTCCAAGAGTAGTCCCAACCACAATATCTCATTGTTCTAAACCTATTGACCCAACAAATTTCCCCCCTTCACTTCCTTCATTCCATCGGGATGGACCATTCGTTTACCACCAATATCAACACAAGTACCCACGAATTGGATATGTGGTTCCAAAAACTAGTTGCCCAAAAATGGAGTCTTGCATTTTTTAACTTTTATTCTCTTCAAAATTGACAAAAATATGTGGGTATTCCTTCAGCATAGTTTCTTCATTCTCCCATAAGGCATGTTGAAGACTGTATCAGGTCCATTGAACCTTTACCATCCCTATGGATTTGTCTTGGATCATTTCCGATCTAGGATGCATATTGGTTCTACCCAAAAATCCCCTTCATTTTCCACCTGGATCATAGTCCAAACAATTATGTGGTTAGGGTCATGAACATATTTATTTAATAATGATACATGAAAAACATTATGCACTCTCATGGATTAGGAAATGCTATCATGTATGAAACTAGCCCTATCTTTTCTAATATTTCAAAAGGCACACAACTTCTTGCTTCCAACTTTGGGCAGCAACCCAATATTATCGAACTTCTTTTCGCTTTTATGTTAAGAAATACATGTTCTCCCTCTTTAAAATATATGAAAACTATGTTCTTGTTTGCATAACTTTTCTTCTGGTCCTATGCATCCTTTAAACTATACATGATCTTTGTCATCTTCTCTTCCATTTCCTTTGACAAATCCATCCCAATGATAGCTTTATCTATTGGGTTATCCCAACTCACTGGTGTGTTACACTTCCTTCCATACAAAGATTCAAAAGGAGTAATTTTTAATGAGGCTTTATACTCATTATTATAGGAAAACTCCACTAAGTGGATATAATATTCCCATTTTGATGGTTGATCCATCACATACATCCTGAGCATGTCTTCAATTATCTTATTGGTTCTCTCTATTTTCCCATCTGACTCTCGGTGATATGTTGTACTAAGATTCATATTTGTTCCAAATCCTTTGAACAGACCTTTCCCTAATTTAGATGTAAACTTGGAATCTCTATACGAAACTATTTCCTTAGGCACTCCATGCAACCTGGCAATTTCCTTCATGTAGATATCTGGAATGTTTGTTGCTTTGTGTGTTGTCTTCATAGGAACAAAATGCACCGCCTTAGTGAATTTGTCCACCACCACCATGATGCAATCATGTTGCTTCACTATTCTAGGTAGCTTTGTAATAAAATCCACTATGGTCACTTTCCACTTCCATTTTGGAATGGGCAATCTCTTTAATATCCCCGTTGGATGTGTATGCTCTATTTTTACCTTCTAGCACTCTAGACACTAGACTATGTAGTTATCCACTTCCTTCTTCATTCTCAGCCAAAAGTAATGGCTACTTACAGTTGTAATGGATTTTTGATATCCCGGGTGCCCAACATATGGCACATTGTGCATTTATTTTCACACGATATTGTTTATCTCCATGGAATTTGGCACTTACACCTTGCCCTTGTACAAGAGGATTCCATCCTCTTCATCTCATAGTTTCTAAATTTTTGTTGTTAATTTCTTTATTGTAAATTATATGAATTTGTTGCTTCAAGAATTTTATCTTTTAAATTTGTACTATACATGTTGATGGCATGCACTTCATGAGATCTTTTGTGGAGTGCATCAACCACATGATTTTTTTTACCTTTGATATGCTTAATTTCAAAGTCATACTCACTAAGAAATTCCAGCAATCTAGTTTTACTGACATTTAATGTTAGTTTTACAAATAAATGTTTCAAACCACAATGTTTTTTTCTTAGCCCAAATCTATTCCTCACGAGGTAATGCCTCCACATTTTTAATGCATGTACAATGGTTGCGAACTCTAGATTGTGTGTAGAATAATTTATCTCATGCTCTTTTAATTTCTAGGACTCATAACATACGACATGATCCTTTTGATTGAGGACTCCACCGATTTCTTCCTTCCACGCATCTGTGCACACTACAAAATATTCATCTGGATCTGCAATATTTAATATGGGTGCACTTGTCAAAATATCTTTTAACTACTGAAAACTTTCTTCACATTTTGGAGTCCAATCAAACTTCACTCCCTTATTTTGCAAAGAAGTGATTGGGCTTGCAATATTTGAACACCCCTTTATGAATCTTCAGTAATAACATGAAAGACCCATAAATTATATGAACTATGTCACATTTCTTGGCACTGGACATCCTCTAATGGCCTATATCTTCTCGGGATCAACTGATATCCCATCTGCTAAAATAATATGCCTCAAGTAGTGGATCTTCTTTTGATAAAAGATGCACTTACTTAACTTGGCATACAATTTATACTCCCTTAAAACCTTTAGCATAATTATTAAATGATTCTCATGCTCCTCTTTGAACTTATATTAGATGAAAATATTATCTAAGAAAACAATTACAAACTTTTCCAGGTACTTCCTGAACACTCCATTCATCAGACACATAAAACAAACTAGGGAATTTGATAGTCCAAATGGCACTACCATGAATTCATAATGTACATACCTTGTTCGAAACGTTGTCCTGCTAATATATTCTTCTTTTATCCTCACTTGATGATAACCTTATCTCAAATAAATCTTGAAAAAAATTCTTGAACCTTTCAATTGATAAAAAAGATCATCAATCCTTGGAAAAGGACATGTGTTCTTTATTGTGACCATATTCAACTATATGAAATCAACACATAGGCTTAATATTCCATCCTTCTTCTTTACAAAAATTATTGGGTCTCCCCAAGGTGACACACTTGGGTGTATATACCCTTTCTTCAACAACTCTTCAAGCTTCATTTCAACTCTTTTAATTATGGCGTTCCCATTCTGTAAGGTGTCTTGGACACTCAGGTAGCTCCTGGCACCAAATCAATAAAGAAATAAATGTCTCTCTTCGGTAACAATTCTGGTATTTCCTCAAAAACATCTTCAAAATATTTTAAGACCATATGGTATTCAATACTTACCACTTTATCTCTAGTTTCCTCTTCCATATGGGATCCAAAAATTTGGCATACCTTCATGAAACTCTTTTTCATCTGCATCGCTGAAATTTCTCTAACAACTAAAACTATTGGAATTCCTTGAATCTTGCCTTGTTTTCCTTCCTCATCAAGACAAATTATTGTCTTGTTGTAATAGTCTAGGACAACATGGTGCTTTTCCAACCAATTCATGCCAATTAGACAGTCATATGATCCCAAAGGTATGATGTTCACATCTACCTTTGTGTTGAGTCCATTCATGTCTATTGGGAAATATTTAACCAACTCATTGATCTTTTTGTTAGCCCCCGTGGCTAACAGAACTAACCAAGATTTATTATGCTTACTCATTTTCAAGTGAAATATTTCAATAATATTAGAGTTTATGTAACTATAAATAGCTCCAAAATCAATTAAAATTGATATGAGCTAATTATTGATGTTACCTTCCACTTCAAACATGGGGGAGTGATATTTTGATTTATTTTTGTCCAAGGCTACATAAATACTTGTCATACTTCCTCCCATGTCTTCCATTGTTTCATCCTCTTGAATGTTGTGGATATTCCTCATTCTTTCTCCTTTGTGAGGGTAGTCCCTATACAAGTGATTTTGATCACATCCCCAACATTGTACACATTTATTCCTTGGCCTTTTCTCAAATGAATTTTCTAACTTGGGTTCAGTTTGGGATGACTGTCCTTGCTAATTTTCTTGGGAGTTCTTCTTGAAAAGGGGTGGATTAAACCTTTCTTTCTTTTCTCCTTCTTACCCTTCATCTTGTCATTCCAATTATTTTGGAAGACTGGCCTCCCTCTGCTCTTTTCATAAATATGATTGTCTCTCCTTATGGTCTCCTCCAAAGTCTTGGGATTATCATATTGTATATTTTCACTGTAGAAAGAGGGTATCCCACTAAGAATCCTTTGGATTTTTACCTTCTCATATTTTATGAAGTCCACATACTTTAGAAACCCAAAGAACTTCTTCTCATATTCCTCCATGGTCATGCTTCCCAGCTTGAGTTCAAAGAACACTTTCATATTCTTTTCATAGTATTGCTCAGGCAAATATTTCTCTTGGAAATATCCTTTGAACTGCCTCCATGATAGCCTCTTCTTATAGAGATACTTTGCTTTCTTAAGATGATCCCACCACATGGTTTCCTTGCCTTGCAAGTGGTAGGTTTCAATATTATTTCTACCATTGAGGGGTAATCATGAAACTGGAAATATTTCTTCATTTCCAATAGCCATGCCTCGACATATTCTCCCTTCCTATGCTCACCATTGAAAGTTTGTGGCTTGATCTTCTAAAATTCATCTTGCAATATGTCTCCCTCGGGCCTTCTCCTTTGTATCCTAACAAGAGACACACTTGGATTTCTTTCTGGCCCTGAAATTGCATGAGCTCTCCTAGTATATTTCCCTAGGGAATGATGGAACCTACTCCTTATCCTTGACTTCATGTCATTCTCGTGCTCATCCCTTCTGCTCTTGGATTTGGATGTTGTCACTTGTCTATCACTAGATCCTTGTTTGGTGCCAGAGTAATTATTGGATTGCTACTGCAACATGTTCAAGCTATGAATTATTTCTTCTTGATACTTCATAATATTTTCATTATCATCCCTATAACTCTAGACTTCTCTCTGTAGGATTCTCATAGTGACGGGTTCCTCCCTATCTCTTCTTCCATTAGACTATGTTTCAACATTCCCCATATTGACATGCAGACCTATGAATTCCTCTTCATGACTGTAGGATGCCTAGGAGTATTCCATGGATGCAGTTCTCATATAGGAACCAAAATTCCTTTCTGACTCTCTAAATTCTGAAGAAAATGTGCATGCAAACAATTTTTTGTTAGACAAAAATAAATACATACACACTTTTGGAAAAGAATGCAGAAATGTTTCTTCCCTCTAATTCCACTAGTCATATTCTTTTAAGTTGTTTGAAAAATTTACTAATAAAGATAATTTTTTGGGTTAATGGATCTATTATACTTCTAAATACCTTTCCATCGACTATTCATTTTCCAAAATTAGAGTTTCGAGCAGAACGTTATCGTCTTCAGAAGTTTTGGATCGTTTTCCCTTTTTAACCTTGCATGCTACAAGTGTGATCTTTCTTTTCCAAAGCATTTTAGTTACCCATAATTCAAATTTGGTTACATGGATGAATTCTATAGTCCATGATATTTCCATAGACTACTTTTGGGCCCCAAACTAACTCTCGGGTTGGGGGTTATTCCCTATAAAAGAAATCTGGTATTGAATTTTACCCTCGACTGTTTTGGATGTAACTTCTTCATACAAGTTCTATTTGGAAAACACTTTATATTGTTGGAAATATCTCTCCGATATCTATCATTTTAGAGGTAGAAACTCTATGTTGTGGAAGGACATGTAGTTTCATGAAAATTTGATTTCCTAAAAACATTGTTTAGGCCCTCAAAAATGCCCTACAAGTTTGTGACCTTAAGAAAAACACCAAAATTTCTTGATATTTTGATTGTTTATTGTTGAATGTGGTACTGATTTTGGTTCTCGGTCACCGATCCACCAACCCACCAAGCACCGGGTAAAAATGATTACCTTCTCATTTATTAAATTCAATTAAACATCATTATGATCTATCGGGCACCGACCCACTGGGGCACCTCCTGTACACCTCCAACCAAACTAACTCTGGTCTGATTCGATCCATTGGCCCATTGGGCATACTGGACTATTTTACTTTAGGGAAAACACCTTACATCCTCCTTTCCAAACTTACCTTTAATCATGATCTGATCCACCAACCCATCGAGCATACTGGACCACTGGGGCACCGATCTACCAGGCCATCGGGCTACCACACTTTACTTCGATCCAACTCTCCCAAGGATTCCATCTCGATATGATCTACTAGGAATAATATTCCATTAGGGCACCAAAATTCCAGCCTACTGGGATACTGGCCTATTGGCCTCCGACTCCATACTACAATTTCGACCAAACGGTCATGACAATGGTCTGATCCGATCTATCGGGCATGTCGGGCCATCGGGGCACCAGGACGTCGACCACTACATGCAAATTCTATAAAAATGAACATGATGTTGACTATTCCACCCTCCACCGAGAATTAGTCCATACCCACACAACCTCCATCCAAATAACCTAATATGATCCACCAGTATCGGTCCACCGAAGCACCAGAACACTGTGGAACTTCCACTTGACTCTGATCCGATGAACACACTTTCTCGTGGGGGTTTTGATAGAAAAAAGTTACATTGCACATGACCTCTATAAGGTTCTGCATCTCTCTATGATTCATGCAAGAATATCAAAGGGCCTCCCTTTTCTTATAACCCATTGTGTATAACATCTTCCTTTTCATGTGGGATAAATAACTCCTATCATAGATCAACGGCTAGGAATCCTTGTGGGATGAGATCAACGGCTCATGTGCACTGATTTTATGAAAGTCATAACTTCTGATTTTTATGTCCATATTAAGAAAATGATGACTCATTTGAAATCCTAGGCCATGGGGATTAATTTGGATATGGTTTCCATGGTGTAAAGCCACAAAATTTCCCCCCCCAACGTTGTTCATCGAAAAATAATTTTTACACAAAACAAAAATCTGATTCAAATGAATTCAACTATCATGCAGTATGCTCCTACAATCCATTGTTGCAACCTTATGCTATAATACCATAATGTAACATCCCCTAGCTCAACTAGGGAACATTACCAAGCATAATTCACATAAAAACAAAAATTTTCCTGTTGGATCATTTATTGTAGCTTACCAACTACGATTTAATTCACATTATTAACCAGATTTTGATACCCCCCATGAAATGCATCTACAACATTCTAAATGATCATGAACATGAAAAAATAATGCATTCAAAACAACAATAAACCATTTACATATACATAATTAAGCACAACAATTAAACTCAACAAATAACTCAGGAAATAAAATAAACACTTATCTTTATAAAACATTTATGCAACCAACTACTTGGAAAGGATGTTCCACCCAACCATAGACCTGTTATTATAACTCTCAACAACAAGTCACCCCCGAGTTGGGGCTAGGAATCCACAAGAGTAGGGTCCCTCTCAGAGTCCTCTCACAGCTAAATAACTCTCAACCCACTAATATGCTCCTACATCTATCTCGAATTTACCTCTAGTTCTCTTCCTCTTGACCTTCCCAACCCAAGGAATGTACCCCTTCACTACTCTTATTCAATCGAGTGTCCCATTCATTTATCAAGGTCTCTCTGGCTTAGGTAGCTAGGGATCTCTCTACTAGGAACACAAGGGAATCACTGCCAAGAAAAATACCAGCGACAAACAACAAAACTTGTTTTTATAGTGAAACTCACTCACGAGTTCAATCCTCATGCTTGACAACCTGGTTCTTCAATTTCCATCTCCAAAAATTCTCCAAAATCCTCCAACATGCTCCTAAATTCACCCAGCCTTCTTGTTCAATTTTTGGTTCTATTTTTCCCTTCTCTCCCTTTTTGTTCATGCAAAATTGAATGTGTAATAGTTTTTTGTAACCCCCATATGAATTTCCTATATTTTCCAAAGACCATTGAATACTCACCTTGCCCAATGTTGATTGCTTCTTCCCCATGCTTTCCAATAACTATGGGATGTGACTCTCACACCCACCCTCTTACAAGAGTTTAGTGATTGGGCTCTCACACACTCAAGACAAAATAGAAGGTTTCCCCCAAATGATAATAAAATTCAGAAAACTAGGTTTGGATCAATATCCATGAATCATTTCCACCTTGGGTTCCCCTTAGAGACTCTCAGGCATCCACCTCTCTTCTGGATAAATCATCCCCCATCTTTGTCCATATTCCTAGTAGCTGGTAGCACATTATTTTTATAAAAATAATAAATACATTTTGCATATTACATTGCTTGTCCATAGCCACATTCATATCTACATTATGAATTAATTAAATTGGGGATTATATTGCGGATGTTACAACATCTTTCTCTTGAGCCAAATATTCACAATGGAAAACCTATGTGGTGGTTGGAGGCCCCATACATGGATTTTGAGCCCCAAAGGAATATGTAATGGATATATGGCTTAGATTTTGTTTCCATACCGTTTTATATTTATTTATAACCATCCTAAGTGTGTCAAACCTTGAAACAAACACAATATCAAACATGTCGGAAAATATTCCCTATTTAAAGCACCTATGATGGTGTAGAGGAACATAGAAGTCCCATGAACCCATGGCATGGGCACTAAGAACTATTCTTGGTATTCCACTCGTCAAAATGGTGAAAAAATATCACTGATAGGATAAATATTCCATTTCTAGGGATTATGTGTTGGTTTAGGGTACAATACATGACTATAAACCCTAAAGTACATGCATTTATTCTTAAACCCTATATCAATCTTAGGCCATCACCTTTATCTTGAGAATTTTCCATAGTGGTACAAATCTCAAAAAGACCAATATATCCTTCTTATAGTCCAAATATTGTTTGTGCATGACCTATGTGATAGGTTGGGAGCCATAAATGGGCCATGATCCCCATTAACCTATGTTCTAGCCTTAGAACTTGGATTTTTTCATTAGACCATGGCCTATTCTATGAGAACCATCCCCAATAGCATAAATATTGAAATAACCACCATGTATTTCTCATAGAAGAGTCCTTATGGAGGGAATATGTAAGGGATTTGATTCCCACAGATGGCCCATGAACACTAAAGAATAAATATAAAGCTTAAGATCCTAGAATTTGGCCTTGAACCATGACTTATGCCATGATACCCATCCCAGTTGAACAAAACCTTAAAATGACCATCATATTGAACTCGCAAGTCACATATTCCTTATTTAGAGAATATTTGATGCACAATGGGCCCACACATATCCCATGAGCCCCCAAAGACAAATTTTATGTTTTAAGACCTTTATTTTGATTCTCAACCATTGCATGGGTGAAAAAAACCATCCTTGGTGCATTGATCCTTGAAATAGTGACCATATCTCACTCATAGCCTGCAAGGATGATTTTAGGGGATAAATTTCACTCATGGGCTAATTTTCCATGGTTTTTCCAAAAACGAGATTCGCTATTTTAAAAATGATTCGCCCAAATTCTATAGGATAAAATTATTTTACCTTAAAAATAGCCAAAATTTTATAAATCTATATAAAATACTTAGAAATTTGAATATTTTAACAAAAATATCGCCAAACATTTATAGTTGACATATGAAGGATTAGTAAGATTCGCCAAGGTTTCTACATTTTAAAATAAATTTCCATCCTTAAAATCATCCCTACTCATAGGATAAATATTTCATATATAGGGATTTGGTGTTGCTTTAGGGAACTATAAATTTTATGATCCCTAGAGGTGATTGGTGTGGACCTGGACTGATCCAGATTTATAAGCATGTTATCCTCATAATCCTAAAGTTCTATAGTCTAAGTATTTTCTAGTTTAAATGTTTTTAGAAATTAGTTTATTCTAGTTTGTTAGGATAAGGACATATAGCTTCTATGTAAAGGACACCTATCATACTCATGTGATTACGTGATTGGTATTTCTCCTATATTTTAGTTTAGAGTTGAGCTATATAAACAAGATCCTTCTTCAAGTGAGGTCAACAAGTTGATTATGAGTCCTCACTTCAGATTGTAATCACGTTTTCCTGATTAATAAAATTACGTGTATGAGGACACTTTGTCAA
The DNA here is from genome assembly GCA_009831015.1 of Picea engelmannii. Classification (NCBI taxonomy): domain Eukaryota; kingdom Viridiplantae; phylum Streptophyta; class Pinopsida; order Pinales; family Pinaceae; genus Picea; species Picea engelmannii. Next base: position 226,983 of record ML805015.1, on the reverse strand, counting down.
CATGGTATCAGAGCCATGGTGAAAATTGTGATGGAAGAGAATTGGTGATGGATTGAGGAAGCAAGGAATACTTCTTGACATAAATGCAAATCTCTTCAAACTCAAGAGCAATGGTACTGAGGTAATCCATTGATGTTTAAAGTAAGGAAATTTTAGTTTTTAATTGCATATTTTTTCAAAATCAATTTGTTGATTTTATTTCAGATCTAATCCTCATTTTATTGTTGATTAGATTTCTAGACCTATTTCTATTGTTTATAGTTCTAAATCTGCAAATTTATTGTATCTAAATCAACAATTAGGCTTGTAAATCTCAAGATCATAGCAGATCTATTATAATTCTGCATTGTTTTATTATCTTAAGATGCACTGTTGTTTTTCAATTGATTAAGAGGGCTCATTTTGTAAAAATTTCTTCAGATACGTTTATAAATCTGGCAATTTCATATTTAGAGCTGTAGATTCTAAATTTATGTTTTTCAAGATTATTCTATCATTCGACCGTCAGATCCATATCGCATTGAATCAGTTGTTTCAGATATGCAGAGATAAAATCGCCAAAATTAGAAGTGTTGTGTAGTATTTTATCGAGGACCGTATCGTGGACCGAATCTTGGATCATATTGAAGACTATATCTGTGCTTGGTTGTGGATGGATACCATTGTGTTTTGAAGGACCAAAACCAGGACTGTAACAAGGATTGTATCGTGGATCGCATCTGAATTCAGTAGAGGTGTCGGGTCTTCATTGAAATTAATGGAAAGAACCCCATCGTGATGATGAATCAATGAAAAAAACTATATCTTGGACTATATCCTAGACTGTATTGTGGACTATATCGTAGTAATATAGTCTACCCAACATTCTCTGAAATTTACTTGGAGATCGCCCAAGAGAAATCAAGCGCTTGACTAGTTATACCACGAGTCTTTGCCATTAGAGTGCTTGACATTGAAGAGGAATGTCAATGATTCACTTATCTCATCAACCATCTTCTCAATGATTTTCTTATCCAAATCTCCACATTGATTTTCTCAATAAACATGCCCTTCACTCTGCGCGATTTTGGTGGGAAATTTTTGGTATGGTTGGATCTCATGATTTAATGAAAATAGATCTAGTGCCTCTTCTGCACATTTAACAGGACAAGAATCAGAGCATCATCGACCATAGCTGCAAGAGATCCCAGTGCACCATATCCATCATGGAAATCAATGCGCAGGATTAATAGTTGGAACGCCCTTTCTTTGTTTTCACAACAGCTCCAACACTGTTTTAACTTTCGGGCTATGATTTTTCAAAGGCGAGGCTAACTTGGATACTGTGTGCATGCTCTCCGCGTCATACCCAACGCCATTCGCTCCAAAATTCACTTGGTATTTTCTCATCTTTTCAATGGTATTTGTTAACTTTTTGAGAGACAAATAATTTGTTTTACATAAAGATGAGCAGTGATAAGTGGATTTATTTATTAAATTCAGTTTAAAGGGAGATATTTTTTTGTGTAAAGATTCTTTTTTATTATTAGATAGGTTATTTTTTTTATTCAAGGATTTTATTTGTAATCTTTTAATTCATTGATGACTTTAGCTCAAGGGGGGGCACTTTTTGCTATTCGTAAAAGGCTATAAGTCTTGTAAAAAGGGTCAAATTTCAAAAGTTTTTATTGTAACCTTGAAGCTCAGAAGTTGAGAAGACTCCAGTGAAATACTCTCTCAAAATCCATTTCCAACAAGACTTTTAAAGGGTCAAGGCCAAGCCCTTAAAAGTGCTCTTTTGCGTGGATTGTGTACTCTTTATTTATGTTGCCTTGTCTCTCTTTTAGTGTTTTGGGATTATTCAGAGTGGTGGTGTGATCATTAACTTGCAATTTTTGCAATAAGGCAATATACCATCATGTCTAAATTAATCAATCTATTCATAGAACCAGATAACTTAGATGGACCCAAGACTTACAAATCTTGGAGTCGGCACATGCAGAACACTTTGATCTATAATGAATTATGGTGTGATATTTGTGATGGTCATACTACTCCAACTAAGCCAACTGACGCTACTCCTTTAGCCAAATAGCATTTGAAAGATGAAAAAGCACTTGCTTTGTTGCGCTCTTCTGTAACTGAACACATGTTTGTACATATTGAGAATTCCAAAGATGCATGGTCTGCATGGAATCTATTCAAGAATCTTTTGATACTCCTATTGCATCTCATAGATTTGATCTACAAACGAAATTTATTAAACAAAGATTAGATGATAATGGTGATGTATTAGAATACATTTCATGGATTAAGAACATTCATCAAGAAATCATCAAGGGTGGTTTTCCTAAACTTGAAGATAGTTTTCTGGTCTCCATTGTGATAAATGGCTTGCCTCAATCTTATAAGCATTTTCTTGAGACTTTGCAACTAAATGATAAGTTATCATCTGTGACCTTTGATTCACTTAGTGAATTATTGGCTCAACATAGTAAATCATTTGGAAAAAAAAAACAATCGGGAGAAGATCTTCTTTTCACTAAAGCTGAAATTTCTAAAGGAAGAGGAAAATCAAATTTTGGAAATTTTTAGAATCATTCTTCTAATCGAGGCCATGGTAGAGGTCGTGGTCAAGGTAGAGGTTGTAGAAATTTTAATCAACAAAATTGTCAAAGTAATCCTCCCAATAATAATGCACATTCAGGAAGAGGCAGGAATTCCAATCAAGTGAGATGTAAAATATGTTTAAAGATGGGACATTATGCATCAAATTGTCTAGCAAGCAATGATCAATTACCAAAGTTTAAGCAGACATCATATTCAAATTCTCAACAATCAGCTCCATATGCAGAGGATCAATATTTCCAGGATGATCAATATGAATATCTTTTTACAGCAGTTCAACAAGAAGATTCATTTGAAAATGATTAGATATTGGACACAAGAGCTACTCAGCATATGACTTATTGCAAAGACTATTTTTGGAATTATCAAGATGTTAAAATAAATCCCATCTATTTGGTTGATGATACTACTCATATACCTCAAGGAAAAGGTTCAGTGAAAGTCTTTCTCCCTGGAATTGGTGAAAAATGGATTTCAAATGTTTGGTATGTACCAACTTTTAAGAAAAAATTGTTATCCTTAGTCACAATCTGACAATTTGGACATCAAATCATGATGCAAGATGGTTTGGTCAATATTAAGTCAGAGAACGATAACTTGAAAACAATAATTTCAAAATATGAAGATGGAAAATTGCTAATAATGAAGGGAAAAGTTATCCCAAGAAAGCATGATCTTGCAGCAACAGTAAATTTTGAAATGTCTTCATTCAGATTATGGCATTTTTTATTTGGTCACTTAAACTTTGATAGTCTCTTGAAACTTAAGTCCCAATATTGGGTAAATGGTTTTCCAACTTTCAACAGAGAAAATTTTAAGTGTGAAGCTTGTATTTCTGGCAAGCAAAAGAGAGAATCTTTTCCAACCAGCTCATGGTGAGCAACAAAGTATTTGCAGTTGATTCACAGTGATATATGTGGTCCAATGGAATCTTCTTTCAGTGGATGTTGATACTTTATATTGTTCATTGATGACTACACTAGAATGACATGGTTGTACTTTTTAAAGGCAAGTTCTGAAGCTTTTGAAAATTTTGTAAATTTTCAACATATGGTTGAAAATGCAACAAGAGAAAAGGTTGCATCTTTGAGAACAGATAATGGAGGAGAATTCACTTCAACTTAATTCAATGATTATTGTCGAGACAACAAAATTCAGAGGCAACTAACAAATTCCTATACTCCACAGCAGAATGGAGTTACTGGAAGAATGAATAGAACTCGCATGGGCATGGCAAGATCTATGATGCAGTTTAAAGGTTTGAGCACAAAATATTGGGCTGAATCAGTCCATACTATTGTTTATCTCATAAATCAATCACCTGTGTCAGTTTTAGATGGACAAACACCTTATGAAGCTTGGTACAGTTTTAAACCCAAGGTAAATCATCTTAGGGTTTTTGGCTCAACATGTTATGCTTTAGCTCCTAAGGAAAAGAGGACTAAATTATAAAACCGAAGTATGAAGTGTACCTTCATTGGATACTCTAATGAAAAGAAAGGGTATAGGTTGCTTTCAGATGGAAAATTCATTGTCACTAGAGATGTAATTTTTGATGAAACTGAAAGTAAAATTTTTGATGAGATTAATCATATCCTTAGTTGTTTAGAGAAGAAAAACACTAAGGGTAAAGGTAAGTTGAACAATTCAAAGAAAACATTTTGGTTTGAAAAGGACTTTGTTTCCTTAGAAGACATCGCTTCATCAAAAAATTCTTCTGGTTCATCTAATAATGAAACTACAAAAGAATCTTCTGATATTGGAACTTCAAAAGAATCTTCTCCAACCTTAGATACTTCAGATGAAAGAAGAGCCTCATTTTTTGAAAATACTCTTTTCAATAATAATAGTGATTTAGATCCACAATCCCCTCAACATAAGAAGCCAAAGTGGGCCAAACTACTTCTCAAAGATGTTCATTCAGATGAAATTAACAAAACAAGAACTAAGGGATCTTCAAGAGAAGAAGCTAATTTGGCTCATGCTTCCACTGAACCTACTTCTTTTGTTGAATCAGTTGGACATAAAGAATGGAAGGAGGCAATGATTAATGAATATGATTCATTACTTGCAAATGGGACTTGGAACTTAGTTGATTGTACACATGATGTTAAGCCCATTGGTTGTAAATGGGTTTATCGAGTAAAGTACAAGCCCAATGGTAAAATTGACAAGTACAAAGCAATCAATTTTGCTAAAGGTTTTTCTCAACATGAAGGAATTGATTATGAAGAAACTTTTGCACCCACAACTAAATGGAATAGTATGAGAATGGTTATCAATTTGGCTGCACATAATGGTTGGAAATTACATCAAATGGATGTCCAAAGTTCCTTCCTGAATGGTGATCTAAAGGAATATATTTTCATGACTCAACCATAAGGGTTTGAAGCTAAAGGACAAGAACATAAATTTTGGAAACTTGTGAAGGCTTATATGGCTTGAAACAAGCTCCTCGAGCTTGGTATGCAAAAATGGATGATTACCTACAAAAAGTGGGTTTTCAGCGAAGTGAATTAGAAGATACATTGTATTTTTGAATGCAATATAAGCACATGGTGATACTTGTTCTCTATGTTGATGACTTAATCATAACAGGAAATAATGAAGCTCACATCAAACATGTTAAGGAAGAACTTAAAGCAGGGTTCAAAATGACTGATCTAGGGACACTTCAGGATTATCTTGGAGATGAATTATCTCAACATCCTAATCAAATATTACATAGTCAAACTAAGTATTCCATTGAATTGTTAAAGAAATTTAGCATGGAAGATTGTAAACCTTCTCTTACCCCCATGGAGCAGAAATTGAAACTTTCAAAATTTGAAGGGGGGGGATTGGTAAACAATACAAGGTATAGGAAATTGGTTAGAAGTCTCATTTATTTGACAAATACTCGACCATATTTGTATTATTCAGACAATATACTTTCAAGTTTTATGCAGGAACCAAGGGAAAGTCGCTGGAATTCAGCAAAAAGGGTACTGAGATACATTCAAGGTACAAAATATTTTGGTCTTCTCTATAAAAGAAACAAAAAATTTACACTTGTTGGATAATCAGATGTTGATTTTGTAGGTGACATTGATCATAAAACATCCACTTCAGGGTATTTAATGAATATGGGTTCAACAACAGTATCTTGGAATTCTAAAAATCATACAACAATTGCCAATTCTTTAGCAGAGATAGAGTACATATCATCTTGGGAAGCAACATGTGAGATTGTATGGCTACGTAGAATCTTACAAGAAATTGGTGAATCTCATAAATAACCAACTACTTTATTGATTGGAAGTCAATCATCAATAAATATGGCCAAGAATCTAGTATTTCATTCAAAGACTAAACATGTCAACACCAAGTACCACTTCATCAGATCGCTCATCATCAAAGACATCATCAAGCCTCAGTTTTGTCCATCTGAAGATCAAACTTCAGATATTTTTACCAAACCTATTGGTATAATAAAGTTCACTAAGTTTAGAGATGAACTTGGTATTTGTAAAAATGAACTTTTGGATTAAAGGGGGGATTGTTAGCCTCATAATCCTAAAGTTCTATAGTCTAAGTATTTTCCAGTTTAAATGTTTTTAGAAATTAGTGTATTCTAGTTTATTAGGATAACACCTAGCTTATATGTAAAGGACACCTATCATACTCATGTGATTATGTGATTGTTTGTTCTCCTAGATTTTAGTTTAGATTTGAGCTATATAAACAAGCTCCTTCTTCAAGTGAGGTTAACAAGTTGATTATGAGTCCTCACTTCAAATTGTAATCAATTTGTCCTTATTAATAAAATTATGTGTCCGAGGACACTTTGCCAATAGAGCATAATGAAATGAATCATAAATTCAATACAATAACAAAAAGATATGGATAACAACATATATCCAATGAACAATAACTTATATTGAATAAAGAAAATAGGCTAAAACTACAAAACTGCATAACTGAAACAACTTGCTTGAATGGTACTAGTTATCTCTTAGAAGATATGTGGTTGATATGTGAATCCATCTGAGAAGAATGATTACAACGACGCTCCAGAGGCATTTTTAACATTACTCATGAATTCCAAAACCATAGACATCCAAAAACCTAACCCTAGGAGATGAAACGCCAAAATTTATGTGGGCCCCGATGGGTAAGTTGGTACCTCAACTTCTCGGGGTCATAACTTTTTCATATGACCTTCGTTTTAGGCGTGTGATATCCCATTGGAAACGAATTTTAGAGAAATACACATTATTCCTTCTAACTCTAACTCTATCTACAATTTGATTGTGGCAAGCCAAAAAAAAGAAACTTTTTAGGGCCCCAAAACGGCCCTAGGAGTACAAAAAGATGTATTGATATGAAAACTTCCAAAATAATCTAGTTGGAATAGGTGGGAGGCCATCAATATCCACCTTGATGTTGTGTGGGGCTTCAGGACAGCCCCAAAAGTGCATAACCCACAATTACAAAGAAATTTCATCATTACATAGAAACGTGTTAAACTAAAAACTATCAAGATGAGCCAGTTGGAATAGGTGGGTGGACACCAATATCCACCTAGATCAATCCTCCCCCCATAGGAAGAAATGGTATCCATTATGTTGAGTTAATTTTTGTTGAATTTGGCCCTGAGTGAGCGAATTTCCTTGGTGTAGGAGCTAACCTACCTTGACAACCCGATAAAGTTGGATCATCTGATGGCGAGTGCCCTTGACCTGTGTGTCCACTATATGATTAGTGGATGTATGTTCCATGCAGTCAGGGGTGAGCTCTTTTGGTTTTAACTATTCTGCGATCTCTGAGGTGTCCAATAGTGGTGGAAAATATGGTCGATGGAGATCCACATTGAACATTGGGTGCAAGCTGAGGAAGGGTGGAGTGTTGAGATCAAAATCATTTCCACCCAAAACCTTGGTGATAATGTAAGGCCCATAGTGAATTGGATGAATATTTATATGGGGCTCTACAAGTCACTCTTTCTGCAAATGTAACCAGACCTTGTCTCCCACCTGAAACTGGTGTGGTACCCATTGTTGATCATGGCATTGCTTGTACTTAGCATTGACTTTCTACAAAATCTCATGGACCTGTTGGCAGATGTGTTGAATCCGCTCAATGAATCTGGTGTATTTTTTGGCCTCAAACTGAACACGGGAAGATTCTACCTATGTGGTTGCAAGAGGTAGTGCAACATCAATGGGACCCAAGGGTTGGAAGCCCAACCCCACTTGAAATGGGCTATGGTTGGTGGAGCTATGGAGAACCTTGTTGTAGTTGTCTTGAACATAGGGAAGACTCTCATCTCATGTATGCGGATGCTTAGAGTTATACATGCGCAAGATGTGCACAATCATCCAATTGATGACCTATGTTTGGCCATCAGTTTGGGGGTGGAAAGTAGTGGATTTAGTGAGCTTGGTGTCCAACAGTGACCAAAGACTCAACCAAAATGTGTTGAGGAACCCATCGTCCTGATATGAAATGATGTTATGTGGTATCCCAAAATGGACCCACACCCATTCGAAGAATATCTTGGTAGTATCTTTCGTTGTGATGCTCTTCTAGCAGGTTGTGAGAATGGAAATATTTGAAAACCAATCAGCCACCACAAATACACAATCATTGCCTTGATTGGTGGATGGAAGTACAAACATGTAATCCATCGAGATAGATTCCCAATGCCTCTCAGGAGTAGGAAGAGGGTTGTATAAGCCTTGTTTCTTGATGGTTAGCTTGGCAATGGCACAGGTAGTGAAAGATCTGATATACTTGCTGACGTCCTATCAAAGTTTTAGCCAATAAAAATGTTTTTGTAGAAAAACCACAGTTTTCTCCATGCCAAAATGTCTTGCCATCTGACTGTAGTGAGCCTCCCAAATCATATTTGCGTGCTCACTTGCAAGAGAACATAGGTGGCCCAGATGGCATAACATTTCATCCTAAATGTGAAAATCAGTGACATTTGCACATGTACCCAAGAGATGATAGGTGGTGGCGAAGTCAGATTCACGCTGATGAAGTTGGGGTCAATCATATTCCTTATTCCCACAGGAATTGAGCATGGTGGTGAGTGCATCAATGGGAGGTCGACTAAGGCAATCAGTGACATGATTTTTCATCCCTATCTTATACTTGATGTTGAGATGGAACTTTTGTAGGTATGTGGACCACTTTTGATGGCAGTCATTCTGTAACTTCCCTTATGTCTATATGAACTATAGAGGCTTGTGATCAGTGTGGATAATTGTCTTCTTTCCCAGAATGTAATGTTTCCATTGACAACAGGATTGCACAATGGAATACATTTCCTTTTCATAGGTGGGGTAATTTTGGACTATATCTAAGAGTGTCTCACTATGGTATGCTACGAGATGACCATGTTGAGTGAGAAATGCACCTACAACATAGTTGGAGGCATCAATCTCAATCTCAAATAGTTGTTTCATATCAATTAAGAAGAGTACTAGAGCTGAGCACAACTAATTCTTTAGATCATAAAATGCTTTTTGTTGTTCCTTCCCCCATGCAAACTTTTCATTGCCACTTCCCTTGGCTACTTGGCTGAGGGCCCATGCAATATGGGATAATCCCAACATGAACCTTCGGTAGAAGTTGGAAAGTCCCAAGAAGCTCTGAAGCTCGGTTAGTGTGGTTGATGGTGGATATTCATGAATGACTTGGATCTTAGCTAGATCCATAGGTACCCCATGCTCATCAACAATGTAGCCCAAGTGTTGGACCTTGTTCATGCCACAGGTGAATTTTTCCAAGTTGGCATATAGCTTGTGCTGCCACAGAGTGGTCAAAACCTACTAAATATGCTACATGTGATCATCCCAAGTTCTATTGAAGATGAGGATGTCATCCAGATATACCACCACAAAATATTTGGTGAAGGGTCTCAATACATCATCCATCAATCTCATGAAAGTTGTTGGTGCATTTGTTAATCCAAAGGGCATGACCAACCATTTGAAGAGACCTTATTTAAATTTGAAAATTGTCTTCCATACATCAGTTGGTTCGATGGGAACCTGGTGGTAGCCATACTTTAGGTCAATCTTATTGAATAACTTTTCCCCCTTGAGTTGGTCAAAAAGGTCATCAATTAAGGGAATTGGGTACCAGTTCCTGACTGTGATTTTGTTTAATGCTCTGTAATAAATCCAGAGCCACCAGGTCTTGTTTTTCTTCTGCACCAGTATAATAGCGCTTCCACAAGGGGAGGATTTGGGTTGGATGTGCCCCTTTTAAAGAAACTCTTGGATCTAGTGCTTTAGTTCATCATTTTCCATCAACGAGAAACGATATAGTGGTCCATTAGGCATAGGTGCACTGAGGGTTAGATAAATTGGATGCTTGACTTGGCAATGTGTCAGTACCCCGGTGGGTGACTATAGTCTTCCACAATCTCGTCCACTTGCTTTTGTTGCAAAGAGAGGATTTGTATATAGGTCACAGATGTGGCAGTGACCTTTTGCTTACCATGATCATAGATCACAAAGAATATTAACTATAGGTATTTTAAATGACCTTACTACATTTCTTAGCAAAGATTAAAGAAATAGCGGTAGGTGACACTACCTCTGGTATCCTATACAATTGTTTACCCAAAGTAATAATAACACTATGGGGTCTAGACTCATACACAACATGTCACTTCCATAAATATGGCTAACCTAAAATAACATTACAAACTTCAAGGGGAGAAATATCACACAATATCTTGCCTTTGAAGGGCTTGATGTTGTAGGGCAGACGACACTGTTGGTTGACGCAGAGATCTCTTCCTTGGTGAAGAAAGCCGATGGTGTAGGGATAAAGGTGTGGTGTTCTCAGTAGTTCCAGCCACTTGAATACCTTTGTTGAGATCGAGTTCTTTTGACTGTCACTATCGACAATGAAATGAAGCGGAGTCCCCTTTACCCACATATGTGAGTGAAAGAGGTGTTCCCCTTCCTCTGGTTCTTCTAGTTCGCTTGGCTGGACTTTGGTGGTAGTGACTGTGGCACCGGGTTCGACATCGATAATCCTCTTCCCACTTTCTATATTTGATTTGGAGTTGGTATATGCCTCTGACTCATAAGCTTTCAACTCGGCCACTAGTGACTACTTGGAGTGACATCTTCGGTGTTGTTCCAAGGGATTTTATGGTATTCACACCACTTTCCCATGTCCTTCTTCAACTTCTCATTACCCTTATTAGGTTGTGGATTGGACTGGTTGTCCTGAGAGTGGCCATATTTTCTCTGTCCCTTGTTTGGTGGGTTGTGACCACCTTTTTCCTACTTCGGCTGTGAGGAATTTGCAAATCCAAACTCTCACCTCTTCTACTTAAATTTATACTTGATCTTGACAACATATCTATAAGTCGCACTTAATGATACGATGTCTAGAAAATCCATTTCCATTTGAATGTATCTATGCAGACAACCAAAATATTTGAGCACCATATGTTGTTCTAATTATTTGATACCCAATTTGGTGCGCAGATCAGTATGGAAAATATTGGTGAAATTTGGTATTGTTTGGTCCCTTTCTTGACATAGCGTGGTCTATCTTGTGTATTGTTACTCATAGCTTCCAACGGGGTATTATTGTTCTTTAATGGAATACCTGAAGGAATCCCATGTGGGGGAGACCAAAAATATTGTAGATTCCTTTGTGGCCCTTTGCTTAGAGTAAGTATCCCACCAGTCCTTAACATGGGGGACGACCTTGAGGAGTGAAAAAGTAATCTTTTCCCTATAGGAAAAATTGTGGACCAAAAAATACCCTTCAAGTAGATTCAACCATTTATCTATAACATATGCATCTATTAGTCCTTTAAATAATGGAATATCAAATTTTACTTGTACCTTGAAGGGTGTTGCGTGGTCACTTGATGAAGATGTGTCTCCTATGGGAATAAGTCGAAGGATCTGTGTAAAGTTGTCCATCATTTCATTCCTTTGTCACGCAAGGGATTCCTCGAGAAATTATTTAAAAGGATCTCATGCTCCATCATATTTCTTCTCATCTCCCATGAGTTTTGGTTGGTATCGAAACAACTGATCTTGCAAAGGCTCAATTGGTTCAAGTCCCAACTTCTTGTACCCAGATCTTGTCAGAGACATGCACAAAGAAAAACAAATAAACAGAAGACCACTCTAATACCACTGATTTGGATTTATGAGTGGAACAAAATGAATCACAGATTGAATACAATAACATAGAGATATGGATAACAACAGATATCCAATGAACAATAACTACTATTGAATAAAGAAAATAGGTTGAAACTGTAAAACTGTAGAACTGAAACAACTTGCTCAAATGGTGGTACCTATTTCTGAGAAGAGATGTGGTTGCTACATGCATATGTCTGAGTAGAATGATTACAATGAGGCTCCAGAGGCATTTTTAACATTACTCATGAATTCCAAAACCCTAGACATCCAAAAACCCAACCCTAGGAGATGAAATGCCAAAATTTATGTATGCCCTGATGGGTAAGTTGGTACCTCAACTTCTTGGGGTTGTAACTTTTGCATACGACCTATGTTTTAGGCATGTTATAGCCCGTTGGAAAGGTTTTTTTTATAAATACACATTATGCCATCAAAATATGAATCTGACTACAATTTGACTATGGCAAGCCAAAATTAAAAATTGTTTAGGGCCCCAAAACGGCCCTAGAAGTACAGAAAGATGTACTGATATGAAAAATTCCAAAATAAGTCAGTTGGAATAGGTGGGAAGCCGCCAATATCCACCTGGATGTTGTGTAGGGCTTCAGGATAGCCCCGAAAGTGTAGAACCCACAATTACAAAGAGATTTCATCATTACATAGAAACATGTTGAACTAAAAACTATCAAGATGATCCAATTGCAATAGGTGGGTGGCCACCAATATCCACCTGGATCATGGACCCTTCACTTTAACCATTTACCATGCCTTATGCCTAAAAAATGACCCTTGGTTTTTTGAATATCTAATTTTCACCATATACTTCTTATATTATTCCATATAGAGGGCCTATATAATGGCTTATGGTCCCATGAATGTCCCATTAGTCCTAGAGGTAAATTTCATGGGATAAGAACTTTTCTTATGCATAATACCTTATAATTGGGTATGATAATCATCCACATTATGCTTAATTTTGAAATGGACACCACTTCTTATTCAAAAACCATATATTCCCTATATAGCACCTATGTGGTGGATTGGGTCCCCATGTGTGGCACATTATCCCTAATGACAATTGATACGGCCTAAGATCCTAGATTCCCCCCTTGAAAGTGGATTAGTCCATGAGAACCATCCCTATGTTGGGTATGTGTTATATTATTTGCATGATTATCCCATGTACTATATAGTGGAATGGGAGCAAGGGAGGGGGGAGACTACTCCCCCCCCCCCATTGTTTGGCATCGTAGCCCCCCAATTTTGTTTTGGGGTTGTTTTTGGTATCGTTTTAGCTTGTAATGTAATTACAATCAAAGAATTTAATCCAGATCAATGGATTAGGGTTTTGGGTGTCATGGGATCATATGTATTGTATTGTAATGGTGAAGTTAATACAAAATGAGAGTTAGAGGTGCAACTCTAAACATATGTTGGTTTTTCCTATTAAGGATTTCCACGGTAAAATTGTTAGTACTATGTGGGATTGCTATTGTTTTATTTATGTTTTATAAAGAATCTATATTTGCATTTCTATATTGTAAAGGTTTAAAACCTACATTTGGTATTAGAGTAGTTATTGGATTTATGGGGATGCATTTTTTGCTAAGGGTTTGGTTATCTTGGGTCTCTGATAAACCTAGTTTTAGTAGGAGCTATGCAGTGGTGATTCTTGTGGTGAAAGAAAATGATGAGTAGTTCAAAAATACAGATTGAGAAATTTAATGGACAAAAATTTGAAATTTGGAAGTTGAATATGGAGGATATTCTGATAGACAAGGTTGAATGGGTTTCTATGGATCTAGGTATTCCACCTACAAGTATGTTCGCAAAATATTGGACGGAGTTGGATAGGAAGGAAAATATAACAATCCAATTGTGTCTTTTAGATTCAATGTTATTGAATGTCTTGGGAGAAGCTAAAACCAAGGAATTATGGGATAAGTTATTGGATTTATATAATTCTAAGTCCCTAGTAAAAAAAATATCCTTCAAAAGAAGTTGTACCTCCTGAGGATGAACAATGGAGACTTGGTGAAAGAGAATATAAATGCCTTCAATATTGTGGTAAGTCAGTTTTTGTCTATAGATATTAAAATTTCAGATGAAGATAAGTGCATTCACTTACTGTGTTCATTGCCAGATTGATGGGATAGTTTGGTTGTAGCTATTGGTAGTAATTCGACCACATTAAAGTTTGATGGTGTGGTTTCATCCTTGTTATTAGAAGAAATGAGGAGGAAAACCATGGACATCCAAAGCACATATTCCCTATATGTAAGAGGATGCACCCTGGATATAAATAAAAATATGTCTTTGAGTGGGAGATCTAAATATAGAGGTTGATCTAAATATCTAGAAAAACCCTTAAAGAAGTGTTGGAAATGTGGTAAAGCTAGGCATTTCAAGGAGGATTGTAGATAAAAAAGTGTTGAGAGAGGGAAGAGATCTGATGATGTTCCTTCGAAAGAAGGAAAAGGATCCTTAGAATAAGGAGGGGATGTGTACATGGCTTCTTCAAGAACACATGGATATCATGATGTATTTCTGATCAATTTAGGTCCTTGTTTTCATATCACTCCCCATAGGGAGTGGTTATGTGAATATGAAAGGTATAATGGAGGTGATTTTTTCCTAGGAAATGACTTGAAATCAAAAATCGTAGGAAACATAAAGGTCAAGTTGTAGCTCAAGGAAGGAAGGATTAGAACACTCCCTATGGTTTTTCACATTCCATAGTTGTCTAGAAACTTGATATCTATAAGAAATATGAGTGATGTAGGTGTACATACTATGTTTGTAAAGGAGAAATATAATGGTGTTGATGAGGGGAGTGTTGGACAACCATTGTGGAAATAGTATTCATGAAAATCCTAAGTATGGAAGAGGTGCACAACATAAGAAGAAGAAGAGGGAAGACAAGGTAGTCTTGGGAGGGTGAAACTGAGGTACATTCGAGAGTACAATGTCTAGAAAAAACATACAAAGCATAGGAATACAATGAATGAATAAAGCAGAGAATAAGGAAAGAGAAGAAAGGGAGCGAAAAGGAAGGATGGAATCTCAGCGTGCTAAAGATATAAGGGCGTGCAAAAGCAGGAAGAAGAAAAGTCAGAGTGAAAAAGAAGCATGAAAATGGAAAAGAAGGTAAAGCAGCTTGAACAACAAGTAAACTTGAGTTATCATGAATTGTAATAGGGTTTGGGGATGAAAAAAGTAGGGTTTTAAGCCCTAGAATTTATGTATAAATATGTAATGGGTTAGGAGAATAGAAGTTCCTCTCAAGTGGTACTGTGGATTCTTTTTCAAGCCGTCGAGAGTTTTTCTCAGTAAGGAGAGTGATAGAATAGGTTGAGAAGGAAAGAGTCTATGTCTAAAGGTTAAGGAGATTTTGTAGAGAGAGAGAGGCTTGCACTATAGAGTGGCTAGGATAGATGAAGGAAAATATATCATTATGTATCTTTGTAAGAGTAGTGTGAAATCCTAATACAATTACAGAAAGAATAATAAAGAAGCTAGCCATGGTAGACATAGCCCAAAGTTGGGTGAACCACGTTAATTATTGTGTTTACTTGTATTTTATGTGATTGATCATGGATACTTTCTTAATGCCTGTTAGACTAACTGTGTCTTCTGTATGATCATTGCACAATAGTTATGAATGTTACAGTACTTGGTTTCTGTTGTAATCTAAAGTATCATAATAATACATGAATTAATTCAATAAGTAACCTAAGGAGAGAAAATACAGAATAACACACGCAGAACAGATAAGTAAGAATGACAAGGATGGTCACCTCCCATTCCCTCACTACTATAGAAAATAGGTTCCTACAGCCCCAATAGATACCTTAGGTGAGACTTCACTTGCATGTAGGCGATGTCAAAAGGGTTGGTGTCTGAAGGTTTTTTTTGGTAAACATAAATAGAACCTAGGGTCTTACAACTGTGCGCACGGCAACAAATGGTTATGTAGTCAGGACCTAGAATCTCTAATTGAGTGAATTTTTTGGAGGCCGACTAAGAAATATATCTCATAATGGTTAGAATGGAAGGAACAAAATTTTGCTTGGAAAGAGAATATAAACCCTCAGATGAGTAACAAGAAACGGATGCAAAGGTATGTGTACAGAGAGTTGCATGAAATTGTCTTTGGATAATTCCCAATTATTCAGATTGAGTGGTTAGAAAGATTAGTGGAAAATATTGGGAGTTACCGAACTGCAACACCGAGGAATTCGACTCCTGAGTTGGTAAGACAACTAAATTTTGTAAGTAATAAAACTCCCCACACAACGGATTTCTGGTTGGATAGTATATTAGGAGGATATATTACATAATTTGCAGTAGATTATACCCAGTCATACAATGTTGCAGAAAGGGATATTTTCACAGGACCTGTGGAAGGTTCATGAAATCATTTGGTGCGTGGATAAATATGTTGTTGTGTGACAAGTGTGTGATGATGATGGATTCTGACTGCTAATGGGATTTTCACACATAGGGGAACCAAGGGATGATAAGAGGATAGTGTGAGGACAAGAGAGAATGAAGGAAGAAATGAAGAAGGGAGGGAGGGAATGAGGATGAAGAGAAATGAAGAAGTTGTATCATAGAAAGAAGACAAATTTGGAGTATTACGCAATGGAAGGAGGTACAAGAGGAAAAAGAATGGGGATGAAAAAGGAGAGTCGTGCAGTGAGCCAAAGTGGAGAGGACCTTGCTCAATAGTCCAAATCATGGAGATACCACACATAAGAGGAGAGGAAGAGGAGTTACAATCCATTCTTATAATAGAAGAGTCATCAATTCCTACTCAAACTGGATATTGTGTCGAATCCATGACCCCATGTGCATCACCACAATTTGAGATAACAGTTGAATATTTGTTGAAAGCACTAGTAGTTAGCAAAGAGAATCCTAGTAGCAATCAGAGCAGTGGAAGCCGTGCACAGATTCTGAATCAACCAA
Organism: Picea engelmannii; assembly: GCA_009831015.1. Classification (NCBI taxonomy): domain Eukaryota; kingdom Viridiplantae; phylum Streptophyta; class Pinopsida; order Pinales; family Pinaceae; genus Picea; species Picea engelmannii. Next base: position 210,229 of record ML805015.1, on the reverse strand, counting down.
CATCACCAAGAGGAGGGACTACACAAAGAAACATAGTAGGGGTAGACAACACCCACAAACTACTTGAGTTCCAGGGAGTTGGGTCAGAGGACCCATAACAACATTTATTTGTCTTCAAGATAATTTGGGCTACTAAGAACATCCAGGATGAGGTTGTGAATATTGCGTAGTTGGAAACAACATTTAGATGTCATGCATTAGTCTGGTACATGAATTTGTAGAGTACCACACCTATGGGACAAGGTAGGAATTTGGTGGATATAAGATAATCATTGTTAAAAGAGTTCAAGAAGCCAAAGTCTGAGTTGCAGTACATTACAAAACTGAAGGAGATTAAATAGGTGTAGACTAAATTAATCTGGGATTATGACCAAAGTTTTAAGAATTTGATGGGTAGACTGACTTTCTATATCCCTGATCAACAACATCAAGAATGGTTTATTACAGGACTTTTACCTCACATTCACAAGCCATTGATTCAATAGAAGGCTTCATCGCAGATTGAAGCTTTGGAGATTGTAATGAAATTGGAAGCATCCCCTATAGGAGAAAGTGGAGGGATGGAGAAAGTTAAGACATAGTTGGATACTTTGGCGATTCAACTTGCAGAACTTACAAAAGGGAAGTAGAAACAAGAACAAGTATGGTGTACCAAGTGTAGGATTGAAGGTCATCACAAGGACGAATTCGCAACATTTGTGCAGTATTTGGTGACTGGAGCACCGAATCCATTACCAAGAGAGGGATATTGTGAGATATGTAAGAAATAGGGACATCATGCAACTGAGTTTCCATTACTACAGAAGTATCATAGTACACCAAGGAACTTATTTTGTAAATTTTTCAAGTCATTCGAACATGAAGAGAAGGATTTTCATGCATTCAATTTGATAAGCGAGTGCACTTCAGATATGTACTAGATTTGGGAGGATAATGTTGCAACAAAATTAGTTGGTCCTCAATATAATAATGAGTGATGATTTAATCTAGGAAACATAGGAAACTTTGGCAGTGGTTGAGGAAGAGGGCCAATAATATGCTAATATTGTAATCAACCGGGACACTTAGCCCACGACTGCCCAAATCCATGTACAACGTGCACATACTATAGAGCATTGGACCATGTGACAGAAGAGTGTCCTCAACTACTTGTGAAATGGTAGGAAAGAGGGAATGAGAACCAAAATCCAAATCAGATTATATCGAAGATATTAGCCGAAAAATGCAACGAAGGACCTAGAATAGAAGTTGTTACCCACAAAGGAGCTAGAACAGGGGTTGATGTGACGAATGGAGGGAAGTAGGTTGAGAAATGGGTAAGGAAGTTAGTAGGATCTATGCCAACCTTTGATCCTTAGCAAGAAAAGGAGACACATCAGAGGGAAAGAAAGGAGGTACTTGGGTAGGATTGGGGAGCATCAACATCATATGTGCCACATGTCAATGATTGCGTTGTGCCAGAGAAGCCAACTAGGAAGGTAAGCACTCTAAGAGAACTACTGAGAAGATGTGTAGAGATAATGAAAGATAAAACTGCACTAAATGAACTATATGAAATGATTGATCATTTCACTCAAGGAACGGAAACTCCCATCGCACAAGGGGTGGTGAATTAGGTACTATGTAGAAAGAGGATCAATGGAGAATTTAGATATAGTGTGCAAATTCAGGAATACGATGTGGATAATGTTATCTTCGATTTGGGGTATGAAGTGAATGTGTTTCCTAAGAATACCTAGGAGATGATGGGAAAACCTCAGCTAGTATGGTCTCCTATTCATTTAAGGCTTGTGAATCAACACAAGATAGTATCAATTGGTCGACTGACAAAAGTACTTGTGAACATAGATGGGGTACACAGTGTGGCTTTGAATTTATTGATATCATGGATGATAGTCAACCATATCTAGCACTGATGGGACTTGAATGGGATTTTTATAATCAATTGATCATTAATATGAAGAGGAGGGAAATGATATTTGAAGTCGTATATTTGAAAGTTACTATACCATTGGACTCAACAAAAGGAAAGAGGTATATAGAGCCAGCAAGAGGAAATGACATTGACAATTTGTATAACATGACTACACAGATGGAGGATTATGTTGACCCCACTGCAGATAGTGTGCAAAGTTGGAGAAGTATCAGTTCATGTGCATCAGATTCAGAAGAAGGTATAGAGCATTGGAAGAATAGGATGCATAAAGTATCAAGTAGACGATATGCATGCATAACCTAAGCAGTGTGCTGGATTGGAGCATAGCTATGTGATCCACTCAGGTATGATGTCTTGATTGATATAAGATTATTTGTAAAGGAATTTGAGTTATATATGTCGGAACAAAAAAGGCTTTTGGCACTAGTTGTTGTCCTAAAAGCGACCCCAGCCAGATGGTGGGTTGCACACAAAGAGGGAATGGAAGAACGGTTGTAGTGTAGAAGACTAATGCAAGTGAGATTTGGTACCGAGGTAGGAAAAATTGTGCATAATTATACATGGGTAAGTTACCCAACAAATCATGTGGAGAAGTGCAGAAACATATGGAACTTAACACTAAAGGAGGAATGAATACACAAATTTATACATACACTAGATACAATTCCAAAGAACTGGTATTTGGAATTCGAAATGTGTAGAGAGACAACCAACTGGGATGAGTTGACTGAGAGTTTCAAGGTCACATTTACATTTGAACATGAATATCCATCAATATATGTAGCGCTATAGGATATTCAAACCAGTATCTTCTCAGAAGAAGGATTGATGGAGGTGGTACTAGTCAGCGATGCTCATAGAGCTTCTATGATTGTCCATGAGTTATTGGAGTGTTACAATGTTGCTAAGGAATAATATGATGAAGAATATCCCATGAATGTACAAGTACCTGAAACAAAAGGAGAATCGGTAGTAGAAGGGAGAGAGATTGAGTTTGTTGTGTACACACAACTAATAAAGATGTGGAAGGAAAACATTGAGATGATAGAGAACCCAAAGTTTGTACAGATAGGGGATTACTAGAGTGATGAGATAGTAGAGAATATTTCATACTTACTGCGTGAATATAAAGAACTATTCCCAACTATATTTTCCTATAGGAAGGGGATAGTCGGGGACTTAGGCAAGATGATGATTCATCTGAAACCAGGTGCTAAGCCAGTGTGACAGAGACCCTACAGGATAAATATGAAGTACAAAGAGAAGGTGAAAGAAAAAATAGATAGAATGTTGGAAGCTTGGATCATTGAACCAATGGTATTGCAAGACAAGAAGATAAGAGGAATCAATATTTGTGTGGATCCGAGGAAGTTGAATGATGCATGTTTACATGAACCATTACCAACACCATTCACAGATGAGGTATTGGAGAACATATGAGGGAAAAAGACTTATTCTTTCACAGATGGATTCTCAAGGTACCATCAGATAAAAATTGAGTAGGAGGACCAGTATAAGACTACTTTCACAACAGAGTGGGGAATTTATGAATATACAATAATTCCCTTAAGAATTCCCCTGCAGTTTTTTCAAGAGTTGTGGTTGCAGCGTTCAAGGAATTTATTCATAAGTTCCTTGAAGTATACTTAGAGGATTGGAATATGTTCAGTCTATTGAAGGATCACATATAATTACTCAAGATAATGTTGGATAGGTGTAGACAGTGTCATATTTCGCTAAATTTGAATAATTGTATTTTTTGCACACCATTTGGAATTTTGTTGGGTCATGTGGTCTGCAAGCAGATATTACTAATGGATTTGACCAAGATTGCAGTGATTTTGGATTTAGAACCACCTACATCAGTTAGATAGCTGAGGGAAACCCTGGGTCACATAGGATATTATAGGAAATTTATCAAAGGCTATGTGCAGATCACAACACCTATGGAAAATTTGTTGAAGAAGGAAGCAAAGTTCCAATGGAACGAGGAATGTCAGAAAGGTTTGGACACCTTAAAGAAAAAACTAGTGATCGCACCCATTTTGATATTTCCATATTGGAACAATGAGTTCCATGTTCATGTAGATGCATTTTCCATAGCATTAGGCGTAGTACTATCTCATCCAGGAGAGGGAGACATAGATCACCCAATTTCTTTTTCAAGTAGGAAGTTGTCCACAACAGAGAATAATTACACCACCACAAAACGAGAATGAATTAAAATGGTATATGCGCCACAAAATTTCAGACATTATTTACTGGGGTCACATTTTAAGATGTATACAAACCATTATACACTAAAATACTTGGTGAATAATCCAGTGTTGGAGGGGCGAATATGCAGATGGCTACTGTTGTTTCAGGTATATGATTTTTAGGTTGTGGTGAAAACTAGGGAAGTTTAATGGAGGACAAGATCATCTATCACACATACTATCAAGAGAAGATGCAAGGAATTTAGATGACATATTAACATATGCACAGTTATTTGTAGTTAAAATGGTGGATGATTTCTTTGCGGACATCATGCAGCTTCTAAGTACAAGAATGGCCCCATTGGACATAACAATTGCACAGATGAAACAAATGGTAGTTAAAGCAATAGACTATCATCTCATTGAAGGAAATTTATATAATTTAGGTGCAGATGGAATATTGAGACGATGTGTATTGGAACATGAAAGGCCTATGGTACTCATAGAAGAACACAAAGGGATTGCAGGAGGAAATTATGAAGTAAAAACAACTACGCAAAATATTTTGTGCACAGGGATATGGTGGCCCACACTTCATAAATATGCTAAGGAATATTTTCATTCATGCAATGTATGTCAAAGAGTGGGAAAGCCATCCAGGAGGGATGAAATGACTTTAAATCCATAGGTTACGTTGCAATCATTTGATATATGGGCCATAGAGTTTGTGGGGCCAATCAACCCACAAGAAGGAAGATCATGGGAAAGGTACATAATCATTGCAATGAAGTATTTGAAAATATGGGAAGAAGAAACACCCATAGTAGACTGCACCGCGGAGACTGTTGTGTGATTTCTATTTGAGAATATAGTCACATGATTTGTATGTCTACGCATATTACTCAATGATCAAGGGACACACTTCCTGAATAAAAAAATTGCAACATTGATGGAGGAGTTTCAAATTCATCATCAGAAGAGTACCTTATACCATCTTCAGGCCAATGGGACAGTGGAAGCTTTCAATAAAATCCTGGACAATGCTTTGACAAAGATATGTAACATAGGGAGAGATGATTGGTACTTAAGAGTTCCTGTAGTTTTATGGGCCTGCGGGACTACCAGTAAAAGGTTGACAGGGAAGACACCTTTCAAGTTGGTATATGGGAAAGAAGCAGTGATGCTAATGGAGTTTATTCTACCTAGTCTACACATTGCAATGATCATTGATCTTTCAGACTCTAGTGCAATAGAGGATATATTTTTATAGTTGGTACAACTTGAGGAAGATCGTTTTGTCGTAGGTTTCCATCAGCAAGTTCAGAAAGCAAGAGAGAAGGCATGGCATGATAGACACATTAAACATAAAAAGTTCAATTTGGGAGACTTAGTATTACTCTATAACAGTAAGTTTATGGAGCATCTAGGGAAGTTTTGAATGCATTGGTTAGGACCCTATGTGATTCAACATGTGACGGAGGTAGGTGTTGCACAATTGGAAACCTTGAATGGAGAAGTCTTCGAAGGAATGGTGAATAGGAGTCAAATGAAGCTCTATAGAGATGGTTGAATGTCTACATAGTAATCTGAGTTACGCCAAACCACATGTATCATAGTAAGTGTACTATAGTAGGGAGGTAAAACATAAAAAATCAAATAAAAAGTATAAAAAAAACAAGAAAAAAATAAAAAGTAGAAAAGGGAAGAAAAATAAATAAATACAAAGGGAAATAGGAAGAAGTATCATGCAGAAAAAGGACGTATCGCACAAATAAATGAAACAGATTAAATTCAGTTAAGTGCGTGCAAAATTCTAGTGCGAGAAAAGATTGTTAAGGGAATTAAAGCACAAAAACGACAGTTAGAAAACCATAAATCACAATACGTATTGGAGATGCGTAGTCATAAATAGAAGGCGACGTCGAGGATCAGGACATATTAGAAAACCCAAGGAAAAATCTAGTGGAAGATTGGAATTAAAGTCACATTAAGGAAATTATTAATGGCATATTCTTACCCAATTCAACACTTCCTGGGGGCACGAAAGTAGTCATACAAGTGTTGAAGGGTGATAAAAGCACCAAAGGGATCGACGGAGAAGGTTATTTGCAAGTATTCATAGTTTTGAGCATAGAGAGTGAACCAGAGAGAACTAGAGCTAACTAGAGTGAACCAAAGCCGACTCAGAGAAGAACTATAGCTGCACCAGAACAAACAAAGAGTAAGTAAAGAAACTTGTTGCACGAAACAATGCCCCCACCGAAATTTGGAGCACCATTAGTAGTAGCACGGAAGAAATTGAAACGAACACCAGTGGTTGAGGAAACACCTAGAGATTTGGCTTCGAGAGAAAATTTTCACAGGGAATATATTCCACCATGGAAATACAACGTGCCTTAAGTTAAAGTCCCTGCCAATGGAAAATACCCACTGGTCACACCACCAATCCCACCTGGTGTAAGTGTTGAAGGAGACATGCTAAGGAAGGTTTTTGCCCTGAAGTTCACAGATCACAACATCACAGATGAGCAGAAGTTCCTCGAGCTGGTGAGGGAAAAGTATCTATGCATCAATAGTGTACCATGCATAGGAGCAATACTGCTTGAAATGCAGATGTGGGAAACAAGACTGGAGAATTCAGGGACACTGAACGTATTGGAGGTTCCACACTTTATATGTAGCCTAGAAATCAATGCCTATGTCAAGCTATTACTCAGTTGTGTCCATAGAGGAACATTGTGGCTTGCACCACCAGTGTCTATTGATACTAAATTAATTGTGTTGATCACAGGGATACCAAAAGAAGGAGAGGATCTAACCAAATTATTCAACAACAAAGCATGGGAGAAAGCATTATCATAATCCATGAAGGAGAAGTTTCACACCTTCAACAGAAAAATGGGTTTGGATACCACAAACATCAATGATGAAGGTGTTTGGTTTGCAATGCAGGTGTTGGCCTACAAATTGTTGAGGAAGTGTTGCAAGGATTAAGTATCGACCGTAGTAATCGTAGCCAAAGAAAAATGTGCATAGGAGGTCCAAATAAATTAGGCCACATTCTTGGTGAATCCATTTTTGATAGACTGCATAGAGGCCCAGGAGAAAGACACAATGTTTCATTATGCCTGGATTCTTATTTTGACTCCACTAGTAGGATGGAAGGAATCAGATTATTGCCAATGTATGAGAACAACTGGTAGAGGTAATGTAACCGCGCGGTATGCCAATTTATGGAATATGCCAAACAAAAGAAGACAAGAAGATAAGAATGTTACATTTTATGTATACTTTGACACAATCAGGTACATCATAGAACATACACCATGCATCACAGCTGAGATGATATAAACCTACTGGGATATTGTGCGATTCAAACCAGGGATGCACCATATGTACGTGCTAGAAAAAATGGACCCTGGACACTAGTGGATGCCTACCAACTACAAATTAACATCAGAAGATGTAATCCTGGTCATGAATGATTGAGAAGATGAGTGGAAAACCCCAGTAGAAGAAACAATCAACCCGAGAGAGGATGAAAAATAGGACAGGGATGAAGAAGAAATGGACGAGGGGTAGGGGAATGACCAGAACAATGGCGTAGAAAATATGCTAGGACCATAAGCAGGAGAAGCGCAGTCCCTAGTCCCCATAGAAAGAGTAAAATTAAAATACAAGGGGAGGTATCCAACAGGAGGTGCATGCAATAAGATGAAAGTGCACAAGGTACCCCCAGTCTATAATCTGAACAATGATGACATGGACCGAATCAGATACCAAGTAAGGGATGTCGCAGAGGAGGCCATTGAGGAAGAAACCAAGAAGCAAGAAGAAATGCATCAGAAAGTCTAGGTATAGTTAACACAAGTGTGAAAACTCTTGGAAGCAACCAAAATAATACCAGAACACAAATCGAGTGGAGTATCATCCACAAGTTTGGTAGAGGAATCATAAATTGCCAATCTACCTCTGACCGAGATAGCAGTTGGGAGTTGTGTTAGATTTTTCTTATTTATAGAGAATTATTTTACTTGTTTTCTTTTACTTCATTATAATTAACATATATATATATATATATATATATATATATATATATATATATATAGCATAAAAAAAAACGCAAGATATTTATCCTGGGAAAAACCCATCAACCCTTCTTAGACATATTTAACTCACAAAGCAAGTCCAATTAGATAAAACCTAGAAAAATTTCTAGCTCAACTAGAAATACCACCATAGCTGCAGCAGCAGTAGCATACAAAGGTAGCACACCTCCTCAAGGAGTAGCACACAAGAGAAAGATACCAAAATACTGAATAAGAATAAATTGTGTAGTTGTAGCTATTGCGTCACTTCCTCTAAACTTGCACCTTGCTTCTATGTAGCTGGGAGAGTGTGAGTGAGTGAACAAATTAGACAAGACATCCTCTATTTATAGTCTTCCTGGCCACTAGAGTGGGCCGACTTCTTCTCTGGACAAGTGTCTTTTCATTATTACTTTATTCTTCTGGGTCGACCTCTCTTCTAGGGTATTTCAATATCTGTCCAATGGATCTCTTACTTATGGAATATTATCTGCATATAAGAAAGGTCATCTAGGAGGGAAATATCCTCTCGCAGTTACCAAACATCAACACTCCCTCTTATCTAGGGAGACATCTTTCACGATGTCTTCATCTAGTATTCCAATGACTACTCTTCAATCAACTAGTATCACATAGCTGCCACAATTCCATCGGTAGCTCGAATCGTCTGTCACATTCTCTGCAATCAAATAGGACTCAACTACTACCATTGTTAACTAGTAGTCTCCATGGAAATCAACTAGTATTGCATTGCTACTACAATGCCATCTAGTAGAACATGACTGTGTCGATCCATAGTAGTACATAACTAATATCCAGTGGTGAGCAACCACTCTAAGTAGCACACAACTATTATCCAGAGACACAATGTATCTCTCATGTAATCAAAACCATCATGCAATACAACAATCTCTATGATTATGTAGCAATCAGCTAGTGGCACACAACCACTACAATATGCCCTCAACCATAATCATAGTCTACCACCTCCATGACTATGCAACAATCATCTAGTATCACACAACTACTACAATATTCCCTCAACCATATTCATACATATAATTATGCAGCAATCAACTAGTAACACACAGTTACTACAATATGCCATCCGCCATAATCATAGTCGGTCTCTCTATAACTATGTAGCAATCATCTATTATCACTCAGATACTACAATATTCCATCATCCATAGTTATAGTCTCATCTAGTAGCACAAATTTATTCCCATAGTCCTCATGACTATGCATTTGATGTTTCTTCTCTCATCATGTCCGACAGTGCATTACCCCCTCAGTCGCAATAGTGATCTAGGGAACCCTTGTCCAGAGGGGTTAGTTGGCATGAGAAGAAAAAACACACCTCCCTCTCAACGAAAGTGGACATTATGCACCTTTATTCTTTTCTTTCCTAGTCAAAACATCATGACTAAAAGGACAAAGACTACTCCTGGTCCATTCACCACTAGCCAAATTAGCATGGCTAATCCTATGAGTGAATGTATCATTCTCCCTTGGTCAAATTAGTATGACCAATCTGGGAGAATGTATGCTTGATGCTACTCATTTGTGGATGTTTACTGGAGATTCACAACTTCCTTCTGCATCATGTCTCGGATGAAATCCTGCAAGAAATGTTTGAAGCCACGTTGCTTCATGGCTTGCAATACTAGTTGCTATATACTCTACATATGATGTATTGAGTGCCACTGTCATCTGCTTCTTGTTCTACCATGAGATTACATTGATCCCAATATGAAGTAGCAACCAGAAGTACTCTACTGATACACTGCACTTCCTACCCAATTAGAGTCTGTATAATCCTACAGCTTCACATCTCTATCTGAGGCATATCCCAATCCATATCTGCTTGTACTATGTAGGTATCTCAACAAAAAACAAATTGTCAACTGATGTACATGTATCAGAATCAAGGTAAAAGGTCCACATATCAGTCTTTCTGACTAGATTCCTTCACTGAAACAAGGGAATCCTCTCAGGAGGTCTCATATCTCCTCAAAGTCTCTAAATATTTTTATTTAGACTCATGTGTGTCAGTCCTGGAGAACGTCTCTCCCATCTAAATCTAAATCTAAATATGAAGAGGAATACTTTTTGAATGAAATTCTCTAAGAAACTGACCCTCTATGAGATTAGGCTCACTTTAAGTCGGCATGCTCCCTCTTAAGCTTAACTCCCCCTGAAGCTATATAGTCTTTGAAGTCATCTTCTCCTCTGCATGTGTTGACTCCTCTTCTCCTTCGTTACATGGGCATTCACGACTCTATGTCTAGATAATATCCTTCATGTTACCTCTTGAACCGTCATTATAGCTCCCACTCAAAGTTATTACCTGTGACTTGTCCAGAACAAGAAACAAGAACAATAATATCTCCATGGTAACCTCCATGGAGTTACAAGATAAATTTCTTGGAACAAGGTCAATTAAGAACATCTCCTAGAGGAGATCAAATTCATATTTCATAAATGTGCATCATTAATACTTAACAATGAGCGTTTACTTAATGGTAATCGTGCCAACAATAATCAAGTGTTACTAAGATATAAATAACAATGACAATAAGGATTGCTACTCTGGTTACAACACATACTTAAACTTCATCAATATAAAGAAACATCAAACTTGATATGCAAACCACACTATTGGCTAAATGACATAATCTTCATCCTGATCTTCAACATCTGCTACATGTTCATGGTGCTTCTTCTTTCCCTTTTCATTTCTAAGAGTACATTGTGCAACATAATATCCCATCTCCTTGTAGTTGCAACATATGATATTTGACGCATCCTTCCTGTAGTGTGGTTTCTTAGGCTTCTTTGGGCTACCTTATTCCCTTTCATTTCTCTTCCTTACTTGGGAAACAAGTTATTGATTTTCATCATCATTAATCTTCTATAATTTGGATATCAACCTGGATTCTTCTTGGGTATATCCTGTCCACTGCTTGTCAAATTTGGGAAATATTCTTTTGGCACAAATCCCTTGAAAAAATGGGCCCCAAGAGGAGGGAAATCCATTGAGTGTAGTATTCACGAGTTCAACATCTTCTACTGGATCTCCAATGGCTACTACTTGGTCCTTGATCTGCGATATCCTCATGAAATAGTTGGTTAATGTTTCTGAATTGTTCATGGTCATGTTTCTGATTTGATGACATAGAGAAAGATTTCGACTAGTATTATTACTTTCATAAAGTCTGGTTAGGGAATCAAACATTTCCTTCAGTGTCTTCAATTCTGATACATTAGGTATCATATGATCCTTTATTGAGTCTGTCAAGATCCTCTAGACCTTGACCTCATTATTCCTGAACTTTTCTTGGGCATCTTATGCTTCTGGTTCTAGAAGCACTTGCTTGACATGATCCAATAAATCATTCTCTTCTAGAATGAGGAGAACTATGTGCTTCCAGGATATGAATTTGTCTACTCCATCCAATCTAACTTCAACTCTCATGTTGGTTGACATTTTTCGTTGGTAGAAACCCTAGCCCCTGAAAAACCTCAATTTCTCAAACTTCACCAAACTGTACGTTTAGGGCTTCAAGGGGTGCACTAGGGTAGGGTGCACTTCTTTGTGAAATAACTATCCCCAACGTCCTTGGGAAATTTCTCAACGAGCTTGACAAGGTATTGTAGCTGCAAGGTGTCGTTGTCCCGATCTTCCTTCCAGTGGTCAAATAGTTTAGAAGGAAACCTAGCTCTGAAACCATGTTAGATTTTCCTTATTTATGGAGAATTAGGTTACTTGTGTTATTTTACTTCATTATCATTAACATATATATATCATGTACTGAGCAGTAGCAGCATAAAAAAAAAAAAACACAAGAGATTTATCCTGGGAAAAACCCATCAACCTTTCTTAGATAGATTCCATTCACAAAGAAAGTCCAATCAAATAAACCTTATCACAAGTGTTAGCTCAACCAGAAATACCACCACAGTTGCAGCAGTAGCACCATACAAAGGTAGCTCACCTCCTCAAGGAGTAGCGCACAAGAGAGAGATACCAAAAGACTGAATAAGAATAAACTGTGCAATTGCAACTACTATGTCACTTCCTCCAAACTTGTGCCTTTATTCTGTGTAGCTTAGAGAGTTTGAGTGAGTGAAAAAATGAGCTAAGAATTCCTCTATTTATAGTCTTCCTGTTAGAAAAACAGGACCGCGGAGCAATAAAATAAAACAAATGTAGGAACAAAACATAGAAGATACACAATACAATAGAGACACAGATTTACATGGTTCACCCAGTGTGGTCTACGTCCACTAGAGAAATTGCCATGTCCTTCCTTTATTATTATCCAGCAAATGAAGGGATACAACCTACAACAAAACCCATTGTAACTTCCTCTTCTTTCTCTCACAGTCTCCTATCTCAGAATACAATATTCACCATCAATCATAGCCGCAATACATTTCCCTCATAAAAGAGGGTTTCCTTCTAGGGCAAAAAACCTAACATAATCTCTATTGTTATATTTTTGACATTATAATGAATGGTCCAGATTTACAATGAAATTACAATATACATTTACAAGGCAATTTTTCCTTCGGGGGACGCTGCCCCCAAACCCCCGTTGGGGGCCCACTTCCCCCCAGACCCCCTAGCCGGGGGGATAGCCCCCCCAGACCCCGCAGAGGGGGTACCCCCCCTCTACACTCCCCCGCGTGGAAGAGTGTACATACTTCTGGGGTGTAAATACTTCATGGGGTATAAACACAGCTGAAAGTAAAAGACCTCTGAATCAGGAAGATAATCAAGATCCACAACCAACAATCTCCCACTTGGAGACTAATCTCAACAACTCCATTGTTGTTGTATGTACTGGACTCTGAACCTTATTGGACCTGGAAAATTTCTCATATTCATCTTCATTCTTGAAGACCAACTGAAACCGAGCAAAAACTCAGTTTCTCCCTGGTTACTCCCTTTGTTAACATGTCTGCAGGATTCTTGCTAGTGTGTATCTTTTCCAACTTCAAATGTCCATCTTCCAAGGTGGATCGTATGAAGTGGTACCTCAACTATATATTCTTAGTCTTTGAATGGAAGGTTGAGTTCTTTGCAAGATGAATGGCACTCTCACTATCACAGTACAACCTATTATTCTCTTGCTTATTTCTCAATTCATCCATAAACCTATGTAACCAAATCATCTCTTTACTAGCCTCTGTAGCAGCAAGTAGCAACAACATACTCTACCTCTGTTGTTGAAAGTACAACAACCTTTTTCATTTTTGAAATCCAACTTACTATTGTTCCACCTATAGTAAACACATACCTTGTGGTACTCCTCTTGCTATCTTTATCACCTGCCATATCTGAATCAACATATCCTTGTAGAACAGCTTCTAAACCTCCAAAACATAATGCATGATTAGCAGTACCTCTCAAGTATCTGAGAATCCACTTTACTGCCTCCCAATGTTCTTTACCTGGATTGTTCATATATCTTCTCACAACTCCCACTGCATGTGCAATATCCGGTCTTGTGCAAGCCATAACATACATCAAGCTGCCAACTGCTGATGAATATGGGACCCTGGACATGTATTATATCTCCTCTCGTGTCTTGGGACACATTTCCTTAGTTAATTTGAAATGGATGGCCAAAGGTCTACTAACTGGTTTTGCATTCTGCATTCTAAACCTCTCCAACACCTTCTCTGTGTACTCACCCTGAGACAATGTCAGTTTGCGATTTTTCCTGTCTCTTGTTATTCTCATACCAAGGATTTTCTTTGCAGCACCCAAATCCTTC
>ML805015.1:156112-181413 GCA_009831015.1 Picea engelmannii | reverse complement strand
AAGATATAGAAGAGTCAGTATTACCAGTACATAAATACAATGTACCTACCTTCTCTCCTTTCACTATCACCAATGATCCTTTGATGACCTTCCATGTCTTATCTGTAAATATGGATATACAACCTTCACTTTCCAACTGCCCTATTTAAATTAGATTTTTCCTTAAATCTGGAACATGTCTTACCTCTTTCAACAACCATTGGTTTCCATTGCATTGCTTTATTTTTACCTTTCCCATTCCAACTATTTTGCATGGTGCATCGTCACCCAAATGAACCTGTCCAAAATCACATTGAACATAATATAGAAAATGTTTCCTATGGGGTGTGGCATGAAATTAAGCCCCTGAATCTACTACCCAAGACTCAGAAATATTATCTACAGAAAGAATCAAATCATCTTGTAACACATCACCTGTTACATTTTCTTCCTGATTTCTCTCCTCCTGTCCATCTCTTTGTTTCTTTAGAGCTCTGTAGTCTTTCTTCATATGTCCTTTCTTCCCATAATTCTAGCACTCTATCTTTCCAAGTCTGGATTTGGATCTGCCCTTCCTAGAATTCCCACGGTTCCCGAAACCCTTTCCTCTATCCTTTTGTCTTCCCCTGTTCTCCATGTTCAATGCATTTCCTGATGTCTCACCTGTGATTTTCCGTTGCATTTCCTCACTAAGGATAACACCAACAACATCATCAAATTTTAAAGTATTTGAACCAGAGACAGAGTTACTTATAGCCATGACCAAGCCATTCCATCTTTCTGGCAATGAGCACAAGATTACAAGAGCCCTGACCTCATCATCAAAGTCCACTTTTACAGAACTTAGTTGATTAGTAACCGTATTAAAATCATTTAAATGATCTGTAATAGACCCACCTTCTGACATCTTCATATTAAATAATCTCTTTATTAGAAATACCTTATTGGACGCGGAGGGTTTTTCATACAATTTGGCCAATGCGTCCATCAAACCCTTCGTTGTCTTTTCTTTGGAAATATTGAAAGCCATTGATGCTGCTAGGCTCAGTTGTATCGTTCCTAGAGCCTTTCTATCAAGAATCTCCCATTCTTTGTCCTTCATAGCTGTCAGCTTCTTTGCTATTCTGCCCAATGGTAGGAATAGATCCTTCTAATATAAACAGTCTTCCATCTGCATCTTCCATAACTGGTATTTTTGGCCGTTAAATTTCTCGACCCTAAACTTTCTATCTTCCGACATTGCTCCCACTCGAACCACGAACCCTCTTTTCCTATGAGTTACCTTTCGCTCTAATACCAGTTGTTAGAAAAATAGGACCGCGGAGCAATAAAATAAAACAAATGCAGAAACAAAACATAGAAGATACACAATACAATAGAGACATAGATTTACTTGGTTCACCCAGTGTGGGCTACGTCCACCAAAGAAATTGCCAGGTCCTTCCTTTATTATTATCCAGCAAATGAAGGGATACAACCTACAACAAAACCCTTTGTAACTTCCTCTTCTTTCTCTCACAGTCTCCTATCTCATAATACAATATTCACCATCAATCATAGCCGCAATGAATTTCCCTAATAAAAGAGGGTTGTCTTCTAGGGAAAAAACCCTAACATAATCTTTATCGTTAGATCTGCAACATTATAATGAACGGTCCATATTTACAATGAAATTAGAATATACATTTACAAGGCAATTTTTCCTTTGGGGGACGCTGCCCCCGAACCCCTACTGGGGACCCACTTTCCCCCAGACCCCCTAGCCAGGGGGATAGCCCCCCCAGACTCCGCAGAGGGGGTACCCCCCCTCTGCACTCCCCCGCATGGAAGAGTGTACATGCTTATGGGGTGTAAATACTTCATGGGGTATAAACACGACTGAAAGTAAAAGACCTCTAAATCGGGAAGATAATCAGGCTCCACAACCAACACTTCCTAGCCACTAGACTGCGTCGAATTATTCTCTGGACATGTGTCTTTTCATTATCACTTTATTCTTTTGGGTCGACTTCTCTTCTACGGTATTTCAATATATGTCCAATGGATCTCTTTCTTTCGGAATCTTCTCCTCATATAATAAATTTCATCTAGGAGGGAAATATCCTCCTGCAGCTACCAAACATCAACACGCAAAGAATTACAAATTGAGATAGATGAAGACAATTTCCCAACACTCGAACTACAAGAACAGATGAAGACACTAATATACCTGAACATATTGATGTCACAGATACCTATACACATATTACAAATCTTTCAAGTAGGTATTTTGCATGATATTAGGCTCCATGTAGATGAAGCAAACCGAGAAATGACCAAAGTAATGGATGAAAGGGCTCAATTGTAGCAATAATCTACAATTGAGATACAACAAAAGAGTGAAGTTGAAGAAAAAGTGGAAGGAGCAATGAAGGAAAACCATGAGGTTGAGAAAAGGGCTAGGAAAGTTCTAAAAGAAAAGGACGAAGTCGAGATAATGGCATAGAAGACACAAGTGGTCATCCAAAGGTTGTATAAGGAAATTCCATAGATCCCGATAGTAGTAGAGGCTAATATGGAAGAACATGTATTGAAAATTGGTGACATCATCAAAGGCTTCCACACGAAAATTGAAGACCTACAATTGGGTATGACAGGAACACCACCAGAGGAAAGAGAAGGAAGAGAAAGAATGATGATGACAGTCGTAGAAAACATCAATAATTTGGAGGAAGAATGAATAAAAATATGCAAGGAAAGTGCACAAATCTGGACAGACCTGGTAGAGGATCCAAAAATGAAGGCCATGGAAGCCAAATTAAGGGAGGCATGGGAAAAGGCATAGAAAGTGTCAGAGAGCATAAACACCCTTCCACCGGTTGAACGAATGAAGACTATTATGGCATAGAGGCAATCATACATGGAAGTTGAAAAGATGTGGGATCTACAAAAGATCCTCCAATAACACTTAGGACCACTGCAATAAGAAGCATTGAGGGTGATAGGATAACTAGCCACTACACAAGGCAAGGTGAAGTAAGTAGTTCATGAAACATAAGAAAATATTACGTCCCTGACCATGTAAGGTGTAGAAGAAATTGTGGAAATGAAGGAAGCAATAATAAAGGAAGTTACAGCAGCTAAGGAATCCTCCCAACAGTTCATCCAAGCATGGAGGAGCGCACAACATGCCTAAGTTGCTCAGGATGAACCACATGTGAGTGTTGGAGGCCTGTTGGACAGACATTATGGAAATAGTATTCATGAAAATCCTAATTATGGAAGAGGTGCACAGGAAAATAAGAAGAAGAAGAAGGAAGACAAGGTAGGCTCGGGAGTGCGCAGCTAAGGCACATTCAAGAGTACAATGTGAAAAAAGAACATACAAAGAAGAGGAATAAAGCAAAGGAATAAAGTAGATAATAAATCAAGAGAAGAAAGTGGGTGAAAAGGAAGCATGACACCCCGATGTGCTAAATATAGAAGGACGTGCAAAAGAAGGAAGAACATCATCTAGAGTGAAAAAGTAGGATGTAGATGAAAAAGTAGGTAAAGAAGCCCGAACAGAAAGTCAACTTGAGTTATCATGAATTGTAATAGGGTTTTGGGATGAAAAAAGTAGGGTTTTAAGCCCTAGAATTTATGTATAAATATGTAATGGGTTGGGAGAATAGGGGTTCCTCTCGAGCGGTACTGTGGACTCTGTTCCAAGCTGTCGAGAGTTCCTGTCAGTAAGGAGAGTGATAGAATAGGCTGAGAAGGAAAGATTTTATGTTTGAAGGTTAATGATATTTTGCAGAGAGAGAGAGAGAGAGGCTTGCACTGCAAAGAGGCTAGGCTAGATGAAGGAAAATATAGCATGTTGTATCTTTGTAAGCGCAACTTGAGTTATCATGAATTGTAATAGGGTTTTGGGATGAAAAAAGTAGGGTTTTAAGCCCTAGAATTTATGTAAATATGTAATGGGTTGGGAGAATAGGGGTTCCTCTCGAGTGGTGCTGTGGAGTCTGTTCCAAGCTGTCGAGAGTTCCTGTCTGTAAGAAGAGTGATAGAATAGGCTGAGAAGGAAATATTTTATGTTTGAAGGTTAATGATATTTTGCAGAGAGAGAGAGAGAGGCTTGCACTGCAAAGAGGCTAGGCTAGATGAAGGAAAATATAGCATGTTGTATCTTTGTAAGCACAATGTGCAAGCCTAATATAATTACAAAAAAAATAACAAATAATCCAGCCATTGTGGACATAGCCCAAAGTTGGGTGAACCACGTTAACTAATGTGTTTACTTGTCTTTCATGTGATTTATCATGGATACTTTCTTGATGCATGTTAGACTAGATTTTTATTATGTACGATAATTGTGTAATAGTTATGAATGTTACAATACTTGGTTTCTATTGTAATATGAATTATGATAGTAATGCATAAATTAATTCACTAAGTAACCTAATGAGATAAAATAAAGAATAAAATGTGCAGAACAGATAAGTAAGAATGACAAGGATGATCACCTCCCATTCCCTCAATACTATAGAAACTTGATTCCTGTATCCCCAATAGATACCTCAAGTGAGAATTCACTTGCATGCAGGTGATGCCGAAAGGGTCGGTGTCTGAAGGGTTTTTTTTTCAAGATGAATCAAACCTGGGGTCTTATAACTGTGTGCATGCCAACAGGGAGCTCAAAATGGAACTCTATACAAGTTGTTGGGAAGAAAAATCAGTAATGGGTGTAGCAATTATATTTTTCCTAAGGGTGAAGAAGAGAAAACCCTTATTGTCTCTATAGAAAATACATTTTTGTTGCATCAAAGACTGGGACATATTGTAGATAAGGGACTTCGAGCACTACACGGTAAAGGTATGGTTGAAGGTATGTCTGATTGCACACTAGATTTTGATTTCTGTGAACATTGCATATATGGTACACAGAATCGGGTAAGATTCTCATTTGACACTACAAGAGAAAATGAGATCTTAGGGTTAGTACATAGTGATGTGTTTGTACCTATTCATGTTCCATCACTAGGTAAATTTGTGTACTATGTTTCATTAATTGATGATTTATCAAGGAATACATGGATTTATTTAAATCCAAAGAAATATGAGGTATTTAGTAAATTTCTAGAGTTGAATAAGACAAAAAATAAAATAAAGGTTTTGATGGTAGATAATGGTGGAGAGTTATTTGGGAATTAATTCAAGGAATTATATAAGAAGTGAGTATAGAAAGGAAGAAGACTACTCCATATTGTTGGAGACTTTTTGGATGACCCGGGTTCTACTTTAGGTTTCCCACAAAACCTTGCAAACCATCGACCCTTCTGAAGACCAGAAGGAAACACTACACATAGAGTGCACAATGCATTCTCACCCGAGATGGATTATGGGTGATTGCAGGACCCAGATGTGTGCAGTTTCGGAACATAGACTTCTATGTGGATCAGAGACATTCTTTCTACCTCAAAACTAATAATATTTATTATTATATTACATCAACACATCATTATATCTTAGATCTACCTCTTAGCAATCTTAAAGGTATGGTTGAAGGTATGTATGATTGCACACTAGATTTTGATTTATGTGAACATTGCATATATGGTACACAGAATCAAGTAAGATTCTCATATGGCACTACAAGAGAAAATGAGATCTTAGGGTTAGTACATAGTGATGTGTTTGTACCTATTCATGTTCCATCACTAGGTAAATTTGTGTACTATGTTTCATTAATTGATGATTTCTCAAGGAATGCATGGATTTATTTCAATCAATAAGACAAAAAATAAAATAAAGGTTTCGAGGGTAGATAATGGTGGAGAGTTATTTGGGAATTAATTCAAGGAATTCTATAAGAAGTGAGTATAGAAAGGAAGAAGACTACTCCATACAGTTGGATATTTTTGGGATGACCCAGGTTCTACTTTAGGTTTCCAACAAAACCTTGAAAACCATCGGCCCTTCTGAAGACCAGAAGGAAACACTACACAAAGAGTGCATAATGCATTCTCACCCGAGATGGATTATGGGTGACTACAGGACCCAGATGTTTGCAATTTCGGAACAAAGACTTTTGTGTGGATCATAGACATTATTTCTACCTCAAAACACATCATATTTATTATTCTATTACATCAACACATCATTATATCTTAGATCTACCACTCAGTAATCAGGTGCATTCATTCAGGTTTTATTCTCCAACAATTATCCTAGTTACTCTATTGTGCGCTATATTTTACTACTGAGAGATTAATCCATTCATCATAACTAAAAATTTGCAACAAATAACATAAAAATTCCATACAGAGACACAAATTTTACCATGGTTCACCCTCTAGGCTACGTCCACAAATATTTGGCTTTCTTGTCTCTTTTATTATTCTACATCAAGGTTACAACATTGCGCACATTGCATTACTTTCTCCCACCTAGTATTTCTATGGAATATCCCTAATAGAATGCATAATTCTACTTAGAGGCTGACAAGATTGTAGTAATCTCCACAACCCATGACCTACGACCTTACCCTCGATTACCATGATTGATCTAACATACCTCTACTATTCTCAATCATCTATCTCTCTCTCTTTCTCTGTTTGTTTATCCTCTCTACTATCTCATAACAATATATTTATATTACAAAAATGGGTTAATTACCCATTACAAAATTGACCAAAACCCTAACACACTAACCCTAGGTGGATTAGATTTGTCCACTTTCTAACTCCTTGACCATGGCTGGTCCAAAATCCAATTGTTTTCCTCGTTGATCCGCATATTTCTTCCTTTCTTTGACTTTCCTAGTTTCATGGTGTTGTTTTTCCTAGATTTTCAGTGCGCACTCCTTATTTGGTCCATTACCTAAATGCATTCATTAATTATTTTGCCTTTCCATAATATTCTATTTTCATCCCTATATTTATGAACTTTTCCTCGAATTTTATTCCAAAATGGCCTACACCAACACATACACACATCAATAGAATGGTGTTGCAAAATGTATGAATAGGATGTTGATGGAAAAATCAAGGAGCATGATCAATAGTGTTAGGTTAGGACATGAATTTTGGGCAGAGGTAGTGGGTACTACATGTTACTTGGTAAATAGATCACCCTCATTAGTGTTTGTGGAAACAAAATCCACATGAGGCATGGATTGGTAAGAAAACCTCTCTAGAACATTTTAGAGTGTTTGGTTGTGATGCTTATGTACATCTTCCAAAGGAAAATAGGAGTAAGATATATAATACAGATTAAAAGTACATCTTTATTGGTTATAAATATGGTATAAAAGGATATAAACTTTGGAACATGTTGACTCATGATTCTTCACCTACTTTAATATCTCACAAAGAGTTGTGAAGCCTATATATATATATATATATTTTAAATAAATAAATATAATAGGTGGGGTCTCCTAGGAGAAAACAATGGGATGATAAATTCATATCATGATATTTCTCTCAACATTTGGGCATGGTATCGATTTCAGTTTGAGGCATCATTTCAGATATGGAATTTAAAATCAGTTGCTTAATAATTCCTAGCATCCTATGATATTTTATTAATGTTTTTAAAGAGATATATACGTTTGGATCATGGTAAAGTCTTATACAAAACACTTGTTTGTATATCTGGCAAGTGTGTTGTGTGGCAATTTTAAAAGGCACCAAACTATGATTGAAATGACATATGATACGTTGCAAATGTACTATGTTCTCTTCTCAACATTATGACATTGGGCATGATATCAAAAAGTCATTTATTTGCAAGAGGTTGTGGTCCTTTGTTTTCCTACATGAATATATACCTAATGAATTAGAAACTTAAAGTGTTAGTACTCATGCTAACCATGGTGTAATGAGATATGAAGTTTCATGTGGCATAAATATTTTTGAGGAGTTATATGGGGTTTTGATTTTGGGCTTAAACATAACATATATGTTATAAAGAAATTGCATGGATACAAGTTAAGGTTCATCATTACATTGGACTTAGAAATATTCATATGAAAATGAGTGTTGCTATGAAATAAGTGGTCGATATTGTTAATACATGAAAAATGTATGAAGTTTTTGGGTTTCCAAGATTTATATATTAGTTTGGCATTGTATTAAAACATATGTGAAAGTTGATTAATGAACTCATATTACATATCGGTATCAATAGTGGATTTGATATGAGGTATGATGGTCGATACCATATGGTTTATCATAGCATTTGACATGGGTTGGAATATAAACATATGTGATTGATGAATTGGCCATGCATTCAAGTTGAGAGGACATGGGAATTAATGCTACATTCCCATGCTTTACTACCTTTGTTGGGATAGGATTATTTCCATTTCATTTTGGTTTTCCATTGTGTGGAAGGGTATTCACTTCAGATTGTGAAATAGACCCTCTTGTTCATTGCTACAACTAAACTGGTAGTGAGTGATGGTATAAATTGACCACTGGGACAAGGTAAGTACTCTCCCTCTTTTGAGAATATTTTGCAAGTGTTGGCCCTCGACCAAGTTTTGATGAAACATTGGTCGTGTTTGACCACTTTTGGGACTTCGACAAGTTGGTCGAAGATGGAGCGCCCAGACGTAGCTGAGATCATGGGATCTCTCTTGTTTTGCGGGCTTGTGGACAGATTAAAGGGTTTACTAGGGTTTATGTAATGGTTTAGGGGATGTCGGCCCATGGGTTTACACATGATTAGGCCTCTTTGTAAATGTATAAATAAGTAGTAGCTAAGCGATCTAAGACACAAGTTACCAATTGGCTTAGTGCATGACTAGTAATCTTTGTGCAAGAGTATGTTAATACTTGTGGAGCTAAGCACAAGTTTTTTGTAAGTTGCTTTGTGCACAAGCATTGTATATAAGGCTTTGTGCTTGACAGAGGAGTTGGCTCTGTACCTTGACCTGATCTTGGGAAGGAGGATCTGGTGCACAGCATGTAGATATCCTATCCTCTGCGGAGTGTATCTCTGTTGCTTTGTGCACAGAAGCAGATGAATGTAAGAAGATTGAAGACTAATAAAGAAGAAGAAGAAGTTGGTAGGCGTAGCCCCACACTGGGGTGAACCACATATATCTTGTGTCTTGATGTGCTTTGTGCGATGGTGTTTATGTGTTTATCTACTTAGTGTTGTTGTTATAATGTATGATCAATGCATCTGATGTTGTTCCTTAGTGCTTAAATATGATTAAATGCTATATATAAGCTAAGCTATGTGCTAAGTGATTGGAAGTACTTGATCTTTATTGTTACTGCGTTGTTATGTAATAAGGGTTAATTTGCGATGTGAATGAGATTCAAGAACTAATGTATATTGTTGTCTAAGTGCCCTGCTAAGTGTTGTAATCACATATTTGTGTCCCATATTGGTTGTAGACACCTGAGTCATGCAACCCCCCCCACCCCCCCTTGCCTCTACCTCGGGTGAGACTTCATCTACTTCACAGGTGTTGTCGAAAGGGCCGGTAGTTAGGGTTTTGTTGGTGCATTGTTGAAGTGTTGAGCCCTGGGTTTGCCCACGTGCCAACAAATGGTTATGTTGTCGAGACCTGAAAATGTGATTGTTGGGAACTGAAGAAAAGAGAAATATTTATGCGTAGATCTGTTGTTGTAATGCGTAATATTCTACTTGACTTATGAAGCTCTGTGCTAAGAAAGAAACTTGATCTAAATAAAAGAGGTAAGATCTTAAATCTTTGTGCTCTGGTAAGGGTAAGATAAGTGGAAATTTTTTCTTCGAAAGCATGAATCTAGGTATGTTTGATAGATTTTGTCCTGGTCTAAAAGCTAGGGCACAATTAGAAGAAAGAATTGATATGAATAAATTTGATAGAAATAGAGAAAGATATGTTATTCCTATGCATAGAAAGAATTGTTGCACTAATAAGTGGATGCAAGAACCTAGAAAGATTTTTTGCAGAATGCAGATCCATCACTGTGATCCTAGTGCATAGTACAGGAGGGGTTGGGGATCGCTTAAAAGAAAGAGAGGATTAACACTATGTTATAATTGCAGAAGATTGGGACATCATGCTAAGGAATGCCCTGGTACATGTCCTATTTGTCTTTGTTGTAAAGATATTGGTCATGAGGTTGAGGATTGCCCAAGGATGATTGGTAAAGTTGAAAAGATGAACATGAAACAAGAAAACTATAAAGAAGGTCAAGAGACTAAGGATATGTTAAATAATCATATAGAAAAAGAGTCAAAGACTATGTTAATACAGTTAAAAGAAGTAATGGGTGATCACAGAGGCATCAGTTTACCAGAGATCCTGAAAGAAAAACAATGCATAGTTACAAGAATAGAAGACTTCGACATAGACTGTGTATTGGATGAAGAAACACATGTGAATATTATGCCAGAAAGCACTTGGGAAATTTTGGGAAAGCCTGCTATGATACCTTCATTGGGAAGGATAGGCTTGTTTAAAGGAAATATGATAACCCTATATGGAAGAGTTACTAATATACCTATGATTGTTCATGAAACATCGACTGAAGAAGAATTTGAAGTCATTAAATTTGTTGAGAATGGCGCCCCCTTTCCACTTTTGTTAGGAATGAATTGGATCAAGAAGGATCAGATCAGAAGGAAAGAATAGGAAGAAGCTATAGAAAAGAAAAAGCAAGAACTAAGAGATCTTATTGCTCGAAGAATAGATCGACTGATAGAAGAATGAGAAGTTGAGTCGAAGCAGCAGAATGAAAGACAAGTAGTTGTCAAAGTTGAAAGAACACGAGAAGGTGTGAAGGACCTATCCATGCAAGAAGAAAGTAGGTTCACCCAGGACATAGTAAGCAAAGAGGTATTATCTTTGGACCCTTTGAGAACACGTCAGCAACACAAAGTCACTATGCTAATAAAAGATAAGAATAAGAATGGAAAGAGGAATCCAGAGTCTCGGATCATAGGAAAGAAGGAAATAAAGCTCAGTAAGAAGAAATCCAAGCTAAAATAAATACAAGAAGCTCCAGAAAAGACTTCACAGGAGGAAGATATGTAGAACTTGAACCTCGCCGAAATAGCAGAACCATGCAGAATGGGACTTTGCCATGGCGAAGCTATATGACTGTTGGAGGTGCCCCGACTGTTAGAATGACACTCCAGAATGGCTAGAAACATAGTTATTGACAGAAATATCGTCGTTGGAAAGTTGGTACCGCACCATAACGGACGTATTCACATTGATGGACGCATTCTTGCCTGTTTGAGGAATCTGTTACGACGTTTGCTTATTTAACCCATCGGACGCTATGTTGGGACCACTTTTTTCCACCCATTATCATCCAATCTAACAGAGAATCGATTGTATATCACGCTGTGATTTCTAGACCTCGTCATCCATTTGATTACCTCACTTGTCCATTCGCCTACCCGATCTATATGGTTGCAAGTGTGAATGTCGAGTGAACCTAGTGCATTAGAGAAGTTTGTGGAGGATATTCTCATGGAGCTCATGGCCAAGAGAGTTATGTATGTAGGAATACAAGCATCGTCGACTGGGGGACTACAAGCATCCCCCTCGACTGGACATCATTCTAGCCTTACTACTGAGAAGTGAAGCAAGCACTGTGATGATCTAGCTAACGCGAAGTAGATCACGTCAGTCTTGCAAGATTATATACCGCCTTTGGCTAGCGCGGTTACCTGAAAATGTATCCCACGTGACTTCGAGTACACATTGATCACTGCGTACATCCCGAAGAGGATACGCATAGTTGGACCCCAGTTAGGACAAATCCTAGCTCTGAAGAACAACAACTTTAACCTCGGAGATAGGAAGAACTACACGATGCTCGTGCCGCATAGGTATTTGATGAAAACGAATGGGAAGAAGCCACACATAGTCTCCCAGCCATGGATTAAGGAGCTCACGGAGTCAACGATACTGAACATGATGAAGATCCCTCACTTTGGCCGACATCAGGAGGTTAACGCTTGCATTAAAATCCTCCTATCGTGCTATCATGGAGGATATCTATGGCTCGACAGGTGTGTCATTGTGGATCCAACCCTGATCCACCTAATCACAGGACTAATCATGCAGGGACCGGACCCTCAGAAGTTCTACCTAGGGAAGACTTCAGATCGCTCCCTGGAACAGTGCATAAAGGATTATTATGGCAATGTAGAAAAGGGAAAGTGAGGCTAGAAGGTAGCCTCCATCCAAGATGGTGCAGTGTGTCTAGCTTGTCATCTTATAGCTAGCAATCTCATCAGAAAGAATTGTCTGACACGGGTCATTGGATTCGTAGTAGACCTCGCAGGGAAGTGCGTAGAAGGAATGCAAATGAACTGGGCGAGTTACCTTGTCAAAGAGCCTGAAAAATACTGTCACGAAGCGCAAGATCATGGGTATGAATTCCATTTTAGTTGGTTACTTGTACTAATCACATTTTTCGATAGGCAGATGCCGGAAGGAGCGACATTTCCAAGAGTTGAGCCATCAAATTCATTGGTCGCAAGGTTCTCCACCTTGTGGTATACAAATGACATGTTGAAGCAGTGGCATTCAAAAATTGTCTTCCATGCCTACTACCAGAAGTTGAAGCACGCTATTGAGGAATTTCCCCGCATGGCACTGAAAACATTGCACCAATACAGACTGTTAGCGAAGGTCCATGCAGATCGACACTTTATCTATATCACTTCGTCCAGGGATGAGAGTAAGGAGGAGATACAATCCTACTATAAGTTGACTGACGAATACATGGAGGAGATCACCAAAGAATAGCCATCGAAGTTCCTTGTACCAGTGGAATAGGCATAACTCTCTGACCCCGACATCATTGGAAGTCCCTTGGTCACCCGAGTCGAGCATGATGGACAAACTAGTGCGAAGAAAAAGAAGAAAAAAGAGGAAATGCAAAGCATAGAAATTGACGAGGAGGACAATGCCTCAGAGGAAAGTGGGCCTGACTTACTCATAGGAGGAGGAGGCGAAGTGAATCAAGAAGAAGGAGGGGAAGAAGGAGAAAATCAAGACAAGGGAAAAGTTACACCGCCTCAACATCTCCCTATTGGAACAGAGGCTTCACAGAAAAGAAAGGCTTCTCCAGAGAAACCTTCGGCAAGAAAGAAGACCCGTGCCACTAGGCCTCAGTCGAAGAATATGCTCACAGAGGATAATGTTGGTCTAATAATCATAGCCATGGAGGACGCTTCAGAGGATATCTTATAGCGACATGGAGCGAACTAGGAAACGTTGTATGAAAGAATCGAGATGGAGCTAAAGGAGATATAGCCATCCATCCATTCGATCCGTTCAGTACATACTACACCCTCTTCGTCGAAGATTTCTAAATTGGGGGATGAGCCCACCCAATTACGAAGGCTATCATATGTAACAGACGCTTGACTTCATCGATTCCAAGAAGAGAAGGAGAAGGCTACTGAAGTCTTGAAGCAAGAAAAGGAGGAGTTCTTAGAGAAACTCTGAGTTTCACACTCTTGAGTAACCACCTATGAGAAGGAGAAAGATGAAATTCAGGCGATGTTCGAGGAGGAAAAATCAAAGATACAGAAATAAAAATACCAGTTGCTTGCAGAGAAGACTGCAGTCAAAGAGGCAGTGACTAAAGCACTTATCTTTGTGTCGGGCTTGGCACAGGAGGAACAAGAATTAGTCAAGATGCAAGTGGGGAAGATTATTGAGGCCATTCAGTAGCTTCAAGCACGGATAATAAAGTTAAAGATCCAAGCAGTGTCGAGCACTCTGCAAGAAGTGCGCATTCAGAAGGACAAAGCTATTAGGAGGGTAGTTGGAAGGATCAGGGCACTCACCTCATAATGTAAACAATTGATTGATCATAGTGCGCATACGTATGAATGCCTCATAGAAGATCCAAAGTTTAGGGAACTAGAAGCACAACTACAGGAGGCACAGCAACATGCCTCCACCATCCAGGCATAGATGAAGTCACTCACTATAGTTGAGAAAATGAAGAGATCACAAGAACAATGCACAGTCCAGTAGCAGATTACTGCCATACAAAGAAGCGTCATGGAGGTTACACAGAGACTACATCCGGTGTAGGAAAAATCCTGCATGATTTTTGATGATATTGAAGGACAAGGCTCACAGTTAGACCAAGTGGTTGCAACAGTGGAATAGAGGCTCGAAGGGTCTGTTACAGATAAAATAATTCAGGATTTCGTTGAGCAGGAGGCTCTGGCGAAGCAGCAAGTCGAGGGAACTTGAGCTAAGCTTAAGGCCTTCGAAGCAGTTTTTCCCAGATCTGAGTCACTCGAGACATGTTATAGGTGAGTGTTGGGGACTTTTTGGTCCTCGACCAAGTTTTGAGGAAACATTGGTCGTGTTTTTCCACTTTTGGGACTTCGATAGGCTGGTTGAAGATGGAGCGTCCAGGTGGAGCTAAGATCGTCAGATCTCGCTTGTTTTTCGGGCTTGTGGACCAAGAAAAAGGTTTACTAGGGTTTATGTAATGGGTTAGGGGATGTCGTCCCATGGCTTTACCCATGATTAGGCCTCTTTGTAAATGTATAAATAAGTAGTAGCTAAGCGATGTAAGACACAAGTTACCAATTGGATTAGTGCATGACTAGTAGGCTTTGTGCAAGAGTATGTTAAGACTTGCGGAGCTAAGCACAATTGTTTTGTAAGTTTATTTGTGCACAAACATTGTATGTAAGGCTTTGTGCTTGACAGAGGAGTTGACTCTATGCCTTGACCTGATTTTGGGAAGGAGGATCTGGTGCACAACGCGTAGATCTCCTATCCTCTGTGGAGTGTAGCTTTATGGCTTTGTGCACAGGAGCAGAATAATGTAAGAAGATTGAAGACTAATAAAGAATAAGAAGAAGTTGGTGGACGTAGCCCCACACTGGGGTGAACCACGTATATCATGTGTCTTGATGTGCTTTGTGCGATGTTGTTTATGTTTTTATCTACTTAGTGTTGTTGTTATAATGTATGATGAATTCATCTAATGTTGTTTATTAGTTCTTAAATATGATTGAATGCTAGATCTAAGCTAAGCTATGTGCTAAGTGATTGGAAGTACTTTATCTTTATTGTTACTGCATTGTTCTGTAATAAGGGTTAATTTGTGATGTGAATGAGATTCAAGAACTAATGTATATTGTTGTTTAAGTGCCCTACTAATAGTTGTAATGACATATCTGTGTCCTATCTTGGTTGTAGACACCTGAGTCCTGCAACCCCCCTGCCTCTACCTCGAGTGAGACTTCATCTGCTTCGCAGGTGTTGTCGAAAGGGTCGGTAGTTAGGATTTTTTTGGTGCGTTGTTAAAGTGTTGAACCCTAGGTATGCCCCTGTGCCAACAACAAGTAATTGTTTTACTAAATGAATTAGATTTGGCTCTAGTTAGTTGGCAGTGAGTGTGAAAGTATTTCTCTCCTTGTATTTCACTCATAAAAAGTCGTTTTGAAAGATAAATTGTTGGAGAAATTGGTTGCTATAGAATGTAATTCATGGGTTTTGAGTTTTCAGTGATGACTATGGTTTTTTTGTATATATGTCATTGTTCTCTAGTTCATACTATAATTTTCCATTGTGTGCATTCCTGGAAAAAAATTTTCTTTTAAAAGAAAGGGGGTTATAATAAAATGGGTTGAACCCATTACTGTTATTGTTAGCATACACAAAGTTTTAATCCGTGTTTGAACTTGAACTTGCTTTAATTATAAATGGATGTTAGTTGTCTGTTCATAACTGGAAAAAATATATTTCTCACCCAACACTTGTCTTACTCTCTATTTAAAAGGGAATTATCTTATGAGAATGAGTTTATTGGTCTCATACTATCTTGTTCCTTCTCGGTAATTTTGATTTATCTTATTCTTTGATACATAGAGTGTCCTTTTGGGATCTCATATTCAATTCCTAACTCTATTTTAATTCAGGGTTTTCGTGATAGAGTGATGGGTATTATTTTGTTTTGGGTTTATTGAAGAAAAAATCACATCACATGCTTAGCATTGACCTTTCCTCTCTTTCAAAAACTTTAACCACGCACCATCTATTTTCACTTTGGCTACAATAATTAACCCACTGATTTTTTTTCATTGAACATAGGATTGCATGTCCATCCTCACTCTAGTATAATCCCACAATCTTCAATGGTCACAATTTTATGGAATTTCTATACCAAAGTAATTCACATAATTTGGGTTTGTATCATTGTTGGCATGTAGTGGGAAGACATGGAGTTAATCACCAAAATACCAACAAAACCCTTAGACAACGACCCTTCCAACATCACCTACAGAGAAAATGAAGTCTCACCAGAGGAATATAGAGGGGCTATAGGAACAGAGGTTCTGCAGCGATGAGGGGAAGTGAGGCATTCAACATGTCTTTACTAACCTTCTACTCATGTGCACAGTTTCCATTACTTAACAATTACTTGTCATGCGACGTACCCTATGTGTGACATTCCTTTACTTGATATTCATTCATTTACTAGTTGCTTCATTATGAGACATTATAAAAATATATATGAATAAAGCATCCAACATACTTAAGAAATTATCATCATGGCATAATTACAATAAACATGATAACATGCAAAAACAACACATCACAACATAAGGGTTTAACATGGTTCACCCAACTTGGGCTACGTCCACAGCAGTTGGCTCTTATATTAGTCATTGATAATCTTCCTACAGTTGCGCACTGAGCTACAAAATATGCAACAATATCATTATCCAAACCTGCCTAGTCGTTCTCTTACAGTGCGAGACTCACTCCTCAGTCATACCTCAAACTTCTTCCAACGCTCGACTCAAATTACCCACAAATCACTAAGAACTTCCCATATGTCCAACCCTTGTGGCCTCTCTACTCAAAAAACCTTTACATATTTATACATCAAAATAGGGATAATCCCATTACAATGTGGACAAAATGTCCCTAAATCCTAACTACTTTCCACCTTTTTCATTCCACTCCATCACGCTTCCTTCTATCACATGCTTTGACTCCTTAAATTTCTCTCTCGTCACACACTCTGGTACATATTCTAACTTACTTTTATTCTTTGAATTATTCTAGAACAGATCCCAAAACTTATCCAAAATTATTATCCAATAGGCCCCCAACACTCACCTATGGATTATCTCAAGCCACTTAGGCCTTCTTCCATTGCACTATGAATTTTTCAAAGGTCTCCTTCATTGTTGCAGCCTACATACCTAGATCAAATGGGATCATAAGTTATATGGTTGAAAATATTATTCCAAGACCTTTCCAATGGTATATGGCATTCCCTCTAACTCCAAAGGAATGAGGAGATATGAATTTTTTCGTCCGACAACCCAACCAAAACATTGAGGTTGGCTCAACCACTATTTTTAGCTCAGCCCTAAAAGTAGGGACAAAATTACTATAAATACAGGAAATATTGCACATTTGTAAAGAAACCAAGAAAGAGATCAAGTTTAAGGTGTGTAAAAGTGATCTGAGGTGCGATAAAGGTGCCAGCATGTCTTATTAGGATCTAAAGGTGTGAAAGAGGAGTATAAGGGATTTTCTTGGGTTATTTCTTGTTCTCAAGGTGCACTATGAAGGATTGAAGGTATGTGATGCTATTGTATGCACTATTATGGGGTGTGATGTTGTCGTGTGTGCTATTATAAGGTTTTGATGATGTCATGTGTGTTATTTTGAGGTTGTGATGTTGTCGTCAAGGATTATATTCTGGGAATTATGCTATGAGGCTTGTTAGGGCATGAAGACTACATGTAACTAGGGTTTGAAGGATTGTTTGTGGAATCAATCATGCAACAGGTTGGTTCCTGCAAATATTGTAACAATTTAGGTTGGTTCTTTGGAGAGCATCAAAAGCATCCAAAAAATTTAGGTGAAAATTTTGTTTACATACAACATTATTATGATAATAATGTACACACTTCCACAAGTAAGTCATTGTCCTTTTGAAATTTGTCCTTTGGATATTTTCCACCTTCACTATTGGAAATTGTATAGGGATATACTAAATTAGGGGAAAAAACCTTAAGTGATACATTGAAGGTAGAAATGTTGATAGAGAGGATAAAATAAACACACTTATGGTTTCAATACAAATTAGATAAGTCTTAGGAGAAATACAAGACTATACATGATATACACATGATTGAAAATAATTTCTAAGTAGAAGTTACAATTGGTTACACCTTAATAAGGAAATTTTATAGGGACGGGTGAAGAAAATTAAATCTCTAAGATACAAACCTTTTCAAATATTGGATATGATAGGAAAAAATGCTCACATACTCACTCTTCAACCTTATATGAAAATTTACTCAATAATAAATGTAGAGAACCTAAAAATATACAAGACATCCATGCTCGATGAGGATGAAGAAGGGAAAGTCTACCTTCCATTGAATATGAATATTTTTAATCTAATGCATGGGCATTATTACCCAAGGATGTAATTATTAAAAATATGATAATAATGACAAGATGGGGTCAAAAATAACTTTGGTAGGTGGGATTGAAAGGTCAACTACTATCTAAGGTAAAATGATACTCCTAGGAAAAAATAGGGAATTGTTTCCTCTTGTCCTTTAGAAGTAAAGCTTTTGGAGACCAAAAGTCTCCAAAAATGGGGGAGGGGTGATCCAAAATGGATCTACACAAGTACCATATGAATTTATTTATTTTATATTTAGGGGAGTTTATAATTTGGGATATCCTAGAGATGGTGTTGATTTTTTCAAATTTAGGTCATCAACTTTTGAAGTATTTTTGGGGCTCCAAACAACAAATTTTGGGACTACTGTTGGATTATGGCTTTGATAGGAATAACTCATCCAAGGAAAAAAAAAATCTTCCCATTGAGATCTTTCCAATGAGATACCATGCACCTAAAACAAATATTATATGAAAAACTTATTTCCTAGAAAAAGTAACGATCCAAATATTCCCCACATATCCAAGTGGAGACCATGTTAGCTCACTACAATTATAGTATAGATAATTAGGGTGGGTTCAAGCTAATTATGGTCTCTCATGTCGTGTTATTGGAAATACAACCATGAAAAAACATAAATATGCTAAGTTGGAAGGATGATTCGAGGTATTTTCACAATCAATTTGAATATGGTGTTGAAAGATGAAATGTAGGAAATTAAATTATCTTTCTGATAGAATTTGTTTATGACTATGTGAAACTTGATTTTTTCTAATAGTGTCATTAATTTTCATGCAAAATATAATTCATATGCTCCTATTAGTGTAGGTGTTGAGTACCTAAAAGATGGAATTTCCTTTTTAAAAAATTGTAAATTTGTAGAGAACACACTGTTCTTATGCAAGGCTATTTTTTCAAAATTTATAATGTTAATTTTATATATTTTTTAAATTATGAAAGTCATTGTATCCTTGAAATTACAAGGCCTTGTGTTAGTGTAGTGTATGAGGGTCTTAACATAATCAAACAATTTTATTTATTTTTAGATTGTAGATATTGATCTATAATAGTGCTTCATATAAATTCTTTTAAAAATGGATAACCTAATAAAAGTTATATAAAAAATAAAAGATGTATGTATTTTAAGATTCTAATATATTTCAATACAAAAATATATTAAAAATAGTAAACAACATTATTATTTTTTTAATTTTTATATTCAAAATCTACGTAATCAACTCTATATGTGTGTGTAGTTTCATTGATGATAGATTTGTGTAACCTATACAAAAACAATTTGGAAAATAGATATATTGAGAGTCATTTATAAAATGGAGGTTTTGATGTATTTGCAACCCAACCCACCAAGTTTGTCATTCCGAACATAAATTTGAAGCAACCAAGTCAACAAACACGTATTTTAAATTTTTTGTTCCTACCAAAAAATATTTGAATGAAAGGAACACACATGCATTCTTAATAAAGTTCATGTGTTTATAATAACATGTGGACACTCCTAATAATGTGTGCACATTCCTAATAATTTTCAAGTGTTCCCAATAGCAAACACATGCTTTTGTGAATAAATTATTTTTCACAATGTATATCCTTCACCTCAAAGTGGGGATATCAATGACATTAGAGTATTTGAGTATTAAGTATGGGTAATAGGGTCCTTGACATGGTAAGGGAAGGAAACCTGGACCTTAGGCCATAGAGGTTGGTAGAATATAAGTATTAATTTCCTATCATAACACCTCGAACCACCACTTTTGACCTCCCAATTATATCCTTGGCTAATGAATGGGGATATTAATGACATTAGGAAAATTTCAACACTAGGTATTAGTCTTAGGGCCTTCGACATGGTTTGTAGAGGAATCCCAATACTTAGGTTTTAAAGGAATATTCTAAACATATAAGTGAAGAACAAAGAATCAATCTACCACATATGAGATCCTGAGGGCATCCTTGTGTTCCAAGTAGGGATATGGGAATTGTTAGAATATTTTGAGCACTAGTTATGAGTTTCGAGGCCCATGACATGGTCATGGAAGGAAATGATATTATTGGACCCTAAAGTAATCTTTTTGGAATAAATTTATATTGAAAACACCTTTAACCACCACACGATACTTTTGAAGGTTATCCCTTCCTTTGACTAGGGATATGGGTGCCATTAGGGGACTTTTGATACTAGGTACATGATTATTTTGGCCCTAGACATATTTGAAGGATGAAACCTAGATCTTAGACCATAATGAAATCTTCTAAGCATCAAGGTTCAATAATGAAATCTCGATCCACTACACATGAACTCTTAAGCATATCCTTACCCTCTAAGTGGGGATATCAATGATATTATGAAGATTTTAGAACTAGATATGGGTCTCAAGGTCCCAGATATGGTTAGGGGAGAAAACCTAGGTCTTAGGAAATAAATGAAGACTATATTAATGAATGTCCAAGAAAAACACATGACCCCAAAGTTGATATGTTTCCTCCATGTGGAGTTATGTGCACCATTACAATTTTCAAGAACAAGTTATGGGTCAAGGTTTCCTCAAAATGGTGGTAGGAAGAAACATATGATTTACGAATTTAAGGAATATTCCATGCATCCGAGTCTAATAAAAACACCTTTAACCCACACACATGACCTCCCAAGTGTATCCTTTTCCTCTTAGTGGGTATATTGTCACCATTAGGTATTTTGGAGAAGAAGGTATCGATCTGAATACTTGGACCAAGTTGAAGTGATTAAACTTGCTCACTAGGCTTAAAAATAGCTTCTAGGGATCAAGAGCCTTCAATGAGTCCTGAAAGCACCACATATGATCTCTTTGTGGGATATTTGTTGTTCAAATTGCAATATGGAAACCATTATAATGTTTTGAGCACCAAGTATAGGTCATGGGGAATTAAAATGGTTAAGGGAGAAAAATCGAGCCTTAGGACCTAAAGTAAGCTTATAGGAATACAAATATAAGAAAAATAACTCAAATAACCACAAATAACGTCTTAAGAGTATCATATCCCTATTAGTTAGGATATTGGAACAATTAGAAGGTTTTGAGCTCTAGGTAAGAGTCTCATTTCCTTGACTAGGGTGGGGAGAGGAAAATCATCCCTCAAGCCCTAAAGGTAGATTCTGAGGCTAAAGGGACATGAACAAGGACTTGAACCACCACATGGGACCTTTATATGGGATCTTTTGCCTTTAAGAGGGGATATGGGTTCTATTATAAGGTTTTTAGCACTAGATTTGGGTCATAGTGCCTTGAACATGGTTGGGGGAGGAAACCCTAGCCTTAGGCCCTAAAGAAATATTTTAGGCATCTGGGTCCAATAATGACACCTTAAACATGGGTCTCGAGGCCCTGGAAATTATCAAGGGAGGAAACATGAACCTTAGGACCTAAAGAAAGATCATATCCATCCAGGGCCAAGAAGGATTCCTTGAGAAACCACACATGGCCTCCTGAGGATATCCTTGGCTTATGATTGTGTATGTTAGTGCCACTAGGTGGTTTTGAGCTATAGGTATTTGTCCCAAGGCCCTGGAAATGATATAGAGAGGTTTTCCATGCCTTAGGTCCTAAATAAATATTTGAGGCATCTAGAGCCATGAAAAATGCCTCAAAGCACTACACATGATATATGGAGGGTATCCTTGGCCTCTAAGAAAGTATGTTAGTTCCCTCACAAGATTTTGAGCATTAGGTATTCATATTAAGGCATTGATGAGGTTAAGGGGGGGATAACAAACCTTATCCAAAGTATAAATCCTCTATGTGTCTACGGAGAAACACGGTGCCTCAAACCACCACACCCAACCTCTTGATGTTTTAGGTAGCTTCTAGGGCTTAAGAGTCATGAATGACACCTCAAACCACCATATATGACCTCTTGAGGGGATAGTTGGCCTTTATGTATGGATATGGGAAGTGTTAGGATATTTTGAGTGTTAGGTATGGGTATTGGGTACTTGGGAATGATCAAGAGTGGAAAACTAGGTCTTAGGTTGTAAAGGAAGCTTCTAGACGTCTAGGTCCAACAATGACTTGTTGAACCATCATAAAGGACCTTTCTAGGGTATCCTTTGTCTCCAAATGGGGATAGTCAAAATTATGAGTTTTTTAACACTAAGAATAAGTCTCTGGACCTTGGATATGGTCAAGAGAACAACCCTAAGAGTTAGGCCATAAATGGATCTTCTAGGCTTTTGGGGCCAAGAATGACACCTTGAACCACCACAAATGGCCTCACAAGGGCATCCTTTACCTCTAACTTGGTATATAGGTACCATTATATTTTTTTAGTAATATGTATGGGTTTTGGGGACCTAAACATGGTTATGGAAGAAAACATGAGCCTCATTCCCTAAAGGAATCTTTTAACCATCTAGGGCTAAGAAGGATGCCTTGAACAACCCTTGGCCTTTTATTTGGGATGTTGGTGCCATTAGGTGGTTTTGAGTAGTAAGTATGTGTCCCAATGCACTATAAATAGTTTAGGGAATAAGGACATGCCTTAGGTCCTAAAGAAATATTTGAGGCATCTAGATCCATGAACAATACCTTGAAGCACCACACATTACCTATAAAGTGTGTGTTATCGCTCAATTTGTAGTTTAAGTCAAGTAGCTGAAGGGTACGGGTCAAACTGGCGTAACAGGAGCCTCCCCAACCACTGTCACCTCGATGGGCAGCTCTTTCTATTTAGGGTGGCTAAGCCCAAGGGAGACGTCCCTAGCAATCTGGGGTTTTGAAAGGAAAAGGCTCAAAGGATTAAGGCTAGTTTCCCTTTCACAGATTACCGCCAAGAAGATAGTCAAATGAATAAAAACCACAGAAGAGGCACCTGCTTGCGAGACAAGACAATAATGATACTAGTACATGCAACAGTGGTTAATACTTCATTAATCAATGACTATCAATATTAAATGTACACGAGCATAAATAGCAGTAAATATTGATGAAGTCAATGTTTGCAATAATGGGAATGACATATAATATTACTTGTCAATAAACACTGCAATAATATGAAGATAATCAATCCTTGAATTAAGTCAATGTATTAAACGATATTAATTGCTCATATACAAAGGTAGCTGCGTCAACATCCTAGGAATGACGTCAGGCTTCTTTTAGGGTTAGTATAATAGACAAAGAAGGTCAACGTTTTGCAATTTAGCCAATGAGAATCACCAATATATCAATGTATATCACTGGATGACCAAGCCACAGTATTTTCTATCAACTAAGAGCTTAATAAAGGCATGATGTCATCATTTTCTGCTAGGTTAGAAGACGTTAGGGTTAGTTAGGGTTTCAAATTTGAGAGTTTTGAAAGATTGTTTTTGGCACAACAAGCTCAATGTTGGAGAGAAAAACCCAGTGCCTTAGGGTATTATGGAGTCAAAAGTAAGGGCAAGATCTCAGGAGGATCAAAATCTAAAGACTAGAGAGTTAGGTTCTATGGTGTTGCAATGGCAGGGCCCTAGAATCAAAACCCTAAGGGAAAGAGGCTCATTCTGTTGTTGATTAAGCAAGGCCTCATTCTCCTTCCTCTTTCTTTAAATATTCTTGGCAAAATGGATAGCTTTGAAGTACAAGTCCAAGGGAGAAAAGTGTTGCGGGAGCAAGGCTCTTCAAACCCTAAAAGTTAAAACCCTAGGTGTAGAGTCAACTAGGCCTAGGACGTCACCTTTATTCAACCTATACTTGAAATTCTAACTCAGAAAAAGGATGATTAGTGTAGCAACGGTTAGGCTATATCTTCCTTAATCAATGGCTAAAACAAGTTTCTCTAGCATGGGGACATATAGCAAGGACCTACTTATGTGCTTGCTACCTAGGGTTTCAATATTAAGCAATATAATCGCAATGTAATAGTAAATGTAAGAGAATAAACCTACAACCATTCATTCAAGAAGTTTTGCATGAAAAATACACTTACAAATCATGAAGAATGCTCATCAAACCCTAGTTGTAAACCTTCCAATGAGAGAAACACCATAATATGCTAAGAAAATCCTCCAAACAAGAGTTGCGCCTCACTTCCAAGAGCCAAAATACCAAGACAAAGACTAAAAGTATGTCTCTCACAAGAGACTGAGTTCTGTTTCTTTAAAATGAGAGGCAACGTCCTCTATTTATACCAATCAATGACCTTTAATTTAAAAAAAAAGGTCATTAAAATAGATGACAAGGATGACTAACGATTTTACACTGTTTTTACATTAATCTGCTAAAAACTATCATAATATGAGCTGAAAGGGGGACATCAAGCCCTTCTGAGGGAGACGTTGGCCCTTTTTGGGCAAACACAACATCCAGAGACCAAAACGTTGGCCCTTCTAGGGCTCCTCCAGGCTGCCACACGTGCCAAATGATCCCAGCACACTGCCACACGCTCCAGACAATGTCCAGCTCCCTCAGGTGACGTCCTATCCATCAAAAGAAAATGTCCTATCTACAGTGGGTGATTCCCCCTAGGCCGGGCTCTGCCAAAGTGTCCGGGTGGAACGTCCTTCTGTCTTCTTGTGCAAAGGCTCATCATAACATCGTCCTGTATCTACCATCCAAACAACCATCTGATGGGCTCTTCATCCCCATGGAGGTCTGAGCTAATCATATCCCCATGTGTACCAGTCCACTGGTACCTGTCCGTCGGGTATGGTTCTGCACATCAAAAACTACGCACTCCATGGGATCATCAGTCCTCGGGATCATAGCAATGTCAATCATATTTCATCATTAAATTTATCAAATACATGCATAAAATCCCTAGAATATCCTCTAAGATCTCAAAGACATTACACATATCTACTATACAAAGTTGAAGAAACAAATAGAATAACCTATTGGGCTAATATCCACAAGAAAAGGAAAGTTCCCACAGAGGATCATTCAAGCC
>ML805015.1:113304-128414 GCA_009831015.1 Picea engelmannii | reverse complement strand
GGCTTTCACCATAAGGGGACCACTTTGGAGTTCATCCATATTTACTTCTTATCAACCATGACAAAACAATAATGA
Organism: Picea engelmannii; assembly: GCA_009831015.1. Lineage (NCBI taxonomy): Eukaryota > Viridiplantae > Streptophyta > Pinopsida > Pinales > Pinaceae > Picea > Picea engelmannii. The sequence goes on along the minus strand of ML805015.1, from coordinate 128,339 downwards.
GTCATATTTACATCAAAAAATATTGGGTCCATTACCCAAACCTTTGTGCTACGGGGATTTCTTCAAGGGTTGACATCAATGACAACCAACCTTAATCAACAAACCTCACAACGGAAACATAGTAACGATTGACCAGCTTTCATTCATTGACCCTCATCTGATGGTCAACCATCCACCTTCCCTGAATGGTCCATACATGCCAGCGATGTCTGCCCCACCGCGGTTCAATTAAGTAACGACCTTCCCCATGCATTCAACCATGCACGAGAGGGAATCTCTCCCTTCTCCTGACTTGGATTTGGTAGTTTACATGGTGATCTCTTCGATAGGGCTATTAGAGATAGATCTGCCTTCCTGTATCAAGTTCGTTGACATGTTTTCCTTCTAGAGTGTTTTTCTTCCATCTAGTGAAGATCTCTTGGAAGCCATGATTGACGTGTGTCCCTTGACATGTATTCCTTCCAGAGCATTTTCCTTTTGGAAGCCATTATCAAGAAGAGTCCATGAGCATAGTTTTCCTCTCTGTAGCAAGCTCATTAAAAAATGAAACAGAAATCTGGGGATTGAACCTGGAGCCTTGAGCATAGTTTTGCTTCTCTGTGGCAAGCTCGTTAAAAAATGAAAAAGTCACCTCTCCTGTCAAGTCGAGTCTTTTCACTAGATATCGTAGATATTGAGTCGAGTCTTTAGATAGATCTCATGGATGTCAAGTCAATTCTTTCGTTAGGTCTCGTATTTGAACCTTCCTTTCATCTGCCCTTATCCTTTTTCTCCATCTAGTACAGAAACTGGTAACAACCTCAAAGTTGACGGATGAAATGAAGCTTGGGGGGATAGGTGTCCAGCCTTTGATTATTATTCTAGAGTTAAGCCACTAGCTTTTCAAGCTAGGGGAAGAGTACCAACCATCCATGGGTATCCCTACCTTTGCAAATTACGTTGGAAATTTACAAGCATAAGTTTAATTTTGTTTCAACCTTGTGTAAAAATGAAACCAATACCGAGTTTAGTCTTTGTTCTTTCTCGTGCTCGTAAATACATGAGAATGTGACCGAGTAAAATTTTATCACTTTTTCAAACTCGTAAAGGTTATACGAAAAAGGAACCCCCTGGAGTCTCCTTTAAGCTCTTTTTCGACTCTCTAAACATGAAAATATTGTCGAGTGATCTTTCTTCCTTTCACACTAGTTAAAAGGTTTGAAAGGGTGTCTTTTGAATGGTAGTTTATCTCTTTTTCAACCACGAGAGACTAAAATTATGAAAAAGGACAACCCTAGAGTCGCCTTTAAGTTCTTTTCAAACTCTCTAAACATAAAAAACCACTGATTTTTCCTTCTCTGGACTCGCTAAACTACACATTGAAGGGCCCATATGGGAACGAAACCTTACTTCTTCCAGTTCGTTAAAAAATTAAGAGGAACTTACCGAAGGTGAGTTATATCGAGCATGTGTTACCCTCCTCGATCTCGTTAAATTAAAAAGAGGTACTCATATATCTGGGTGGGAGAAAAATTGAAGGAAGTGGGTCAAGTTTATAATAATCCTCTATGTCAGCATTTGTCGCCCTTGAACATGGCACTTGTTTGCGTTTTGTCTTACAATTGGGTAATCTGCTTGTCTCTGAGTCATACCAATTCCATGTGTCTCCATACATTTTCATCCAGTCAAATAGTGCTCTTATTTTCGTCACATTATATTAATGGTACTCGTCAAGTCAATGTTGCCAAGTCGGTTGTCATGTCCCATCATGTTCAAGGGAAGTTTCACTTCAAACTATCCATCTGTAGTATTTCTAGTTTCAATACCTGTGTCAGTCCATACTCATTCGATTCACCATCTTACATCACTTTCATGTGCCAGTTTCATGTTGATGATGGGGGAAAAATTAAGGCCCTCCTTCGACAATTCTTTTCCTATCGACTTCAACACATCATCCGGGAATTAGACTTAGAAACCACTTAGTACCTTGGGACCTGCATGCGTCAATGGAAGGCCTCCTTGCCTCTGACAATAGGTTTACATCATTGAACGTTGATTGGATGATTCCATGAATGTTCAACTTCATCTCATTTATTCACATTCATTGGATTGTACTAGGGTAACTTGGGAGTCATTGACATCACTGGTGATTTCCCTCGCACGTGTTAATAGTTTACCTCAATGACCGGTAATCAAGTGGCTTATACCATGTTCGACATCAGAAAATCTATTCACATGGATAGATTTGTACGACATCGGGATTGGGACGAAGATCGTGGGTTGAGCGTTCACTATGTTATCTTCTTTGCCCAGGAAGCAAAGGAGACCATTTGAGCATGTTGATATATATATTGAAACATAGATCCACATTGTATTGGTTCGTGGCTATGTTTTATCATCTCGTAGCTCCACTGTATAATTCTCATGGCTACGATAATTTCATGTCATGGAGGTATGGATCCACATTGTATCTTTGGTTGTCATATCCTTAGTCAATATTTTTCATGGATCCGTAGTGTATTGGTCGGCGGCCGTGTTTTGAGTCATCTTGTATTCTGAGCATAGGTATGCCTGCCTTGGAAATGGAACATATGTTAATATTGTTTGATGGTTGTTTGCAGCTTCTTCCAGGTTCTCCAACTCCACACCCTTGCATTGATGAATTGTAAATTGTTTTGGACATTAGTTTCTCTTCTGACCTCACACTTTAGGGGGCATACTGTTACACATAAAATTTCCACACCTAGGTACCTTGCCCTAATTGTTGCAAGTGTCGTAAAAGTGTCACATGCACCTTGCTAAGTGTCACATGCACCTCGACACCATGAAATAATATATGTCACAATCCCTAGTCAATTTGGAGGAGAAATATATTATATGAAGGTCAAAATACTATGTGCACATGAATTAATTATTAATATTCATGAAAAGGAAATTAATTTAGTGTGAGAATCCACCTCACATTTGGTTTCCTATTTTTAAGGGGAGGTTGAGCATCTCATGGATGGTTGAAATATTTCCTCCTTAAAACACTTGAGAGATATTTCCTCTCTAAAATACTTAAGAGATATTTTCTCCCTAAATATCTTGGAGATCCCATTTTAGTGGATCTAATGAGTGGTCATCTCCATGGTGGTTAAGCCTCCAAATCCTATATAATGATGGCTTTCCATGGAGAAGGCAGGAAGAAGAATATTAGAGGTATCAAACTTATGGTCTTGGGAGAAATATTTCGGTTATGATATTGGGAGCATTATGCAAGGGCTGGACAAGGAGGACTTGGAGAGGCTGTTGCAACTTTATCTACAGTTTGTAAGTATCTCTTTAAAGTTCTCATCAATATTACTTGGCCTATTCCCTTCAAGATTTTGTATTGTTGCATATGATTATCGATCTTTATAGATGAATTTGATTAGTCTAATCTTGTAGAGTAGAGTAGGAGTTCTTTGTCTTTTTCTTTCCATTGCATTGTAGGTATCGAGCGGTGTTGAAGAGTTTTGGAGATCAATCTCATATTGGAGGTAGCGAGGACGAACTATGGAATAAGGTGCATCGCATTTTATTCCTTCTCTTTCTCTTTCTAATTAGGTAATTGAATTCACAAAGATGTTAGTGTCCATTTGTATGTTTTATGTCCTGGTATAGAGGTCTAGAATCCAAGAGGATATTCACTTGTCCGTAGGGGGATTTTCCTACAACACAAATTCATTATGAAATGTAATATTCTTATGAGAAACTAGTTCGTCTAGTTGGGTCTCCATTACTCCACTTCTGGGAATTATAATATATTTCGGCCATCACAGATACTCCTCTGACCTCACACATTAGGGGGCATATGTTATAGTAAGATTTGCCTCACCCTATGCAAAATTGCTCAAAAGGCCTTTTCCATTTCCATGTGTAGACTTGAAGTCCCCTTTTGCATTTCCCAGAGCTAAAAATTGTATTTTTCCACATATACGTGCCCTAACAACTATACAGTATGCATATACGCAGGTTGCACCATTACAGCCCATGTACATTGGGTTTTGTGCCCAAAATTAAAAAAAAATGGTGTCGGGTTTCCATGTCACGTCAAGAGATACATGATCCTTGACCTTCCATATACTGGATACATTCTGCCTCGACCCTTCAGTTCCATTTGAAGGCTATAAATGGGCCATATCCAAGTTGTGGAGAGGAGAAGAATTCAACTTTGAGAGCAAAGTTACTCTGGAGAAATTATTCACTTCATATTGAGTCTGCATCCCTTTGTCCTTTTAAGTCTTAAAACATTTTTTAGTCCCCAAGCTCTTCCCTATTTGAGGGAGAACCTCATTGTCCTTCTTATATGAGCTTGCCTTTGGTGGAGGATTGAAGTGGTGGAGGCCCAACTAGAAGGGACTTAGTTTCTCGGTTATGAACGTGCCGACACAGAATTTTTCCATTCATACACTTCTATTGATTACATTTTAATACAAATACTATTTTCTTGTCCAATTAATGTCTTGCAAATATTTGAATTGTTATTCCATGTGCATATTTGTTATGAATATTGATCGATTATGCTATTGTATGTGCTAAATTTATATATTATCACCATATGCTTGCGTATATTGGTTGTTGAGGACAAGTTGCAGGTGTATTTCTTTGATTCAAGTGCTCAACAGTGGACTTCATCGAACGTATGGATGAGGTAGGCTCTTTATCTTGTCTTGTTAGCATATTTGTTTATATAGCATACTTGAGATTAGAGTTGTTTTTTGCAGTCATTTTCGTCTATTGTGGTTTACCCCATTCCATAGAGTGATTTTCCTCATAACATATTTGATATTCCACCTTTAAATCATGTGGTTGGTTCACACACATTTCTGTCCTAAACAATGAAGACAACAAAGAAGTAATTGCATCATGGATTTGTCCAGCAATGTTGGCCAATAGCACAACGTTATAACTATAAAAAATGATCCACCAATCCATCTGTTAGAACATAAAGTTGTCATGGGTCATATGTAGTTATTTTTAAGACCTAGGTCTACACCTCGGACGAGTCTCTCTTTTTTACATGCCTTCCTATAATTGTTTCCTCTTCTGGTTGATAAAGTCAGGCCGGTCAAGTATGTTGTATGCACAAGGAAAAACTATGAGAAAAATGCAGGATTCAGAGCAGTCCATTTTGGGCTTGAAATATAAGAAAACAAGAAGGTTCGATTTTCAACGGTGGAGATCCCATGTGCAGTTCAGATTAGCGGCCCTCATACAGTCAGAATTTAAAAGTCGTGTAAGGATTAACAACTAGACAGAAGCCCCGGAGTCTCGAAGTCCCGAAGTGATGAGAGGTTGCCACATCAACCGGGATAAAGTGACTTCGATATATTTCCATTCAAACATCTCGAAGTCCCGAAGTGACGAGATCCTACCACGTCAACCGGAATAAATTCATTTCGAGATATTTCCATCCAAACATCCCGAGAGGTTTCCACGTCAACCAAAAGAAAGTTACTTCAGGAGATTTCCATCCAAACATCCTGAAGTCTCGAAGTGATGAGAGGTTAATACGCCAACCGGGAGAAAGTGACTTCGAGATATTTCCATCCAAACATCTCGAAGTCCCGAAGAACCGAAGTCTTGAAGTCTTGAAGTGACGAGAGGCTGCCACGTCAATCGGAAGAAAGTTACTTCAGGATATTTCCATCCAAACGTGCCAAAGTCCCAAAGTCTTGAAGTGAAGAGAGGTTGTCATGTCAACCAGAAGAAATTTACTTCAGGACATTTCCATCCAAACGTCCCAAAGTTCTGAAGTAAATCTGAGCCATTGAAGGTTGAGGACACACGTCGACATATCTCACACTTCGGAAATTTGGCACTTCGGAGGATTTCTCGAAAAAGAAGAAGAAAGCTCCTGAATCCCGAACTCCCGAAGTGAATCTCAGTCATCCAAAACAAGAGGACATGTGGAGGCAGATCTCTCACTTTGGAGATACGACACTATGGAGGATTGTAGGAGCTATGCATTGAAAAGGCCCACTCCTAAAGTGAATCTCATTTGTCTAAATAAAGAGGCCACTCGGTGCCAGATCTAACACTTCAGTGGATTACGCGAGCAAGCAGAAGAAAAACATCCAAAGCCCGAACTCCAGAAGTGAATCTCGGTCATCCAAAACAAGAAGACACGTGGAGGTAAATATCTCACTTCGGAGATACGGAACTCCAGAGGATTGTAAGATCTATGCATTGAAAAGGCCTAAAGCTCGAACTCCCGAAGTAATTGTGAACTATTGATATTTGCAGCAAGAAGCAGAGTCCATCCAAGAGCAGTGCGTGGTAGCAAAAGAAGGGCTTTCTCAAATCGTAGATTGCAGTAGATCGACGACCACATTTTATTATGGGGACGAAACATGCTTAAATGTTAAAATTCTAGAGCATTCCCATAATCGAAACCATGGTATAGCGGAAGAGGTACATGGAAGTTTGCGGTGAATTGCGGGGAGCTAAGTGGTGTGCATCCAAACCTCCCTTGGCAACCTCTGCAATCACGTGCTTATATAGGGCCCAATCTGAGACCAACGTGTGGCAACAAACTAGGTGTTAGGCCTCGTCCTGATCCTGAGGAGAAATAAGTCAATGAAATAAGTATTGGTGGTTGAATCATCAATTACCTCCTTAAATGGAAGCATGGGGGGTCTGGACGAGGAAACAAAAAACTGTCACTCTAAAGTACCACAGAAGGTAGTTTTTCCTGTAGGCGCATACTAACCAGATTTTCCTTTTGACAGAAGGAACATGACAGACAAGAGAAGATGTACGACATTGAAGAAGAGGCACCCAAGAAGAAATACATGTCTATTGTTTTGACTATAAATACTTTAGATGAATGATATGTAAGCAGGAGGGGGGTTCAGGCCCAAGACCGAAGAGTTTTTGAGAAACGTTTATGATTGTATATTTCAGTTTGTAAGCTGGAGGAGCATGTAGTTGTAAATTGTATTGCTATTGAAGACTCATATGAGTTGTTTCATCATATTTGTCTCCTATGTTCTCTCTTCTATTCTTCATCCTGTATGAATGTAATTGTTGATTTTAAGGATTAAAATTTGCCTTGATTGATAGATTCATGATGCAGTAGAGGATCTGTTGTAATCTTCCATATTTATCATTGTTTACTGTTCAGACACATCTAAGTTATATTCTTCATCTTGTTTGAATGTATGGTCGATTTTAAGGATTAAAATTTTCCTTTGATTAATAGATTCCTGATGCAGTAAAGGATCTGTTGTAAGCTTGCCTATCTAACATCGTTTACTGTTCAGACACATCTAAATTCTCTTCGTAGAGAGGATCTCTACTTAGTGAATATTGTCTTTATGTTATTCTCTTATCCTTCTCTTCATCATTATACAAATATTTTGTCTCATAGGGAGCTTAAATTCCTTCAATGAGCAGACTGTTTATGACTCCATACCCTAATGGTCCATCACTAATCTGCAGTGATATTTGTTGTCTTTTCCTTTCTTTAAAGTCTTCCTGATCCACCTACTAAAACCATTTTAATACATTTACATTTTTGTGGGTATTGGGCTTATCCTCTAGGAGTATGAGGGTGACTCTTAGTGCTAACATCAAATGGCGTCATTGTCTGGGACGGAAGTGAATATGTCTTCCCTCAGATAACGACAACGAAGAGATCCAGTTTTAGATGGTGAACTGAAGTTGGACACATTGTTCTGACTGCTCATCTTTCACCATGGTGACTCCATTGTTCTGAAATCTATTAGCGACTCCACTGGTTTGAAATGGACAAGATTTTAGCTCAGAGTTATTCTTTCTGTGATTTTTCAAAGATAGTTGGTTTCCCTAATCTAGTGCCTAGTAGAGATGAATGGGAAAGTAGCCTTCATAAATTTCTAGGAGAAGAGTGGGAGGTACTAGCTGATCATTTTCTAGAGTTTCATGATTTTATTCATCGACTTCATATCATGCATGAAGATGTTCAGATTAAGCTTTTCAGGTATTCATTAGAGGGGATTGCTCGTGATTGGTGTCGATCTCTTCCCATTGCAAGCATCAACTCTTTGACAGGTTTCCATGCAGCTTTTAATTCATTTTGTAAAGATTATTTTTCAGCTGAGTATCTTTATGAAAACTATTGTGATAAGTTTTCTTTGCTTCATAAAGTTTATGCTAGTCATGAAAACCAGATTTGTGATGAAGCATTTATTGTAGAAGAAAGTGTTTTCCATGAAGATCAAGAGGTGTTGAATGATAGAAATAACATAGAAACATCTGGCATCATATCAGATGTATATGTTGTTTTATATGTTTATGAAGATCAACATGTCTCTTTTGAATATTCTGATGTCGAAGAGAAAGTGTATACATCAGTAGATGTTTCTCCTGACTATGAAGTTGAGATAAATGATAAGCTAGTTAAAAAACTAGGGGAGATTCCTCTTTGTTTTTTCCTAGCTTTTCAAAATTGAAGGCAGGTTTTGTTTGTTTCTCTTATGAAGAAAATGCAAACGATATTTCTGTCCTTGAAACAGATGTTTTTGGAAGCCCTTCTTATGATGAAGAAGTTATTTCAAATGTTGACCAAGAACAACCAATTTTCGATGAATATCCTAGCGAAAATGATGAAGAGTGGAGTTTTTTCATGGTTTCTTTGGAACCTCGTAGCATGTTTCTTGTATATGATAATTATGAATCTGATCCTTGGGAGAGCCATGGAGGAGAAAAGGAAGAGTTAAATATGCAGCTTATCTCATCTCCAACACTTATAAATGAGCAGATATCGTCTGGGATTAGCAAGCTTGCATCAATCCTTTATCCACTTGTACAGGCTGAGAACATCAAACAGCATGTGAGAAATGATGAAATAAAGGAGGTAAATTTTTACCAGTTTAGCATGCCTTATTATAAATTTTATGACCCTTTGGGGTTATATATGGAGTTGAGTTTTCCAAAAGCATTGGAGCCTGCAAAATTATTCATCTTATCATCATTTGGGGGTATTGTTAGTGTTCCAAGACATGTTTTCATTATGCTGTCATACTTCCCTTACCTTTTATGGATCATTTGCAGTGAAAAGAAGAATTATGTTACCAAACAGTTTGGGTGGCTATGGTGGAAGTTCGTTTTCACCTTAGCATTATAAAGGTCAGTTAGAGTAGGGTCTTGTATATAAATAAGCACATGTGAAAGCTTTTTATTTTTCAGTTTTCTCTTAGTATTTGAATAAGTGACCCCATATCCCTAGGATAAGACAATGAAGCTGCTTAATATTGGCATCTCACAGGGAGCATGTCATCCCCTGTGAAGCCAATGTTAGCACATAAATTTGTCATGGGTCATATGTAGTTATTGTTAAGACCTAGGTCTACACCTCTATCGAGTCTCTCTTTTTTGCATGCCTTCCTATAATTTTTTCCTCTTCTGGTTGATAAAGTCAGGCCGGTCAAGTATGTTGTATGCGCAGGGAAAAACTATGAGCAAAACACAGCATTCAGAGCAGTCCATTTCGGGCTTGAAATACAAGAAAACAAGCAGGTTTGATTTTCAACGGTGGATATCCCATGTGAATTTCATATTAGCATCCCTCGGACAGTCGAAATTTAAAAGTCGCGCAAGGATTAACGACTAGACAGAAGCCCCGAAGTCCCGAAGTAATGAGAGGCTTCCATGTCAACCGACAAAAAGTGACTTCGGGAGATTTCCATCCAAACATCTCGAAGTACCAAAGAGTCGAAGTCCCAAAGTGATGAGAGGCTTCCACATCAACCGGAAGAAAGTTAATTCAGGAGATTTCCATCCAAACGTCCCAAAGTGAAGAGAGGTTGCCATGTCAACTAGAAAAAGTTACTTTGAGAGATTTCCATCCAAACGTCCCGAAGTGACGAGAGGTTGTCACGTCAACTGGTAGAAAGTGACTTCAGGAGATTTCCATCCAAACATCCTGAAGTCCCAAAGTCTCGAAGTGACGAGAGGCTGCCACGCCAACCGGAAGAAAGTTACTTTAGGATATTTCCATCCAAACGTCCCGAAGTCTCGAAGTGACAAGAGGTTGCCACGTCAACCGGAAGAAAGTTACTTTGAGAGATTTCCATCCAAACGTCGTGAAGTCCCGAAGTAAATATGAGCCATTAAAGGCTAAGGAAATGCGTCAACATATCTCACACTTCAGAAATTTGACACTTCGGAGGATTGAGCAAGCAAGCAGAAGAAAGCTCCCAAATCCTGAACTCCCAAAGTGAATTTCGGTCATCCAAAACAAGAGGACACGTGGAGGTAGATATCTCACTTCGGAGATACAACACTCCAGAGGATTGTAAGAGCTATGCATTGAAAAGTCCTACTCCCGAAGTGAATCTTGGCCGTCCAAATCAAGAGGCCACCCGATGCCAGATATAACACTTCGGAAATACAACATTTCAGAGGATTGCGTGAGCAAGCAGAAGAAAAACTCTTGAAGCCTAAACACCCGAAGTGAATCTCGGTTGTCCAAAATAAGAGGACACATGGAGGTAGATATCTCACTTCGGAGATACGACACTCTAGAGGATTGTAAGAGTTATGCATTGAAAAGGCCCGATGCCCGAACTCCCAAAGTAATTTTGAATCGTTGACTTTTGTAGCAGGAAGCAGGGTCCATCCAAGAGTGGCACATGGCAGCAAAAGTAGGGCTTTCTCAAATCGTAGATTGCAGCAAATTGACGACCACATTTTATTTCAGGGACGGAACATGCTTGAACGTTAAAATTCTAGAGCAGTCCCACAATCGAAACCATGGTATAGCGGAAGAGGTACATGGCAGTTGGTGGCGAATTGCAGGGAGCTAAGCGGTGTGGATCCAAAATGCCCTTGGAAATCTTCGCAATCACGTGCTTATATAGGGCCCAATCTGATACCAACGCGTGGCAACAAACTAGGTGTTAGGCCTCATCCTAATCTCGAGGAGAATCAATAAATGAAAGAAGGATTGGTGGTTGACTCATCAATTACCTCCTTAAATGGAAGCATGGGGGGTCTGTCTGAGGAGACAGAAAACTGTCAGCTCAAAGTACCACAGAAGGTATTTTTTCCTGCAGGCCCTTACTGACCAAAGTTTCCTTCTGACAGAAGGAACAGGACAGACAAGTGAAGACATACGACACTGGAGAAGAGGCGCCCAAGAAGCAAGACATGTCTACTGTTTTGACTATAAATACATCATATGAATGATATGTAAGGAGGAGGGGGGTTCAGGCCCAAGACCGGAGAGGTTTTGAGAAACGTTTATGACTATATATTTTAGTTTGTAAGTCAGAGGGGCATGTAGTTGTAAATTGTTTTGTTATTGAAGACTCATATGAGTTGTTTCATCAGATTTGTCTCCTATGTTCTTTGTTCTATTCTTCATCTTGTCTGAATGTAATTGTTGATTTTAAGGATTAAAATTTTCCTTGATTGATAGATTTTTGATGTAGTAGAGGATCCATTGTAAGATTGCCTATTTATCATTGTTTATTGTTTAGACACATCTAAGTTCTATTCTTTATCTTGTTTGAATGTATCGTCTATTTTAAGGATTTAAATTTTCCTTTGATTGATTCCTGATGTGGTAGAGGATCTGTTGTAAGCTTGCCTATCTATCATCATTTATTGTTCAGACAAATCTAAATTCTCTTCGTAGAGAGGATCTTTTCTTAGCGAATTTTCGTCTTTATGTTATTCTCTTATTCTTCTCTTCATCATTATACGAATCTTTTCTTTGATAGGGAGCTTAAATTCCTTCAACGAGCACACTGTTTCTGACTCCATATCCCAATGGTCCATCACTGATCTGTAGTGATATATGTTGTCTTTTCCTTTCTTTAAAGTCTTGTTGATCCACCTACTCAAACCATTTTAATACGTTTACATTTTGATGGGTACTGGGCTTATCCTCTAGTAGTCTGAGAGTGACTCTTAGTGCTAACACCATCAGTCATACCAAATGTAACACAAGGACACCTATATTTCCAAAAGGAGGAATGGTTTTCACTCATCAGAGAACCAAATTAGCAAAACCAAATAACCAAGGCTCCCTCCCTTTTGATGAAAATCACATGCATAACCTTTGTACAAAATGGTAGATAACAAGTTTTTGGGGCCAAGAATGACACGTTTATACCACCACAAATGACCTCTCAAGGGAATCCTTTGCCTCTAACAAGGCATATAGGTATCATTATAATTTTTTAACACTAGACATGGGTCTCAGGGCCTTAGACATTGTAATAGGAATGCACGTGCACTTTAGAATGCATGCATGCTCTTGCTTAGGAATGCACACACGTTCTTAAGTGCATACATGCTCTTACTTAGGAACACACATGTGTTCTAAAGCACATGTACATTCCTACTCAAGAAAGCACACACATTCCTAAAAAATGAATTCGCAAGTGTGCATGGAAGTTCAGGGAGAACCAATGTTATATGATTAGGAACACGTGTGTGTTTTTAAGAACAAACATGTATTCATGTGTGTGGACATTCTTGTGAACCCCATTGTCACTTTTTCGACCATCAACTTCATGGAAGTTCCCATTAGTAATGTTTGGGAATCCACTAGAGAGTTCTAGAAGAATCATGAAGGTTCCAAGAGGGTTTCAAAGCTCTAAACCCAACCCAAAATTCTAGCTATCAAAACCTTAGCAAAATGGGGAAAATGAGTACTTTTTTATTATCCATCGCCAGTTGTTCCATAGTTTGAGAAATAGTGTGGAGGTGATGCTAAAAAAATAGAAACAAAAATATATTGTAGAGGACATTAGACGTTAGTTTCTCATAGCTTATTAGTAATCTTAGTAATCTCCATAATATAAGACAAAAGGAACAATCTTTTATTTGAATGTTGGTTTTCCCATAAGGGTTCAATGATAAATATTTATGTTCCATTTTGTGCCTTTTCTATTGTAATATATTCCATATGCTGCAAAAATGGAATGTTTTTATTTATGTAAAGTGTTAAAAATGCAAAAAGATAGTTGCACAATCCAAGCATAAATTCAACCTATTGGTTTTAAGATTAAATCTATTTTAATGAATTGACTATTAAAATATTGAAATTGGTTTATAGATCATTGACCCTTATATATTAGATAATATATTGCTTTCATTTTTTTTTAATTTTAAACCTTATAATTTAAACTCACATTATATAATATTTTCTGACTAATAAATCTCTCATGTATAAAAAAGTACAATAAAGAAAACCTATAAACATAATTAAAGCAAAATGCATGAGAAAAAACATACATGAGTGAATATGGCAACTATAAATGCATCGACAATCTCCTATAGCACACCAAAGCTAAACATCCACTTTTGTCTACACGCTCTTATTTTTTAATCTTCCATATATTTTATTTTTAAGAGAATATAATATAAAATATTATGAAAATATATAATGAATAATTATAAAGTTTAATTAAGAGTTTTGTTTTTAATTTATTTGAAAAAATGCATTTTCAAATAAAATAATGGTTTTTTAAAATATTATTTAATTTTTTATAATAATGAAAATGTGATTGTTTAATCTAGGTAGTAGTGTTGTAGATTATGTGATATCTGATATTCATGTTTCCAACCAAATAACAACTTTTGACCTTTTAAATGACCATGTGTCTGACTCTGATCATAAACCTTTAACCCTAACTCTAAAATTCTCCATGCATAGGAGCACCATTGAAGAGAATTTTGATAATCAAAGGAATTTGCACTTTGACAAAAGTAAAGTTGACATTTTCTTAAAGGATTTAAATAGTAAATTAAACCTCCTAACTTATAAGGACAACATTGAAGAACTCTATCATAATTTTACAACTACCATTTCCACTTCTATTAACAAGTTCTCTTTCGAGTTGTCCCATAAAAAGAATAATAGAACAACCAACCCTTGGTATGATAAAGAATGTAAAATTGCTAGGAAAGTCATTTGGGATGCTTCTAATGAGCCCTTAAAACTCGATAAGATCAATACGTACAAAGACCTAATTAAAAGGAAAAAAAAATACTATATCAATAAAAGGCAAGAGCAACTTTCACAACTATACAAGTTGGATCCTAAGAAGTTCTGGAGCCAAATTCTAAAACACAATACTAAAGAAAATAATAGGATATCCTTAATGAACTAGAATTCCTACCTTAAAAATCTTTATGAGTTCCCTAATGCCATGGACACCATTCCTATTGGAAAGCTAAGGACATTGAAGGCTACCAAGCTGAAATTTTTAAAATCGGAGGACCAATCCTTATCCCTCACATACACAAGCTCTTCAACTTAGCAGTCAAGCAGGGCTTCCCAAAACCCTGGACACAAAGCCTCATTATTCCTATTTTTAAAAATGGGGATAAAAACATTCCCTCTAATTATAGGACCATTATGATTAGCCCGATTATAGCCATGCTTTATGGAATTATTTTGGAAAAAAAGATTAGCATTTGGCTAGAAAGTCACGGTAAAAAATCTAAAGGCCAGGCCGGGTTTAGGAGATATCATTCAACTGTGGACCATCTTGTTACCTTTAGGATCATTGCAGAGGAGTTCCGCAATACTAAAACCAATCTTTTTTGTTGTTTTGTTGACCTTAGAAAAGCTTTTGACATGGTTCCTAGGAAAAACCTTTGGAATAGGTTGGAAGAGATAAAAGTGCCTCTCAAGTTGAGGGTTACTACAATAAGGATGTATGAGAATGTTATTGCTAAGTTTAAAAACATTGAGGGCTGGTCAAAAGAGATTAACTGCAATATCGGAGTCAAACAAGGTTGTCCCTTGTCCCCTACCCTTTTTGGCATATACATTGATAAGTTAGAAGAATGCTTGGAAAAAGCAGGTTGTGTCGGCCCTACTCTCACTGGTATAGTCATCAATCTTCTTCTTTATGCAGATGATATCGTTCTTATGGCAATGAGTCTCCATGATCTTGAAAACCAACTAAGAATCCTCAAGGACTTTTGCTCCAATATGAGTATGACTGTTAATACTGATAAGACTAAGGTCATGATTATTAAATCCAATAAGATCCCTTATGATACCTTTGTATATGACAACAACAACT
>ML805015.1:75669-92128 GCA_009831015.1 Picea engelmannii | reverse complement strand
AGGGGGGAGGGAAGGAAGGCCAAGGGGGGAGGATGAGGAAGATGGGAGGGGAGTGGGGGGGAACGGGGTTATTAAAAAGAGTAAGTTCCAAACGAGTGAAGGGGAAATACCAATAAAGGAATTTATTATGGGATCGATGCATGGGTTTCATTATGATTGATGAAGAGTTGTCTCTGTTCCATGCTCTTTTCTACTTTTACTAAACGATCAACAACCTGGTTTTGAAAACAAAGAATATGAAAGAAATGGATCTTGGAGAATTGGGTTTTCAAGGTTTTTATCCAGGATTGAAGACTGCTAGGGATTTCGTTTGTTGATTTTTTTAAGCCAAGAATATCATTTATAATTATTTATGAGTCTCTAAGAATGGTGAGTTCATGAAGGTTTCTTGAATTTGCAATTTGAATCCCCATGAAGAATGCTAGGCCTTTTGTTCTGTTGTTGGTTGTCTTTCCAATCCCCCAAGATTATTCCAATATATTTTGTCCATCGGAATCAATGATGACTCCCCCCGCACCTTCCACCACATTAGGGACCTAACCCCTCATGTAGGTAGAATAAGATATTTCCATGTAATAAAGGTCAATATTAATAAGGACTAGCAATAAGGAAGAATAATTCCAATGTAAGAAGACTAATAGAAGCTTTCTCTTCTAGAAGGATCTTCCTCTAGATGGTTCTTTTGATAGACATATTTAGTATAAATAGGAGTCGAGGGTATGATAACTTTTGCCTTGTATATTATTGTAATAGAGCTTTGTTATGCTGGAGGTTGACCCCTCGAAGAGGTAAGTGAACATTTCTCTCAGTAATCAAAGTGGTTTTTCTGGTGTTATTATGGTATCATTTTGGTATTATTGTGGTGTTGTTCTAGTTATATTTTTATTCATCTTCCATTTCTAGCTATTTATTTATGTTCTGCATACTTTTTATATCTGGAATATTACAGGTGGTATCAAAGCACCTTCCTTGGTAGAAAATTGTGGGTTAATTTTTTTTTTCAGGGTAGAGATTTATTCTGGCATCTTTAAGCTATAGAGATATGTCGTTACATGCATAAACCCATAGTCAGGGATTCATACACATAGGAAATACAAGTGGTACTTAAGCGCACATCTGTTGGCCACCCGCTTGTAACCCCTGTTGGTACCCCTTCTAGTGGTAGCGCATCAGAAAACACTTGTATATGGATCGACCTAGATCTCCTGAAGCCCTCCATAGATAAATCGATTGACCTCCTAACTACTATAGTTCCACTGAGAACATCACTCAGGAAGATACTCTCTAGAACTTAGGTAGTCGGGTAGTACGACTAAGGGCACGGTCTATCCTCTTTAGTTGGTTCCCTGAGATACTGGGTCGAGTACTATTGTTGGACCCCGCATGTATATCAGAGAGATATAGAACAGGGAAAATCCTTTTCTGTAGAACCCTTGAATACCTAACCCTTGGATTTATCTCTTTTCCCTTATCGCAGTCATACCTATCATTTTTCAACAAAAAAAAAATTGTCAACCCAACCCCCTTCCAACACCCTTATTTGGGCTTTACCCCATTGGATTCAACTCATCACCCTGATCATTGAGATAAAATTCACCCATAACCCATTTTTTGTGTAGTCCAACACAACCCTTTTCATGTTCCCTCGTCATCATGGACCATACCCGTAGCCAAGACTTGGAAGCTCGCTTCACTACCTTGCACTCTAATTTCACAGAAACCCAACAAGAAGTGCAACAACGTCATGCCAATATTTCCACCACCAATCAAAATATGCATTCCTCCATCACCACATCAATAACAAAACTCAAACAAGAGTTCAAACAAGACATTACTACCCAGCTTGAATCTATCTCTACAATGATCTGTGCCAAGCTGCATATCCCTGTAGATCTTCCCTTATCTAGATCAAGAACGTTGGAAAAGGTGGCAATGGAGAAAAAATGCCCGCCAAGGGTATGTGGCTTGGACACACTTTGTAGAAGAGCTTTATTAATTCTTTGACACTGACACCAACCATTTAGGCCATTTGGCAAAGTTGAAACAATCTGGCACTGTGGAAGACTTTATAGTTTCTTTTGAGTGACTAGATTTTTGTAAAGAAGGCATGTCTGATGCTTTTTTTCGAGAATGTTTTATCAGTGGCCTCAAGGATGAGATTCATGATCATGTCCTCATGGATCAGCCTCAAAGTTGGATGGACACTACTAAAAGAGCTAAGGAAGAACAACAGGTTGTATCTTCTCAAAACCACAAACCCTCCTTTATTCCTCGCACTAAACCAGTAACTCCCACTCCTCCTTCTACTTTAATAAAGATCCAAAAATTGACCAGGGCCTAAATGGTTGAACGCCAACTCAAAGGCCTTTGTTATAATTGTGATGACAAATATTTTCCGGGACACAAGTGTAAGGAACAAAATATTTTTATGGCCATCTCGGAGGATGTTTAGGAAGAGGATGTTGAGGCTCCCCTTGTATCTGTGTCACCTGAACCCACTGACATAACACCTCCCTCAGACCCTCCCAAAGTAGAACCTGTCATTTCCTTAAATACTCTCATTGGCTTCTCTGCTCCCCAAAACCTCAAGCTAATTGGTTACATCAAGCATAGGAAGGTCATCATTCTTGTTGATAGTGGAAGCACCCATAATTTTATTCATCGCTGCATTGCCCAAGAAACTAATTGCTATATCTGTGCAGTCAATAATTTCCAAATCATGATTGCCAATGGTGGGTCCATGAAATGTGGAGGGCATTGTGAAAATGTGCATCTCCAAATTGGTGACTACCATATGAAATGTCATATGTTTTCTATCGACATGGGAGGTTGTGACATTGTGTTGGGTGTAGAATGGCTAAGGACTTTGGGTCCCATTCTCATGGATTTTAAGGAATTAACCGTGCAATTTGACCAGGAGGGCCAACAATATAAGTTTCAAGGCATCATCGTCGGTTCCCTGGAGATCATTAGTTCTCATCGCATGGAAAGGATGCTCAAAAAAGGTCATTCTGGAATTATTTCCCAACTCCATGCCATACAAGCCACTGAGACACCCTCTGTATCGCAGGACCTCCAATCCATCCTCTCTAAACATCAAGTAGTTTTTTCCACTCCCCAGGGACTCCCTCCTTACCATGGTGTTCATGATCATTCCGTTCCCATTGCCCCAAAAATACTTCCTTCCAATATCCGTCCCTATCATCACCCCTTTTCCCAAAAAAATGAAATTGAGAAAATGGTTCAAGAACTTCTCAACACAGTTGTTATCCACCCTAGTATGAGCCCCTACTCTTCTCATGTGGTCATGGTTCTTAAGAAAGAAGGTTCTTGGTGCATGTGTCCTAAATTCCACTCCCTCAACAAACTCACCATTAAAGACAAATTTCCCATTCCTGTCATTGATGACCTCTTGGATGAATTGAGTGGTGCCCAGTTCTTTACTAAACTTGATCTTTGTTCGGGGTACCACCGGATCTGTATGAAAGAGGAAGACATTCCTAAGACTGCCTTTAGAACTCATGAGGGCCACTATGAGTTTTTTTCACTCCCTTTGGCTTTTGTAATGCTCCCTCCACTTTCCAAAGCCTCATGAATCATGTCTTCCGTCCTTTTCTCTATCATTTTGTGTTATTTTTCTTTGATGATACCCTCATCTATAGAAAAACCTAGAAATACCATCTTGCTCATGTGGATCAATTTCTCCATCTACTCTCTCAGCACCAACTTTTCCTCAAACAATCTAAATGTTCTTTTGCTGCCTCGGAAGTCGAATACTTGGGTCATCTTGTGGGCAAGGTCAGTGTCAGGGTGGATCCTAAAAGGATTGAAGCTATGCAAGATTGGCCTCACCCAAAGACTCTCAAAATCTTGGGGGATTTCTGGGTTTAACAGGTTATTATCACAAGTTTGTTAATAATTATGGAAAGATTGCGACACCTCTCATTGCACTCCTTAAAAATAATTCTTTCACTTGGAATCCAACAGTTGCTTAGGATTTTCAAACCTTGAAGATGGCCATGTGAACCACTCTAGTCCCGGCCCTTCCTGATTTCACAAAGACCTTTTTCATGGAACGTGATGCTTCCAAGAAAGTAATTGGCACTTTCCTTATCCAAGAGGGTCGGCCTTTGGCCTTTACTAGAAAACAAATGTCGGAGAGAAATTTGGGCAAATCAATCTATGAAAAGGAAATGTTGGCTATTCTAGATGTCGTGGATCTTTGGCGCTCTTATCTATTGGGGAAACACTTCCAAATTAAGACAGATCATCAAAGCCTTAAGTGTTTTCTAGAACACCGCCTTTCCTCCCCCAAGCAACAAAAATGGGTGACTAAGATTTTGGATATGATTATGAGATCATTTACAAGAAAGGCAAAGACAATATGGTTGCTTATGCACTTTCTCGAAAATATGAAGACGAAGGGTCCCTTTTTTCTCTCTCCTTCATTGTACCAGATTGGCTCCAAGTTATTCGCCAGGAATGGCTACACTATCCCAAAAGTTCACATCTAATACAACAATTGCGATCCAATTCTCTAGTTTCCCCGGGATACTCTTGGCTCAATGAGGAGCATTCGATAAAAAGGTCATTTTTATTTAAGTAAACATTCAAAACTTAAATCCACGGTACTTTCTGAACTTCATGCTACACCCACAGCTGGGCACTCCAGGTTTACCAAAACCTATGACAGGGTCAAACGTTCTTTTTTCTAGGATGGTATGAAACATGACGTTCATAATTTTGTGGCTAAATATGATGTGTGTCAACGCAACAACGGTGAAACAGTCAAATCTTCGAGAACACTACAACTGCTTCTGATTCCACCTGTTATTTGGTAGGATATCTCTATGGATTTTATTGTAGGATTACCTAAATCAGGAAATAAATCAGTCATTATGGTGGTATTTGATCGTCTTTCCAAGTATGATCATTTATGTTCTCTTCAACACCCATTTACAACATCCACCGTGGCTCAACTTTTCATGGATTAGGTCTTCAAGCTTCATGGCATGTTGCATTCTATTATTTTTTATTGCGACCCAACTTTCACCAACAATTTTTGGCAAGAACTATTTAAGCTACAAGGTACCCAAATGCATCTCAGCACAACTTATCATCCCCAAACTGATGGTCAAACTGAGGTTGTCAACAAATGTTTGGAAACATATTTGAGGTGTTTTGCATTGGAAAGTTAGCATCAATGGGCTCAATGGTTACCACTAGCTAAATGGTGGTACAGCACTCTGTACCATACAGCTACCCCCACATGACTCCTTTTGAAGCGGTATATGGAAAAAATCCACCTTCAGTTATCTCATATTTCCCAGGTGTCTCGAAGGTCTAGGAGATTGACCAAACGCTTACAGTTCAAGAAGATATTCTCTGTACCCTCAAAGAGAATTTGGTCATGGCCCAGAATCGGATGAAGCGATAAGGAGATCAAGGTCTCTTTGAACGTTAATTTGCAGAAGGGGATCATGTGTTTCTTCGACTGCAACCTTACAAGAAAAATTACCTCAAGGCTGACCACTTTCAGAAACTGGCACCCAAATTTTATGGTCCTTATATGGTTCTCAAGCGTGTGGGACAGGTGTCATGTTAGTTAGTTTTACCCATTCATTCTAAGCTCCATCCTATTTTTCATGTTCCCTGCTTAAAGAAGGTGATTGGAACTAAGTGACAAACCCAAAGAACCCATCCCGAGTTGGACGAAGAAGGCTCCATTTGGCTATAGCCACAAGAATTTTTGGACCATCATGAGCGTCGTCTGCATCAACGAAGCACCAAGGAAGTGTTATTCTAGTGGAAAGATACAAATCCAACAAATGCCACTTGGGAACCAACTACCATTCTGCAACAATTTCCCCATCTCAAGCCTTGAGGACAAGGTTGTTTTTAAGGGGGAGGGCATGTTAAGGACCTAACCCCTCATGTAGGTAGAATAAGATATTTCCATGGAATAAAGGTCAATATTAATAAGGCCTAGCAATAAGGAAGAATAAGTCCAATGTAAGAAGACCTAATAGAAGCTTCCACTTCTAGAAGGATCTTCCTCTAGATGGTTCTTTTGATAGACATATTTAGTATAAATAGGAGTTGAGGGTATGAGAACTTTTGTCTTCGATCTTATTGTAATATATCTCTTCTCTATTGGAGGTTCCCCCTCGAAGAGGCAAGTGAACATTGCTCTTAGTAATTAAAGTGCTCTTTCAGGTGTTATTCTGGTATCATTTTGGTATTATTGTGGTGTTGTTCTAGTTATATTGTTGTTCATCTTCCATTTCTAGCTATTTATTTATGTTCTGCATACTTTTTGTATTTGGAATATTACACACCCCTGGGTTACTTGTTGAAGCTCCATCAAAGAATAGAATTGGAGAGGGTTGTTGTCTTTTCCAGTGGAGGAAATCTAGGTCAGAGAATCGTAATTGTTATTTGTTCCTCTTGGTATCTTTGTTTAATAGCCAGAGTTGTATATGAAGGTTTGGGCCCAAAATGTGGGGTATCCATTCTTCTTCATTTTTCTCCAAGGAATGTGTCATATCTTGCTTAACTGATCTGGAAGAGAAGACTTCATAAATTAAGCCCCAAATTTTAGTAATAACACACTACAGTGGGGAGAATGTCTCGCGAAAAATTGTCTGGTTCCTTGCTATCCATATTTCCCAAAAGAAAAATTTAGGGATTTTCCTCCAAAGAAGGAAGAAGTGTTTCTTGTCTTTGAAGTTGTCAACATATCTCTATTTCCATGAGATGAACAAATTATTCCAATTCTCAAGGGGAGGGGGAGGGTGGGAAAGAGGGAGATAGAGGAGATTCCATATTTGGGAAGAGAAAGAGCAATCCAAGAAGAGGGGAGGGATGGATTCAAAGGGTATGAGACAGAGGGGGAATCGCGAGGGACCCATAATTCCACATTTTTCTAAGTTCTCTGTCATTAGGATTTTACCATGGACCATCAATTAGCATAATATATTAAATTTAGGAAGAGAAGGACTAGACCAAATTTCCTTCCAAATATTTGAGATTGGGGGGGCCTGAACGAGGGATTGAAGGAGAGAGTAACCTGCTTTAATTGAGTAGAGGGAGGATCCCCGACTACGGGAGTCATATTTGAGGAGATTAATGGGGGCACAACCAACCAACAAATTGAAGAAGAGGGAGGACAAGGGGAGAATATGGGTGGGGGTGTCTAGTGGTTTCCAATTTATCCAATCACCATTGGGGCCCAGGTGCAAAATTCTTTGAGAAGTAGGAGTCCTTTGGAGTAGCACCATACTTTCAGGGGGCGGAGGGAGACTTTATTTTTCATTGGTTCCAGGTCCAGAATGCGATCAATCCAAATGTTTATTTGGGCTCTATTTCCCGGGGGCTAGGAGAGTTTAGTTTGAATAAGATGGGAGGAGTGTTTCAAGAGACGCCAAATTGGGGAGCCAGGGAGCTAGGGAGGGGGGCCATCCAAACATCACAATATTGAAGAGTTGAAGTATCTGGAAATAAGAGTATATTTCCACCATTCCGAAGGCCCATAAATTAGTCACAATGCAAGCTTTGATCCTAGAGAAGTGTTTACTAGGATGGGGTCTCTGGTAGCTAAGCCTCCTTTATTGAGAGGTTGACAAACATGCTTCCAATTAAGGAGATGGAATTTTTTTGTATTTGTTTTTCCACCGACCCAAAGAAAACTTCGGAGAGCTTTGGATATTTTTTCAAGAGTGCCCTTTGGGGAAAGTAATCTAGAACACTGAAAAATGGAAAGAGAGGAAAGTGCAAATTTGAGGAGCACAGTTTTTCCAACCAGGTTGAGCCAACATCCCCCCCAATTTTGGATCCTCGAGATAATTTTATCAATGATGTCCTGCCAGGAAGTTGTACCATAAGAATTTAGGAAGATAGGCATACCTAGATATTTGAAGTGGGTCCAAGTAGTGATGGCAGGAAATCTGAGGATTCTGGAAATATGATCTTTGATGTGCCCCAAAACGTTCTACCCATAGATGTTACACTTGGTTGATTTCAATTTACCTCCATAAGTAGAGAGAAAGGAGTCTAGAACTTTCTGAAAACATTTTTCGATGATTGCAGTGGCCACCCCTAGAAGAAGAGAGTCCTCAAAAAATTGGGAGTGATTTATTTCCTTGACCCCCCTCGCAATTAGTAACCCAGGAAGCCTGCCTATCCTTCTTTCTTCTTCCAACTTACAACTGATAGAATATGCTAAAAGGATATAAATAAAGGGGGAAAGTGGGCATCCTTGATTGAGGCCCCTACTTGCCCTAAAGAACTGGGAAGGACGCCCATTTATCAGGAGGTATATCCAAGGGGAGTCAATGCAAGCCTTTATCTAGTTGATTAAAGTTTCAGAGAAACCATGGGATTTGAGAACTGAGAGAAGAAAGGAGTGTTTGAATTAGTCAAAAGCGTTCACCATATCTAGTTTGATGACCATGCCTGGATCTTTACTTTTCATGCTGAAGTGAATGGCTTCTTGAAATAGAACTATATTTTCTGTGATCTATTTGTTTTTTAGGAAGCCTCCCTGATTTTCAGAGATGAGCTTGGATAGCATAGGTTTTAGGTGGTTTGCTATAATTTTTGTGAGAATTTTATACTAGGAATTGCAAAGGGAGATGGGGTGAAAGTGGGATAAATTAGAGGGGTTTGAATCCTTGGGAATGAGGGCTAGGAAGGTTGAGTTTGTGGCACCTCCCAATTTATGTTTTTGTAACGTGTAGTTTAAGATTTTCTTAAGATCTCTCTTTATGATATCCCAGTAGGAGTGGTAGAATCTGATTGAGAACCCGTCAGGTGTAGGGGCTTTGTTTGGATCCATGTGCCAAACTGCTTTGACTATTTCTTCTTCAACTATCTCCTTGACTAACTGATTGTTGTCATTATCAAAGACAATATTTGGAATGTTGTCTAGCATTACTTGTATGTCCTCATTCGGTCCTTCTTCATTTGTTTGTTGATAAAGAGTTTCAAAGTGTTGAGAGGTTGCTTCCTTAACTTCCTCAAAAATTGTCAAGATGTTTCCCAGTACTTGATAGGGTGGTAGTGACTGTATTTTTTTTCCTCTGATTTTGGGCTTGTTTGTGAAAAAATGAAGTATTTGAATCCCCTACTTTTAGCCATAAAATTCTTGACTTCAATCTCCAATGTTCCGCTTCTTTGCGCAAAGAGTGATGAATTTGTTGGTTAAATTATTTTTCCTGATTCATACTCATTTCAATGACTTCTTATTCTTCTAAGTGTTGCTAAATACTCGACATATTTTCGACCTTTCCTAATCTTTCTTGATACAGAGGGATGAAGGAAGATTTCACCCATTCTTTGAGGGAATTTTTTATTGCCTTTAATTTTCTTTCCCAGATGTAATTGGGAGACCCAGAGAAGGGGGAGTACCATGCTTGTTGGATGAGGGGAAGGATAGCAGGTTTATCTAACCAAAGGGGATTAAAGAGGAAATGGATGGGAACAAAGTTCTGAGGGTTACTGAAGATCAGAGAGATAGGCTTGTGGTCGAAAGTAGTTGAAGGGAGAATGTGAGAAGAGATTTCTAGGGATGAGAGTAGGGAATTATTGTTAATGAGGAAGCTATCAAGGTGGGATGCTATGTGGTAGAGACCAGAACGTCTATTGTTCCAAGTATATTTTCAGAGGATTTGACATCCTGAAGATCCCAATCTGAGATAAGGTTGATTAGATTCTCAGAGAAAGGATCTATGATTTTACTACCCCATTTTTTTCCCTGGAGTTAAGATGGGTGTTGAAGTCACCTGCAATTATGCATGAGGATAGATCAATAGAGTTTTTGAGTGCAGAGAGAGAGTTCCAACATGAGCTTTTATCCATGTAGGAATTGGGCATATAGACATTAACTATTGAAATGCTATTACTGGAATCTTTATTTTTAAGAAATGTTAGAAGCCAATTTTGGGTATTTATAGTTAACTCAATATTCCATATCTGCTCATCCTAGAGAGTGGCAATTCCACCAGAGGCACCTTGAGAAATTACAACGATTCCACCACAAGATTCGAAAACTTTTTTTGTTGTTTCGAAAACAATTGACTCCTCCATTTTTGTCTCCTGGAGGAGAATTACAGAAGGTTTGGCAAGGGATTTGATATATTTTAGGGATTCAAATTTGTATTTATTTCCAAATCCCCTGCAATTCCAGGAGAGGAAATTCATTGATGAGGGGTGGAGGAGGCCCGACTCCCATAAACTGGGAGATCAATACCTTTATTTCCTCCTCTATGGGTTGAAGTGTACATTGATATTTCTATAGAATATTGCTTGCCTTGGGCCTTCTCTTTTGACGCAACTTCTTCTCTGACTTCTTTGTTAGATCTACGCCCAGATTTTTTGGGTTTTTCCGGATGGAGTTACCCTTCTTCCATTTCTTGGTTAACTTGTAATTTTGTAGGAGATTCTCCAGGTTCTTGCAGTTCCTCTTCTTGGATGATTTCATGGAAGCCTTTCTCTTTACCCGATTCTTTTTGGAACTGAGGGGGGGGACTAAGTCAAGGGTTCTAGCATTGGATCGATAGAATGGGTTTTATTTGAAGATGGCTCGCCCAAAATTTCAAAGGAATTTTTGGAGGGCGAGGGGGGCATGAGGGTGGAGGGATTAGGGGTGGACTTCTTTGGAAGGGTTTTTTCAGTAGGAATTTGGCGAGAGGAGCCCATTTTAGGGATGGGTCATAAATATTCGAGGGCGAAAATTGCTCCTTTCCCTGTATTAATTTTCTTCCTGGCCTACTTCCATCCTTCTTCTTGTTGTGAATCGTCTATTTATTTTTCTTGTTTTATAGTGGGACAATTTCTGGCAAAGTGACTGTAATCATCACAGATCTTACATTTAAATGGTAGTTGTTCGTAGTCCAACTTCTGAATATAGGTCCATTCGTCCAAATTTAGCTTTATTTCTTCTGGAAGCCCTTTTTCCAGATCTACCTCCACACAAATCCTAGCGCAAGAATACATATTGGACTTGGGTTCAACTCTGTCAATGAATTTTCCCAAAGTATCTCCAATACTTTTTAAAACTTCATCTCCCCAACAATGAAATGGTATATGTGAGATCCACACCCAAACTGGAACAACTGAGGGGATGTCATTCTCTGGGTCAAAATATGGGGTCCATTTGTTTAAATATAAACCTTTGGGGCCGAAGAAATAAGGGTCATTCCTAAAAATGAGATCTTTGTCCTCTTTTAGCTCAAAGTAAAAAATGTAGAAGCCCTTACCACAAAAAAAATGATTCATGCAACCCTGTATCAGTGGATTCCAATTCCGCTCAATCCAAAGGTCTATTTGACAAGGGTAAGGCCATAACCACGTGAATTGAACCATGAGGTATCTGGAGGCAAATGAGAGGGCTTTTCTTTGAGTAGCTAAGCGGGTAATAACCACTTCCAGAATTTGGTACAACTTCTTCATGAACTAAGAATGTATTGGGTGAGAGGGGGGATTTCCAGAGATCCAACGAAGGACTTGAAGGTGGAAACTTCCTCGTCAAAATATGAAGGGTACGGATCTGGAGAGTCCATTGAGGCAGAGACGAGTCAGCGTAGAAAGGGGGCAGCTAGGGTTTCCATAGCTGAATCTCAAGGTTTATGCAAGAGATGTTATAGGGAATTTCTTATTATTGGGATAAATTATTGTTAGAATGAAAGAGATGTGCTCAATTTTCCATAGAAAATATAGCAATATTATCACCCAACCATAGGAACAAAGGCCACCCTCGAGCACCTTAACCTTGACAGACAAAATAACTATGATAGAATACCAATAGCCAACCAAGGGTAGTGCACCTTTCTCCAAGGGTAGCGCACCAAGAAAGAATAACCAGAAACCAAGCAGAAAGTCCAAACCATAATCAAGAGACCAAGTCCAACCAAAATCCAAAATCCCAGTTGTATCAATTGTAGCTGCACTTCCTCTCCAAACTTGCACACCACTAGTCTTATGTAGTTGTGAGTGAGTGAGTGTCAAATGAGCTCTAGTTCCCTCTATCTCACTTGACTAGGCCGACTTCTCTTTCCAGAGGCTAATAACTAAATATTAAATATTCTCTTGTGTCGACTTGTCTTCTAGGGTTATTATCCAACGTTTTAGGGTTTCTCTTGCTTCCCAGAATATTCTAGTCTCGTCAAAGGTTACATGTAGAGGTTAATACCTCCCGCAACTACCATAATATCTACACTCCCTCTTAGATAGGGAGGTACTAAAGGCAATGGTATTGAGAAAAAAAAAACCATTCAACCGATAGCATCATCATAGCCACACATGTTATCCCATGATCACGTATATCAACTCATGAGAAACATCATCACTTTCAGTATCATTTGATAGTATCAACTACATCATCTCTTGAAGCCATAATCCATCTAAGTAATCGGGCATGATGCTGAAAAAGTCACTCACTCAGCAGAGTGATACAAGGACCATTCTTCTAACCTAGACCTACGTCCTAGAAGAATGATTGTCCCAATAGACGTTGAAAGCCCTATAATGGGCTATAATGACTATTCTTCTAATCTGGACATACGTCCTAGAAGAATGATTGTCCTGGACCATTGTTAGGGAAAATGTTTGTCTTGTACCAATCTTTCCACTCTGGTCACTACTGTGAACTCAGGGAGACGAACCATTCTTCTAATCCGGACATACGTCCTAGAAGAATAGATGTCCATGGTATATACAAAATCTATCAACCTGGACCATTCTCCACAGAGAGAATGTCTGTCCACCAACAATGTTTCAACCTGGACCATCCTCTACGGGAAGGATGTCTATCCACCAACAATTTGTCCTACATGAACCCTAGAGAATGTATGTCCATCAACATGCTGACTATCCATATAGCTGGCAATCATCCCCAACACTAGTGGTAGTCTCCATGGAAATTAGAACAATGATATCCAATAGAGCACAATTGTGTCTATCCATAGTAGTATACAACTACTATCCAGTGGTACACAATCACTCCTACTAGCACTTTGACAAAATACATCCTCAAACAAAATAATAACTTTCTAAAAACTTATTTTAATTTGTATGAAAATGTATATATCTTATCCTTTTGGAATTTGAACCTCTAAAATATATATTCTTAATTGTTAAGTCAGCTCAAATTGTAATGTTACCTCTATAAAACTCTTAAAAAAATGATAACATCTTCTAGTCTTAAATCCATATTTATGATAATTTCATTCTATACACAAATATTCATAAATGACTTAGAATAAAGGGAAGATATCATCTCCATGTTTTAAGACCATATTTGTGATAATTTAATTTTCTATGTTAGTGCTCATAATTCTTGATAATTAACATGGTACTAAAAGGGAAAATGATAGTATCTTGATTTTTTAAATCTATATTTATGATAATTTCATTTTTAGCTTTAGTATGGGAGAAATGTTCATGTGACATAATACATTTTAATTTATGAATGGAAAAGCATTAAAAGAGATCCCCCTTAAAACCTATTCCAGAATCTAAGGGAAAAAATCAACAAAATAATGTAGACAATTAAACCAACTCCTTTGAGTTGGGTGCATTCAAAAAATGTTCTTGGACCACATCTTCATAAGCTTGAAGTATGCATTGGATACTTTTCTAGGGGAACATCCTTCTTCCCCAAGGTTTGTGTCCTATCCATCCATCTACAATAAATCATTTTCGATCCACTCCTTTATTACCACAACCCTAACTCAAGTACCCACATGATACATAAATCCATTTTGTAAGTGACACATTCATCTTGAGGTTTATTATAGGCATCCTCTTTTCTAACTTGTTCACACATTACATCAGATTTTTCCTTCAATTCAAGGAGATGATGAAAGGAACCGGTTATGTCACCTATATATGTTGATCAATTAGCAGTTGTGTTATGGAAAATAAACCAACAAAATGTGAGGATGTTTTCAAGTGAGATCCCCTCACATGTTTTCAATAAAACCTAACAATAAGTATTTCTATTTCATTACTTTAATCATAACCAACTGATATCTTTCATGTGAAATATTCTCAAGGAATAACTAGATGACATAATGAGTAGGTCCCTATAGAGATGTGATGGTTTCTTTGTCTCTTGAGAACTCGAGAGAAGTGCAAACATTGGAGTTTGTATTTAGGTTTAACAAACTTGGAACTTTTGTGAATAGATCATAGTATCAAGAGAACATAATGCATTTGTTTAACCTTCAAAGTATCCACCAATCCATCAATCACACCAAATGTAACAAAAGGATACCTATATTTCCAAAAGGAGGAATGGTTTTCCTTCATCAAAGAACCAAATTAGAAAAACCAAATAACCAAGGCTCCCTCCCTTTTGATGAAAATCGCATGCACAACCTTTGTACAAAATGGTAGATAACAGGTTTTTGGGGCCAAGAGTTACACCTTTATACCACCACAAATGACCTCTCAAGGGAATATTTTTCCTCTAACTAGGTATATAGGCATCATTAGCATTCTTAAACATTGGGAATGGGTCTTGGGGCCTTGGACATTGTAATAGGAATGCACATGCACTTTAGAATGCATGCATGCTCTTGCTTAGGAATGCACACACGTTCTTAAGTGCATACGTGCTTCTGCTTAGGAACACACATGTGTTCTAAAGCACGTACACATTCCTACTCAGG
The DNA here is from genome assembly GCA_009831015.1 of Picea engelmannii. Classification (NCBI taxonomy): domain Eukaryota; kingdom Viridiplantae; phylum Streptophyta; class Pinopsida; order Pinales; family Pinaceae; genus Picea; species Picea engelmannii. The sequence continues at coordinate 77,456 of ML805015.1, read as the reverse complement.
AAAGCACACACGTTCCTAAAAAATGAATTCGCAAGTGTGCATGGAAGTTCAAGGAGCACCAATGCTATATGATTAGGAACACTTGTGTGTTTTTAAGAACAAACATGTATTCATGTGCGTGGACATTCTTGTGCATCCCATTCTCGCTTTTTCGACCATCAACTTCATGGAAGTGCCCATTAGTAATGTTTGGGAATCCATTAGAGAGTTCTAGAAGAATTATGAAGGTTCCAAGAGGGTTTCGAAGCTCTAAGCCCAACTCAAATTCTAGCTATCAAAACCTTAGCAAAATGGGGAAAATGGGTATTTTTTTACTATCCATCGTCAATTGTAGAGAATAGTAGAAGACGATAGTTTTTCATAGCTTCTTGGTAATGTTGGAAATCTTAGTAATATGCCTTGCAATCTCCATAATATAAGACAAAAGACTGAATGTTGGTTTTCCCATAAGAGTTTGAGGATAAATATTTATGTTCCATTTTGTACATTTTTTATTATAATATATTCCATATATTGCAAAAATGAGATTTTTTTTATTTATGTAAAATGTTAAGAATGCAAAAATATAGTTGCACAATCCAAGCATAAGTTCAACCTGTTGATTTTAAGATTAAATCTATTTTAGTGAATTAACCATTAAAATATTTAAAATGATTTATAGATCATTGACCCTTATATATTATATATAAGATAATATATTGCTTTCATTTTTTTTAATTTTAAACCTCCAAATTTAAACTCACATGATATAATAATGTTTGACTAATAAATCTCTCATGTATAAAAAACTACATTAAAGAAAGCCTATAAACATAATTAAAGCAAAATGCATGAGAAAAAACATAAATGAGTAAATATGGCAAATAGAAACACATCGAAAATCTCCTATAGCACACCAAAGCTAAACATCCACTTTTGTCTTCACCTTCTTATTTTTTAATCTTCCATTTATTTTATTTTTAAAAGAATATAATACAAAATATTATGAAAATATATAATGAATAATTATAAAGTTTAATTAAGAGTTTTTTTTTAAATTTATTTCCCCACATATATTTTCAAATAAAATAATAATTTTTTAAAATTTATTTAATTTATTATAATAATGAAACTATGATTGTTTAGTCTATGAAAAATTAGGTATCTTATCCTCGAATTTGAATCTTCAATTTTTAAAGAATACATATTTTTAATTGTTAATCCCATTCAAATTGTACCATATTTATGAAAATTTCATTTTCAATACAAATATTCATAAATGACTTAGCATAAGGGGAAGATACCATCTCCATGTTTTAAGATCATATTTGTGATAATTTCATTTTTTTTTTTAATGTTAGTGTTCATAATCTTTGATAATTGACATGGTATTAAAAAGGGAGAATGATAGCATTTTGATATTTTAAACTATGTTTATGATAATTTCATTTTTACATAGTATAAGGGAAATGTCCATGTAACATAACACATTAAATAACAATAAAACATTAAATAAATAATATAAAAAAATATAATAATTTGTGTTGACTCCAATAATTATATACAGAGAGATAGTCATATATGAAGTTCTTAATAATAACTTTAGTTTGGTATATAACCAGCATAGATCCATCTTAACCTTGGATTTATCAAGGGTCTAGAGGGATCAAATATGTGTAGGTGCAAACCTTTAATCTTTCCTTAAGTTTTGCACTCTAAAAAAGGTTTTCACCTCGAGAGATTTGATCCCTCTCGGTGCTTAATAGATGTGGGATTAAGATGGATCTATGTTGGTTTAATACATTAAT
>ML805015.1:0-52498 GCA_009831015.1 Picea engelmannii | reverse complement strand
ATATATTGGTTTAAATTCGTTATGTTTACATTTTTCCTAGCTTTAATTAATAGATCACACAAACAATTTAGTAATTGCTTAGGTCATAATATATTATAAAATATTCCCGGATGAAAGGTGGAATGCAAAGGATGACAAGTGGAGTTAGGTCACTTCGGGAGCTATTGATCCCTTCTGCTAGCCCCCTTCCCTCCAGACTGAATGTTCCACACTCATCGTGGATTAATGGCAGTGCGTTGGGCACTCCAAGGAAACTTATTGTAGCCTTGCGCGAACCAGGCTAGGCGTACCAAGCAAGGTACCTGCACTAGGCTAGCAGTCACATTGGCCTCCATGGCTCTCTCCCATGTCAATTCACTAGGCACTATGAAGGCCTGTGCTCTGGAACGTTCTCCCATTTCTTCCCTGCCTTATGCCCAACTGTTCCTCGACTTTCTCTTCGCCTTGTGCTCGATAATTCCTTGTCTCTCCCATTTCACTTTCGCCTTGCGCTCAACAGTTTGGCCGCCCACGGTCATTCCTCCATTGTTTATCCAACCCAATCCTCACCTAAACGCTCACACCATGCCCAAAGAGAGGGGCAAGTCCAGAAGGGGTTCGTTGTTCTACAACACCCTTACCAGACACACCAAACTTCCCCCCTCTCAGCTAGCCCTCATCATTACTAGTCATCTTGACCAACATCATAATCGACCTCAGCAACCTCGGTCTCCTATCCCCAATCCCACCAATGACCCTGGAAGTTGCTCAATCAAGGAGGAAATTCTCCCTCCTAAGATTTTTTCCCCTCTGTCTTGCCTTCACCCAGGAATTTCTCCCCCAACACCCACACTCTAGACCATTTTTATGACATTGGAGAATGCCTGGTGGAGGAAGAAATTCCTCCCAGGTGGCAAGTGGATACTCCAACGACAACAATGGAAGAAATGAATGAAGTGGATGCAAACTTGGAGATGGATGCAAATCTGATGGAGGAGCTGCCTCCGCCCACCCCAATTCGACTTCCAAACGAGCACCTTCAATTCATCTTCGAGTTGTGGCAGAAAATGGATGACCAGGCACACATTCAACAAATCCCGGGATAGCATATGGACCTCCTATTCGACACGATAATGAAAACTCCTGCAAGAAAACGATGCCCAACATGCAGCTAGAAATTTGTGCTAGCCTACAACGCCCATGGCTGGCCAAGCCCGAGCTCGCACTTTGACTAGCTCCCCCAGGTTAATGGTTTTTTTTTTGTTAAGTCAATTACGGAGATAATTGAAATTCTCTATCAAGCATTGTATGACAGTCGACCATGGCCACTGCTTAGTTGATCACTGTGACCTTTTTTGTCAGTTAGACATTCTTACTGTCATATCCAAACAATTACAGTTACACTTGAATTTTGATAGCCACTTGTCCTGGTTTCCTAGCGGTGGCAGGACAGATGGAAAACTCCAGATTTTGTAATTCCACATATATTTGTGAATATCAATATATAGTTACTTTTATTATATATATATAATAATAATAATAATAAAATATATTAATATTTTTAATATAATTATATATTAAATAATATATTTTATAATATTGATATTTTTAATACTTTTAATATTAATGTATTAAACCAATATAGATCCATTTTAATTGAGGATTTATCAAGTGTCTAAAGGGATTAAATCTCTTTCAAAACTTGATAAATCTTGAATTAAAATGAATCTATATTGATTATTAATAATACACGATTAATAATGTAATTTATTTATTTAAATTTAAGTTAAATAAAAATAATTATTTTTTAAGTGAAACAAAGTTAAATATTTTTTAATAAATAAAATAATAAATTTATATTTATTTTCTTAATTTGATATAAATATAATTATTTTTGAAATTCCCTATTAAATTTTTAAAAATTGTAAATTTGAAATTATATTATAGATATAGATATTAATTGCAAATAAATTCCATACTTTTCACAAACATTCACATATCTCATTTATATGTTAGATATAAAAATTTACAAAATAAAATAAAATTAATTATTATTGAAATTTAATCTTGTTTCGATAAAATGTTAATTTGACTTTATGTTATGTTTTGGTAGACAAGAAAATTAATTAACTTTTTCTTTGTGTTATTTTCGGTGGATTTAAAATAACAAGTATCAAATTTGAAAGGCAAGGACATATTTCATTTTGAAGGAAAATTATGATATTAATTTTTTTATGTTAGAAAACCTAAATATATTATGTTTTTTATTTGAATTTTTTTTAATCTTATATATTATAATTTTATAGACAATTTTATTAATATAAATTTATGTTGATAATATTGATATCTTTATTTTAAGAATAATGTTTTTTTTTTGGTTTGTTAGTTTGTTCGTGACATGTGGGACTAACATGTGGTTAAGAAACTGTGACTCAGGGGCATCTAAGCCGTCAAAATCACCTGGGGATTGCACTCGGCCTGAGCCACACCAACCCTTAACATGGCTGGATTTTTTGTCCCTGCGGGTTTTGAACCGATGACTTTAACATCTTGGAGCGCCTTAACAGCACACTCTGTCACCGACTGTCCTACACCTTGGGGGACTATTTTGAGAACAATGTTATCGCGTATTGGTTATTTTAAAAAAATCATTCAATGTATTTTTAGTCAATTTTTTAGAACTTTTAATACTTTTATATAAAAAAATGTGTGAAAGTAATCTAGATTGGATTATTATATTTATTTATCATCTATATCGATGGTTTCAGAGTGGAAAAAATTAGAGGAATCAACTTGCATAGTTATTTTAGTGGCAGGTCTTAGTTTGGAAAATTGAGGGTCAGAACCGTCTGAAGCCATTTTGAGGCATCAAACAACATTTTTTGGGGTTAAAAATTTTCCATCGAAGCTTGAACCTCGTGAAACTCTTCTATGCATCAAGACCGCATCGAGATATTTCCAATAGTGCAGAAACGCATCAGTCAGAGCTCATATGAAAAATTTATCCTCTTGAGTTAAGTCACTGAGTCATTTGTTTCTATCGTTTTCTTAAATTGACTCCATAGCCCAAGGTCTTGCTTATTTTCGCCAATAGAACTAGAAAATATTATTTAAAGGTGTTAAATCTAGCCCGGAGTTTAAATTTATATCATGTACAGAGATGAAGTCTCCCGAGAGAGCCCTCTCTAGGTCCAAAAGGCTAGTTTTGGGCCTCAAAGTTGGTTTGTAGGTTGCCTCTGTCATTCATTTCCTCAGTCGAACGAAGTTTACAGAGCGCTAACAACTACCATAAAGGGTATGAATGGACAAGATGTGTGTGGCACATGGGATGCAATATAGTTCGAATTCATCCCCCTTTGACCACAATGGGGTCCCCATCACATTTAATGACTTCATTTAATGTAATCGTGGCTCTTTTGATCGTGTGCAGCTGAGTGAGCAGTTCTGCACAAAACCAATGCTTAGACTGAAGAAGAAGTATATGTCATGGTGCAACAATACACACTCCGATGTTATTAACTAAATTAAAGAAATTACAGGAAATTAAAATCTAACTACTTTACATTCTCCCTTGGACAGGAGAAACAGTCCTTTGGCTCAATCATGAGAAATATAGGGTTTCAGGCAGGCACCATTCACACATCCTGGTCGAAGGATACCATCTAGATGTGAGAGTTTGACTGCACCAGAGTGTCGGATTTCCACAACTATGAATAGACCCAACCAATGTATGCGCAACTTGCCTAGATGCTTCTGATATCGATTGTCATAGAGTAGTACCTTATCCACTTGAGAAAATATTTTAGCCTTAATGTGCCTTTCATGCCACACTTTCTGTTTAGATTTCTCAACTTTCTGATGAAAATTTGCTAGAAATCTTGCTTCCTCAAGTTCTTGCAAGTCTGTAATCCTCTGCGCAACTGATTCATCATTTGTCATGTGTGTAGCCTATACTATATAGAGACTAGGGGTAGTAAACTCTGCAGGTACAACAACTTATTTCCCATAAACGAACTGAAATGGAGTATACATGTGTAGCTTCTTCATGGTAGTCCTGTAAGCCCACAAGACTGTTGGAACTCTATCATCCCAGTCTTCCCTATTTGTGAAACATACTTTTTTCAGTCCTCTTTCCATAATTTTATTGAATGCCTCCACCATACCTTTAGCTTGTGGATGGTAGGGACTACTCTTATGGTGTTGTATAAGGTATTTTGTTGTCAATGTTGTGATTTTGTTGCTGATAAAGTGAATACCTTGATCACTGGTCAGGCTTCTAGGACATCCAAACAGAGTGATGACATTCTCGAAGATAAATCTAGTAGTTGTATCTGTCGAATAGTATTGAAATTCCTCTGCTTCATCCCATATTGTGAGGTGATCAATTGCGGTAATGATGTATCTGGACTTTGAGTGCTTAGCCGATAGGTTGACCTGTCCAATAAATTCAACAACACACTTCTCAAATGAATGAACTACTCTGATTGAATGAAGGGGTAATTCATCTCTATGTGATGACTTTCCTACTCTTTGGTAGATATCACAAGATCTAGCATACTCCTTAGCATATTTAAATAACACATCCCACCATAATACAGCTTGAAGTACCTTTTGTGCAGTAGCTTTACCTCCAACATGTCCTCCTACAACTCCACTATGGCATTCCCACAAGATATATTGTCTTCTGTAGTTCAAGACACATCTCCTAAGGATGTTTTCGAGTCCCAATTTGTAAAGTTGTCCTGCAATCAGTTGATAGTCTATTGCGTGAACCACCATATGTCGCTCTTGGGTTGCGGAGTAAGTTTATGGGTAGGTCCCTATACTGAGGAAGGAAATAATTTCTTTAAGATACTCCGAGATGGCCTCAATTCAGAATAGCTCCACATCTGGGAGATGATCATCCATTGCTCTACCACTTTCCCCTGAATCCAACCTAGAAAGGTGATCTGGACCTACATTACATCTTCCTAGTTTGACAATTACTTTGAATGAAAACTCTTGAAAGAGCAGTAGCCACCTACAAATACTTCCTTCAAATATTGGTTTATTGAATAGGTACTTCAATGTATAATGGTTAGTAAAAAAATTAAAATGAGAGCCTAACAAGTAGTGTCTAAACTTTTGTAATGCATAAATCATAGCTAGACCTACCCTTTCGGTGGTTGTGTAGTTACGTTCAACTTGTGGAATTTTTTTGCTGGAAAAGTAGATAGGGTGGTCCATATTTCCTTCCCCTGGTTACATTAGAATGGCTCCTAGGGAAATTCCTGATGCATCCACATGTACATGTAATTCACTTTCCCAATTGGGGAATATCAAGATAGGTGCAGTACTTATTTTTTCTTTGAGAATGACAAATGTTGTGTCACACTCTGGTGTCCACCAAAATAGTCGAACTTATTCGATAATTTCTCTAAAGGTGCAGTGATAGTTGCATATATTTTGATGAACCTATGGTAATATCCTATATGTCCTAGGGTAGAGCGCAACAGTTTAACACTTGTAGGTGGCAGCATGTTCAGAATGACCGCAACTTTAGTTGGGTCTACCAAGACTCCTTCTACGCATACAATATGGCCTAATAGATTGCCATGTGGTACACAGAAAATGCACTTCCTTAGAATCAGAGATATCTAAAAATCACGACATCTATCAAACATTAACCAGAGTATCCCTACATGGTATTTTAACAGGCTGTATATCGTCCAATCATCCATGTAGACTTCTAAAAACTTGTGGATGAACTCTCAAAATGTTGCTATTATGATATGAGAGAAGACTATAGGGGAATTCTTTAAACCAAAGGGCATTACATTGTATGCAAATTATCCCCATTCTATTATGAATGTGGTCTTATTCTTGTCTTCCTCTGCGATTCTGACTTGATGATATCATGAGAATCCATCTGTAAATGAATAAAATTGTTTTCTCGAAACCTGATCTAACACTTCGTCACTAAAAGGTGTTGGGAATAGATCATGCACACATGCACAACTCAAACTTTTGTAGTCCACACAGACCCAAATTTCTTCTGTATATTTCTTGCTATGGATAACTATGGGGCTAATCCACTCAACTTCTTTGATTTGGAAAATGAGTCATTCCACAAGCATTTTGTCCACTTTCTTCTTGACCTTCTCTTTTATTCTAGGATTAAGTCGGTATGGTCTGTGCTTCAGAGGTCTTGAGTCAGGTTTCAACTTGATTTTCATTTCTCCCATGGATCCTTTTATACCTTTCATTTCTAAGAACGTTTTCAGAAATAAGTTCTCATACTCCCACAATAGGCTATGTACTTCATTCATAGTTTTCTCATCTCAATAATCTTCTATAGAATCTATCTTAGGATGCTCTACACTCCCTATATTAACTTTTCACAACTTTAGAGGATGTTTATATGAGCTACAGGCGTGACTAGGTATAGTATCTTGAATCTCTCTATTTCCTTCTTTTTCTTTAATGTTTAAGTTTCTAAGATCTTCTAAGTCATCGAGTTTTTCCAGGTCTTTCTCAACTTTACAACAAGGTACACCTATCTTATCAATTTCAAGGCTCAAACTAGACTAAAGAAAATGAACATGGTCAACACATACTACTGGACTTGATCTCTTTTTGAAAATGTCAGTAAAAATCATTTCCCTGATTCTTTGAAGGACTATATTGAGCTCAGGGTACTTACTTGTAAAGGAGAAGTCCTTGCAAAATTGGTCTTGTAAGGTCTGCCAATAGTTTGTTTGTCTTCTTGTCTCCTCATGTATATACCAGGATTTTGGGATTGGACCCAATGAATAGAGAAATACCTGAACCCATAGGTGAGAGGGTACTTCCGCAACTCTCCATTGCTTTAATCAATGCTCAATATGCACTTTAGGGCCAGACTGTCCATCGAACAATTGTGCATCTTGAAAATATATATTCATCTCTTCTTTCAATTGATCCCTACTTTGGAATCGACATCAAATGGCTTGTTTTGCGTCTTCTCGTTCCATAATCGAGGCTTTATGGGTGGCCCACCATCTAGTGGGGGTATCTTTCAAGGCTAAGTCAAGAATAGAGATCCTTTGATCCGTCACTATTCTCTCTTCCATGTTGGCGAGAAAATTGTGTACCTCCGAGGTACCATCATATGTCGGGTGTTATCTGTAACATACCCAACCACCCACAGGCCGGGTTACACCACTTAAACAGGATGCAACACACCCAACCACTAGTAGGCAGGGCACGCTACAGTCCTAAGACTCGGTTCTCTGAACATATCTCGAATTCTAGCAACATTTAATCTGAAAACAAACATGAAATAACCACACGCATTAATCAATATCCATGCCACAACATAAAAGAGATAAACAACGTGCCATGCACAACAAATAGCCAACAGACGGGGACATTAACAATACATATCTTAGATATAATTAAATACACAATGGAAATAAAAATTACACAAAATACAGAGAGAGCACTTATCTTTGCAAGTAAATGTTCACCAACTAGCTGTAGACCAAGGACATTCCTCCCAACCATAGACATTGTTGTTCATTTACTCTCAACAACAGTTCACCCCTGAGTGAGGGCTATGAATCCATAAGTACGGGTCCTAGGACAAGTCTAAACACACAACAATTGGATAAGTAGCTCTCAGGTTTCCCAACCTCACAACAAATCCTAATTTCTAGCTCTCTTGCCCCCTCAGCCTGCACAACCCCAAGAAATGAAAACCTTTCTCTGCCATGCAATCCTTGAGGCTGTTCCATTTCTATCCAGGGATCCAGTGCTACTGGTCAGGAAATATCCCTACTGGAAACTCTAAGGACTCTCAGTTGTGGATAGTTCCATCCGAACTGCCATCAAGCTCATGCACACAGGCACCCATTCCCTCATGGAATGATCAGTAAATCATTACAGCCATTCAATGATGGATCTCCTCTTCCTGCCATTCATTTCCATGCTCAGCCCAAGAGCACACAAACTAGCAGTAGTGAGTGAAGAGGAAGAAGAAAAAGGGAGAAGAAGCACATTGGGGAACACGAAGAATTGAACCCAAGCAACCCCCAAGGAATGTGTATATAATCACAAGAACCAAGAACCACACGGCCTCCCCCAAGAATCTTATGTAACCACTTTTCTCCATAAAATCAATTATGGGTAAATAAATAATAAAAAAAAGACTTAGCCCCTCAAGCCCCCCTCTCTCATGGAATCATATCCCCCTATCTCTTTTTTCCTTGTTTGTCTTGCATCCAACGATGTATTTTTATCAATATATATGAATTATTACATTTCCCGGGCACTCTGGCCCCTTTTTTACTTTACCGTCTCACCAACCTAAGTCACAATTACATAATACATTATAGTTCATAAGGGTTAAAATTGGGATGTTACATCCCCCTCCCCTTATTTTGGCACTGTCCTCAGTGCACAACACCATTCCAATGTTATTAACATTACAAATCTAGGCTATTTGGCCTTAGTCCACATAGGCATTCCAACCAACTCTTATATACATAGGAAATCTAGCCTAAAATTAAACATGTATACATAGGCATTCTGACCCAAAACATGTATAATGATCTTCAGAATTTATATTTATGGCAGTAGTTCCAACCAACAAGCTCTCCTTCCCTTTCAACCCTGCACAGCCCAAAGAAATGAATCCCTTTCTCTTCCATGCAGTCCCTTGAGTTGTTCCACTTCTCTCTAGGGATTCAGTCCACTCGGCTAGGAAGTTTCATAGTTGTGGCTTCCATAACTCCAGCTGCAACAAATCCATTAGACTTTCTTCATTATATGCCCTTGTCATTTAGTTACTCCAGCATCACCTTCTTTTATCTCATAGTCTGGTAATTTTCTATATGTTCATCATTCATCATTTTCCTACAACATTTCAAATCAACAAGCATATCAATTCACAATTTGTGCATAAATTTTTCATTTTTTCTCATAATCTAAGAGTAAATTTTCATAATCCAGTACAATACTTATTTGTGCGATTCACGGATCTGCATCCATATGGATGCCTCATTAACTTGGCTCACTATTTTCCTTTGACATACCCATTGTGTGCATGACCCCAATCAAGATCTATCAAAGTCTCCTCTTCCTTGTGGTCACTCACCTTCCAGGCCCAGGCTCAGGAATCCCCTTCTCTATTATACAGTCCCTCAGGCAATCCATCTTGCCTGACGATGGATTTCTTGCACAAGAAGATTTTTAGAGACATATGGTCCTCATGTCCCAAAAATATCCTTTTCCATGCTTTCCATCTTGCATATCCAACATCTCATCTATAGTATACACATACAATCATCATGAGATATCAGTATAACCATTTCCAGTCATAAATGTCAAATCTGTTTTATACATGAAAACAAAATTTTCCAAGCATGAGCTTTCTGCTCATAATGGTTGGCTTTGCAGCTGTAGATATCAGTCTTCCTTATGGGCTTACATCCCTTCCATATCCAATACCATTCTACCTGCAATTTCTTCAATTTACATTCATCCAAAACATTTCGTCAATAATTATCAAATCATAATTCCCAAAACTGTTTTATATAAGAAAAATAAAACTTCTAGACATGAACTTATGCTCATGACAATTTGGCTCTTGCAGCAATAGGCATTGGTCTTCTTTATGGGATTACAACACTGTCATATCCAAGACCCTTTCCTTTTGCAATTTCAACATTCCTCAGCCAAACAAATTGTCAATATCTCATGTACAAGATATATATATATATATATATATATATATATATATATATATTCATGGCAATGATTCAAAACAAAATTACAAATTTCTCTCAGAATTGTTTACGACTACAATTCAATTACTTCTATTAATCCAACTATCAATTAGAATGAACTCATCATTACATACACATGTATTATCAGTCATACAAACTTTTCATAATGCAACAATTTATTACTAATTAAAATGGCAATCAATGTGCCAATACCCATGGCCACATCTACACAATGCATCCATGCATTGAATACATAATACCATATAACTATGTCATGCATTCCACCATGATGAGTAGGAAGGTCTGGCCAATGACTCAACACATCATCCACACACTTCCTATTGCTTGCCTAAGTATTTGGTTACCTTCATTTTCCACCCAAACACAACACCAAGAATATAATCCTTAAGTTCTCTTCAATGTTGGCAAAGAGGTTGCAATCCAAATATTAGATATACAATAGATATCATTGACCATTCACATAGCACTATAGCCCTTCCATATCCAACCATATTATGGTCTCACACATGACTAGCTCTATGGATATCCATTGTTATAGAAGGAGTATGTCTCCTTAATTAACCCGGTTATGATCCCATAACCAATCATAACATAATATGCAACTGACATTTTATCTAAATGCATTCTAGCATCAACAACACTTACATACTCTAGGCCTTCGAACATTACATATCAATTTAAATACTGGAAATTAACTGAGGAAATTCTTACCTCAATCCCCTTTAACATGTATGCATCAACAATAACTAACTGCATACCCACCTGATTGTTATCAACCTTCTTGTTTCTATCTGACCAAATGATATTTTTAGAAGCTCACATACGTCCTCCTTCATCATTTTTATCGCCATTCCTTCCACCCTCATGGGCCTTCACCTAGATGGAAATCACAAGCAACAACAACATCCACATATTTAAACCTGCTATATCAGTTTTCCTTAATACACAATCCATCATGAGTCATACTCAAACATTATTTCATAATAATAGACTATTCTAAGTTCACAAGCATGTTATATGCATATCCAATCATGTACATATGAAAACTTACACATCCATATGCACCAAGCATTTACTGCCAGCATGCCTACTAATGCATATGAATTTTAACTTCATTATATGCCTCATGCACTCTAGTACATTTATGTTTCAAATCACTTGTTCATTTATTTATTTATGGTGTAGTTGGTTGTCCTTGAACTCCTTCAGATCCTTGCTTCCTTGTGTGCTCTCATTATGTTCATCTACACTATTGTTCCCTGGTCTGAACACTTTCCAGCCAAGTTCCACTTGGCCATTCTGTAATCCAACCAATGTACTCAAATTGCAACAACTCCCCTTGGGTAGTCATGCCCAACTTTACTTTTATGGGACATTCCAACACCCTTTCACACTTAATACCATTCTCCAATAGAAATCCATTTCACTCAGTGACATTTTTCAAGTGAGAGAGAATTCCCAATTCTTTGCATTGGCATCCTACTTTCCACCGTGAACCCTGATATCAGAAGTGGATTTCTTTCACACTTAACCTTTGCAACTATCTACACATTTCTACCTTTAAGGCTATGGAGCCTTACCCCTTTTTTTTGTTTTTCCTTCTATGCCCTTCAATGACATTTTTTTTAACCTTCTAGCTTCATATCCTAGGTGAGGATTCTTTCTTTTGTAGTACCTCATCCAACTTATGTAACCTTTGTCATGCTTTCACAACTCTAATATATGATCATGTTCTTGAATTGATATAATTATACCTCTAATCCTACCAAACCTGTAAGCAATCATCTAGTTAGAATTATACATATTATACAAAATCGTCAATTAAATTTACATGTGCCTTTTCTGTTTAATTTGTGAAGAAAATTATATCAATTATAACAGTTCCCCAAAAACATAGAATGATTCCAGGTCATTCTCCTCTGAATAATCTTTCCAACGACTGAAATCTCGCCCCAATCGGATATCGGAGTTGAGAGTTAGGGCTCCCTGAAAATTCACTTTCAGCCCCCTGAGCTGATACAAAAAATCGAAAACTACAAAGGCGCTTCCTTCAAACCAAGTTCCACGTGACCACGGCTTGAAACTGTGATCTTATTAATTATTTATCGCCTTCCTCTAGTGATTTTCTCTTTATGCTCTACACAATACCTCATTCGAACATAATGTCTGAGGGCTTAATCACCTTTTAGCGCCTTGCTCTGTGTTCTTCCACACAGGAGCTTGCACGAACACCAAGTCTGAGGGTTGGTTTACTTCCAGGCCCTTTTTACCTTAGCATGAGACCGACGCTGGGACCAAGTCCCATAGACTTCGGCCTTTGGCTGTTTTCCCCTGTCAACTTTTTTTTTCCCTGAAGTTGCACTTCGCCGAAGCCTTTAATAATTCCACTAGAAAAAACAAATGGTTGAGATTTAATCTCCCGCTAAATGGACAGTCCTGCCTTCATCTGGAGTCTTCAACGAGATCAATGGATACGACTTAATCAGGCATTGGGACGGATGGTTCTCAACCAATTTAGAAATTCGGGGCTCTGGGGTATTTCCATTCCTGAGTCTTCCACTTCCCTGGAGTGACAATCCTCTGAAGTACTTACCTCTGCTCCCTCTATTGGATCTAATGGTCACAAGAACTCCCAGAGGGTCTTAGATTAATGAACTGTGTGAATTCACTACTCTGAGACTTCGGGACATTTCAAATCTCGAGTCACTCAACTCCTCGGAGTGATATCTGCCAAAGTGCTTATGCCATACTTCCACTACTTGATCTAACAGTTGAGAAAGGTCCCGAAGGAATCTTAGATCGATGACCTGCATGCCTTCGCGAATTCATGCTTCGACACATTTCACTAGTAGAAACCTGGAAACCCTTAGAGTCACATACTCCCGAAGCTGACATGGCATGTTGACGTCACCCAAGGTGTCGTGAACCCATGGAACATGTGCCACATGTCACAAAACAAAAAACAGATCTGGGTCCAAAATGTACCAAAACCAGAAGACACGTGTCCCCACATGGAACCCCTACCACGTGGCATAAGCCACATCATCAATCAAATCTGGGACTCCAGGACCCCGAGCTTTGAAATTTTCTCGAGTCCAACGCATGCTACCTCCCGGATAGTCGAACACCGAACTGAAATCGATGGCTCACACTCCTCCCACAACCAATGACTATGATTAACTACAACTTCAGCTTCAGGGCTTATCGCTCCAAATGACCCCCATACTCCTAAATACTTGCTAGATCTGACAGTCCTAAACACTCCTGAAGTCCATTGCTCCATCTAACGATCGTCGAGACTTCGGGACTCCGACTCTCCGGGACTTCGGTTTATAACAATTCAACAAGGTTTAAAACTCTCGGAGTGAAAACTCCCGAAGTGGTCAACGTTGGGTGACCACTATCAACGACGGAGATCCCTCCGTGCCTCCCATCATATCATATAGCTGACAGGACTTTGAAACTCCGACCCTCGACAGTTCAATATTTGCATGCCTACCAAGATTGTCGAAGCGACGAAGTTCCAAAGTATTACCTTTCGTTCTTGGCTTCGATCGACGACTGATGATAGATCAGCTAGATCTGATGACTGGGACTTGTTGGCACAGGGGCAGACCTAGGGTTCAACGATTCAACAGTGCACCAACAAAACTCTAACTACTAGCCCTTTCGGCAACACCTGCGAAGCAGATGAAGTCTCACCCGAGGTAGAGGCAGGGGGGGTTGCAGAACTCAGGTGTCTACAACCTAGCTGGGACACATATATGTGATTACAACACTTAACAGAGCACTTATCCAACAATATGCATTAGTTCATAAATCCATTCACATCGCAGATTAAACCCTAGATACTAATCAACACAAGATCTAACCCTTACAACCTCTTAGCACATAGCATAAGCTTAGATCTAACATTCATTCACATCATAAATCACTAAGCATTCATAGATCTATCTATCATACATCAAGAACAGTGCACTAAGAAAATAGATACATAAATAACATGAAAAACATAGCACAAAGAACATCGACACTGGATATACGTGGTTCACCCCAGTGTGGGGATACGTCCACAAACTCTTCTTCTTCTTTATTAGTCTCCTTCAATCTTCTTACAGGAACAGAGCCACAAAGCTCACTCTGCACTGGACACGTGATCTGTGCACAACACACTAGATCCACCTTCCTCAAAATCAGGTCATGGCACAAATCCTTAAACAGTTTGTCCACAAAGTCTTACAATCACTTGCACTTAGCTCTACAAGTATTAACATACTCTAGTCATGCACTAAGCCCATGACCTAAAAAACAGACCTCTACTTACATCGCCTAGCTACTTATTTATACATTACAAAAAGGCTTAAGCATGGGTAAACCCATGGGCCAACATCCCATACCCGTTACATAAACCCAAAAAGCCTGCAAAATGGGTGAGATCCCGTGATCTCTGCTTCTCTTGGGCACTCCGTCTTCGACCAACCTGTCGAAGTCCCAAAAATGGTCAAACACTACCAACGTTTCCTCGAAACTTGGTCGAGGGCCAACAGGCCCCCAACACTCACCTGTGACTCATCCCGAGTCACTTTGATTTGGGTAATACTCCTTCGAATGCCTCGATCTTAGCTCGAGCTGCCTCGACTTGCTACTTTGCCAGAGCCTCTTGCTCGATGAACTCCTGAATTACTTTCTCGGTGACAGGCCCTTCGAGTTTTAAACATTTTTGTGAAGGATTTTATACATTTTCTTATCCGACAATTATCATGGCACTGCAGACCCTTTATTCTCCACAATGTTGTGCATGTTGCGTCATTACTCTTGGTTTCAACCAAAAATGTTAGTTGCATTCACCTTCTCTCTGTTTTCTGTATGCTTGCGGATACATGTATAAATATTTTGAAGAAAAAATAAGAAGTCGCATATAAAATCTTTCGGCAATGATGTATAAATTGTTGAGTGGAAGGTTCTAGTGTTTCCAAATGTTTTATGTTTTTAAATCATTTTCATTGATATGTTTTTATCAATTTTGATCTAAATTTGGTTAGTAATTGTTGGGATTGTAGATTTCAGTTATTAAATTTGTACAATTTGAATGGTTCGGGGTTTTTTTAGGGTGCTGAATATTTTTATGTATTCAAAAATACAATTTAATCAATCAAAAATTGTGATTTCATCAACAATTATATCCTCTGATTTAAATGATGATTGTGAAAAATGTTCTAAAACATAGTTTATATATATATATATATATATATATATATATATATATATATATATATATATATATATATATAATTGTAATTTAGTTTGGATTTGAATTATTTTTATATTACATGACTAATAAAAATAGAATTTATTTAAGTTTAATCTAAATAAAAATAAATATTTTTTAAGTGAAACATTAATGTCTTTTAATAAATAAAATAATAAATTTTTATATATTTTTAATTTGATAAAAACATAATTATTTTTTAAATTCCCTATTAAATTTAAAAAATTTAAACTCTAAATTATATTATAGATATAATGATATAGATATTAATTGCACAAATAAATTCAATACTTTTCACAACATTTACATATCTCAATTATGTTAAATATAAAATTTTACAAAATAAAATTAATTTTTATTGAATTTTAATTTTTTTTTCTCTAATATGACAATTTGACTTTATGTTATGTTTTGGTAGATAAGAAAATTAATTAGCGTTTTGTTTGTGTTGTTTTCGGTGGATTTAAAATAACAAGTGTCAAATTTGAATGGCATATTTCATTTTGAAGGGACAATATGAGATTAATCTTTTTATCTTGATAATCTAAATATATTATGTTTTTAATTTGAAAAAAGAAAAAAAGAAAAAAAAGATTTACTATATAAGATAATATAATTTTATAAGTAATTTTATCTAAACAAATGTATCTTAATAATATTGGATATTTTTATCTTGAGAATAATGTTACCCTGCATATTGGATATCTTTTTTTTAAACTTTAAATTTTCAGAATTTTTAATATTTTTACATAAAAAAAAATGTGGGAAAGTGATTTAGATTGGATCATTATATTTATTTGTCAAGTCGGAATGGAAAAGATTAGAGGAATTAGCTTGTACGACCATTTTAGTGGCAGGTCTCAGTTTGAAAAATTGAGGTTCAAAACCTTCTGAAGCCATTTTGAGGCATCAAATGACATTTTTGGGATTAAATTTTTCTCATCAAAGCTCGGATCCCATGAAACTCTTCTACGCATCGAGACCTTTCCAACGGTGCAAAAATCGAATTAATCGAAGCTGATTTGCAAAATTTATGCCTCCTGCAAGTTGACTTGCAATGTTGACCACCATGGTACGAGGATGTCACATCAACCCCCGTTACTCACGCATATGGGGACTAGCCACATAAGCAATTTCAATAATATTATAGAAGGTTCAAAACCCTATCAGAATTGAGGGTTGAGGAAGTCAAAATCCTTCCTCTAGATGGCTATTGGGCTATGTTAAATACCAAGCCAGTAGGAGGACAAGGGGTTCTATTCTATGCTATTATATTTTGTTCCATAGCAAGTAAAACAACTAGGAGTGGGAAATTAGAGAGAATAACAGAGGGGATTAATGTTTTGTAGTATCCTAACAACCCATGAGTCTCGGGTAACTCCATAGAGAGTGCATTTTCCTTTGTACTTGCAGTATTTTCGTTCCAGAGAAAAGAGAGCATAGCAACCTCACCTTCTAACTGGGTTTTCTCCTGTAAGATATTCCCAGAGAAAATCTTTGTGTCGTTTTCTTATGGCACTCTTGATAACATGCATAGAATGTAACTTTTTCAACTTGATATAAAGTTACAATTTTTTTTTCAATATATAGTAATAATAATAACAATCTAATTGAAGGTCATAGGCTAGCCAAACACCAAATTGGCATATGAGACTCTCTTATCTGTGGGATATGGGACCCCCTCTGCATAGATGTTACACATCTCACCCATCTTGTTCTATTATTGTTGTTGATTTTAGATATTATATTGGGATAACTTCTTCTTTTTCAACATAAACGGTTGAGAATTTATATTAAAAAGGTTTTTTGCTACAACAATTTACAAAAGACAAAAAAATTGATTATTTGATCTATGCCCAAAATTTTATTTGTTTGTGCCAAGGGATTTTATGGTACTCACACCATTTTCTCGTGTCCTTCTTCATCTTCTCATTGCCCTTCTTGTGTTGCAGCTTGGACTGGTTGTCCTAAGCGAAACCATATCAGCTCGGTCCCTTGTTGTCTGGGTTGGGGCCGCCTTTTCCCTACTTCGACTGTGAGGAGTTTGCAGATCCAAAATCTCTCCTCTTCTGCTTGAATTCATGCTCGATCTTGACAATGTATCTATAAGTCGTGCCCAATGAGGCGATGTACAAAAAATCCATTTATGTTTGAATGTATCTATGAAAACAACCATGGTATTTGAGCACCAGATGACGCTCAAAGTCTTTGATACCTAATTTGGTGTGGAGGGTATGGAAAATATTGGTGAAATCTGGTATTGTCTGGTCCCTTTCTTGATGCAGGGTGGTCCATCTAGTATGCTGGTCCTCGTAGCTTCCAAGAGGGTAGTATTGTCCTTTAATGGCATCTCGGAAGGAATCCCATGTAGGGTCCACCACAAATATTTCAGATTCCTCTACGACCCTTTGCTCAGAGTAAGTATCCCACCAGTCCTTAACATGGGGGATGGCCTTGAGGAGTGCAAAAGTAATATTTTCCCTATCCGAAAAATTGTGGACCGAAAAATACCCTTCAAGCAGATTCAACCATTTATCTACAACATCTGCATCTATTAGTCCTTTAAATAATGGAAATATCAAAATTTACCTATACCTTGTAGGGGGTTGCATGCCCGCTTTATGAAGATGATTCTCCTATGGGCAGTCGTCGAAGGATTTGTGCAAAGTTATCCATCATTTCATTCCTTTGTCGCACGAGGGATTCCTCGAGAAACATTTTAATAGGATCTCCTGCTCCATCATCTTTATTTTCGTCCCCCATGGGATTTTTTTGGGCTTGGCGCAACCAATATTGCAATGAATCAATTGGTTCGAGTCCAAACTTCTTGTACCCAGATCTTGTCAGGGACATGCACGAAGAAAAATAAATGAAGAGCATATCCCTTTGATACCACTAATCCAGATTTAGGAGCGCAACAAACTGATTATAGACTTAATACAATAAACACAGAGATATGAAGAACAACATAGATCTCCAATGAACAATATCTTCTATTAAATAAATGAAATAGGTTGAAACTATAAAACTACAGAACTAAAACACTTGCTCAAATGGTGGTAGTTATCTCTGAGAAGAGATATGACTGCTACACACATTCGTCTGAGCCAAATGATTACAATGAGGCTCCAGAGGCCTTTTTGATATTACTCATGAATGTCAAAATCCTAGACATCCAAAAACCTAACCCTAGAAGGTGAAACACCAAAATTCATGTGCGCCCATGGGTAAGTTGGTACCTCAACTTCCAGGGGTTGTAAATTTTGCATATGACCTTCATTTTAGGTGCGTGATAGCTCGTTGGAAAGATATTTTTGAGAACTACACATTATGCCATCAAACTTTGACTTCATCTACAGTTTGACTATGGTGAGCCAAAAAAACAATGTTTAGGGACCCAAAACGACCCTAGAAGTACAACAAGATGTGCTGACATGAAAACATACAAAATAAGCCAGTTGGATTAGGCGAGAGGCCACCATAATCCACTTGGAGGATGTGTATGGATTCAAAAATCCCCAAAAGTGTAGAACCCATGATTACAAAGAAGTACAGAAGAACATGCTGAACAAAAAATGAACATGAGGAGCCAGTTGGAATAGGTGGGTGGCCACCAATATCCACCTGGATCAGAGATGTTGCTGCATTTTCCTAGAGACTTGCTTGATTTGATTCTAGTAGAGGAATTCCTTGTTTTTAATTGTGCCTTGTTGGAGTCAGCGCTGGGTTGAGGGGATCCTGATTTTGTTCGTTTCCTACTTCTGAGTGAAAAGTTGAAGGGAGCCTTGAATTAATTGATTCATTTGAATTTGTAATATGTTGAGGGCATCCAAGGGGGTTACCCAAATGTCGACTGGGAAATATGATATTCCTGGTATTTCTATTGACCCCACAAAGAGATATTGCGAGCTCTTGATTGTGTCTATATTCCTAAAGTTGTAGTTGATTCTGTAAATTGACAATTTGGTGTCGAAGCTCCCGATTTTCCATTTGAAGTTCCCTGATTCGGGCGTCCATTCTTTCCCCTGAGCTTATGAAAACCATTCGCATATTCTGGACTTGGTCTCGAAGTTCCTCTTTAGCGCAGTACAGACGAGAGCAAGGGGCTCTAGAACTCCACCACATTATGAAAGGAGGTAACAAGAGCACAATGACATGAAATTATTTGCTGAGGTGCGGATATAGATAGTCTTTTGGAGGGGACCACAAAAATGGTGAGATATACATTGCATGCTTGTGAGGACAAAATATTTGGATTACCCATGAACCAGATAGATCATCCGTAGAGGAGGTAACGAACAATGGCAGTAAGGTTGTGGGAGAAGGCGTCATAGAGTACGAGGGACCTACAGAGATAATGAGAAAGAGGGAAGAAGTGAAATGGGGGGCGTGTAGGACAGGGGGGATATATAAAAAACAAGACATTTGATATGAGGAGGGACAGTGAGGAAAGGAAAATAAGATCCATAAGTCAAAAAAGAGGGGGAGATGGGGCCCGAGGGGGAAGGGAAGGAAGGCCAAGGGGGGAGGTTGAGGAAGACATGGGGGGAATGGGTTTATTAAAAAGAGTAAGTTCCAAACGAGTGAAGGGGAAATACCAATAAAGGAATTTCTTATGGGATCCAGGCATGGGTTTCATTCTGATTGATAAAGAGTTGGCTATGTTTCATGTTCTTTGCTAGTTTTTCTAAACGATCAACAACTTGGTTTTGAAAAAAATGAATATGAAAGAAATGGATCTTGGAGAATTGGATTTTCAAGGTTTCTATTCAGGATTGAAGACCACTAGGGATTTGGCTTGCTGATTTTTTTAATCCAAGAAGATCCTTTATCATTAGTTCCGAGTCTCCAAGAATGGTGAGTTCATGAAGGTTTCTTGAATTTGAAATTTGAAGCCCCATGAAGACTGGTAGGCTTTATGCTTTGTTTTTGGTTGTCTTTCCAAGCCCCCAAGAGTAGTCCAAGATATTTTGTCCATCAGAATCAATGATGACTCCCCCCGCACCTGCCACCCTTGGGTTACCTATTGAAGCTCCATCAAAGAATAGAATTGGATAGGGTTGTTGTCTTTGCCAGTGGATGAAATCTAGGTCACAAAATCGTAATTTCCATTTGTGCCTCTTGGTATATTTGTTTGATAACGGGAGTTGTATAGGAAGGTTTGGGCCCAAAATGTGGGCTATCCATTCTTATTAATTTTTCTCCAAGGAACTTGTAGGATCTTTCTTAACTGATCTGGAAGAGATGAATTCATAAATTAAGCCACAAATTTTAGTAAAAATATGTTGCGATGGGGAGAATTTCTCGCGAAAAATTGCCTGGTTCCTTGCTATCCATATTTCCCAACAAACAAATTTAGGGATTTGCCTCCAAAGAAGGGAGAAGTGTTTCTTGTCTTTGAAGCTGCCAGCATATATCTATTTCCATGAGATGAACAAATCGTTCCAATTATCAGGGGGAGGGGGAGGGTGGGAAAGAGGGAGATAGAGGAGATTCCATATTTGAGAAGAGAAAGAAAAATCCAAGAAGAGGTGAGGGATGGATTTGGAGGCTACAAGACAGAGGGGCCATCATGAGGGACCCATAATTCCATGTTTTTCCAAGTTCTTTGTCATTAGGATTTTACCATGGACCATCAACCAACATAATATATTAACTTTAGGAAGAGAAGGAACAAACTAGATTTCCTTCCAAATATTTGAGATTAGAGGGCCTTGAACGAGGGATTGAAGGAGAGAGTAGCCTACTTTAACTGAGTAGAGGGAGGATCCCCGACTACGGGAGTCAGATTTGAGGAGATTAGTGGGGGTACAACCAACCAACATATTGAAGAAGAGGTAGGACAAGGGGAGAAGATGGGCGGGGGTGTCTAGTGGTTTCCAATTTATCCAATCACCATTGGGGGGCCAGGTGCAGAAGTCTTTGAGAAGTAGGATTCCTTTGGAGTAGCAACATTCTTTCAAGGGGCAGAGGAAGACTCTATTTTCCATTGGTTCTAGGTACAGAATGCGATCAATCCAAACGTTTATTTGGGATCCATTTCCTGGGGCCCGAGAGAGTTTAGTTTGAATGAGATGGGAGGAGTGTTTCAAGAGACACCAAATTGGGGAGGTAGGAAGCTAGGGAGGGGGGACATCCAGACATCGCAGTCTTGAAGAGTTGAAGTATTTGGCAATAAGAGTATATTTCCACCATTTTGAAGGCCCAAAAATTAGTCACCATGCAAGCTTTTCTCCTAGAGAAGTGTTTATTAGGTTGGGGTCTTTGATAGCTAAGCCTCCTTTATTGAGAGGTTGACAAACGTGCTTCCATTTAAGGAGATGAAATTTTTTTGTATTTGTTTTTCCACCGGCACAAAGGAAACTTCGAAGAGCTTTGGAAATTTTTTCAAGAGTGCCTTTTGGGGCAAGTAAGCCAGAACACTAAAAAATGGAAAGAGAGGAGAGTACAGATTTGAGGAGCAATGTTTTTCTAGCCGGGTTGAGCCAGCATCCTCCCCAATTTTGGATCTTCGAGAGAATTTTATCAATGGCGTCCTGCCAAGAAGTTGTACCATAAGAATTTAGGAAGATACACATACCTAGATATTTGAAGTGGGTCCAAGTAGTGATGGCAGGAAATCCGAGGATTCTGGAAATATGATCTTTGATGTGCCCCACATAGATATTACACTTGTTTGAGTTCAATTTACCTCCAGAAGAAGAGAGAAAGGAGTTTATAACTTTCTGAAAATGTTTGGCGATGATTGCAATGGCCACCCCCCAGAAGAAGATTGTCATCAACAAATTGGGATTGATTTATTTCCTTGACCCCCCTTGCAATTAGTAACCTAGGAAGCCTGCCTATCCTTATTTCTTATTCCAACTTATGATTGAGAGAATCTGCTAAAAGGATATAAATAAAGGGGGAACGTGGGAATCCTTGTCTAAGACCCCTACTTGCCTTGAAGAAATTGGAATGATGCTCATTTATCAGGGGGGATATCCAAGTGGAGCCAATGCAGGCCTTTATCTAGTTGATGAAAGTTTCAAAGAAACCATAGGCTTTGAGAACTGAGAGAAGAAAGGCGTGTTTGACTCGGTCAAAAGCGTTTTCTATATCTAGTTTGATGACCATGCCTAGATATTTACTTTTCATGTTGGAGTGAATAACTTCTTGAACTAGAACTATATTTTTTGTGATCTGTTTGATTTTTAGGAAGCCTCCCTGATTTTCGAAGATGAGCTTGGATAGCAGAGATTTTAGGTGGTTTGCTATAACTTTTGTGAGAACTTTATAGGAGGAATTGCAAAGGGAGATGGGGCGAAAGAGGGAGAAATTAGAGGGGTTTGAATCCTTGGGAATGAGGGCTAGGAAGGTTGAGTTTATGGAACCTTCGAATTTCTGTTTTTGTAATGTGTAGTTTAACATTTTCTTGAGATCTCTCTTTATGATATCCCAGTAGGAGTGGTAGAATCTGATTGAGAAATCGTCAGGTCCAAGGGCATTGTTTGGATCCATGTCCCAAACTACTTTGACTATTTCTTCTTCAACTATCTCCTTGACTAACTGATTGTTGTCATTCTCAGAGACAATATTTGGAATGTTGTCTAGCATTACTTATATGTCCTCATTCGGTCCTTCTTAATTCGGTTGTTGATAAACAATTTCAAAGTGCTGAGAGGCTACTTCCTTAACTTTCTCAAAGTTGTCAAGATGTTTCCCAGTACTTGATAGGATGGTAGTGACTGTATTTTTTTCCCTCCGATTTTTGGCTTGTTTGTGAAAAAATGAAGTATTTGAATCCCCTGCTTTTAGCCATAAACTTCTTGACTTCAATCTCCATTTTTCATCTTCTTTGTGCAAAGAGTGATGGATTTTTTGGTTAGGTTGTTTTTCTTGATTCATAATTGTTTCAATGACTTCTTCTTCTTCTAAGCATTGTTGAATACTTGACATATTTTTGACTTTTTCTAATCTTTCTTGATGCGGAGGGATGAAGGAAGATTTCACCCATTCTTTGAGGGAATTTTTGACTACCTTTAATTTTCCTCCCCAGATGTAATTGGGAGACCCAAAGAAGGGGGAGGACCATGCTTGTTGGATGAGGGGAAGGATAGCAGGGTTCTCTACCTGTTGACGGGCGAAATTGACCGCTCGTCAACTGGAGGAGTGAATCTGGTTCAGGGTTGTCTACTTAACCCAAGCCATTTGGATTAATCCACTCCGACGGGTTTAGAGGCTCCATTGGCCGATCTAAGTCTTAAAGAAAACAAAAAACAAAACTAAACGAAATGTAATAACTTTGATTAATAGTAATCGCTGAAAACTATATATAGATCTAATATATATTCACAGTTTACTAACTAATATTTATAAAATAACTCTACTTATTATATGTACAATATATACAAATGATTATATTTCTAATATATATATAACATTTACAAAATACGAATTTTAATCTAAATCCGCGAAAATTGAATATGAATTGATTTTTTAAACAACAGCAAAGCTATTTTTCAATCTTTTTGATTTATTTTCTTATAATGTTTATAACCAAGAAATGGAATATCAAATTGTCTAATTGAAAACAGAAATCACAGATAATAGAAAATGTTTTAGCTACAGGAAGTTCCTGTATTCATTAAACTAATGAAATTAAACTAGCAAACTGACCTGATATCGCATCCAATATTTGTTCAATGTGCAGCATACAATCTCCCTGTCTGATGAAGTAAACCTGCAACAGAACCTACAATTGCTTCTTATAAATGTGAAGCAACAATAATGGAATTCGAATGATAAAACATATAAGAGATGCGATCACAACAATCTCATAATTTCACAAGCAGCCACATTAAGATAAATCCTGCTATGAGAACTTGTGTATAAATGTTCGACAAATGATGAAGATAAATCTCTTAATATAAGTGTGAACAAAATGATTGATGTGTGTTAAATATAGACCATAAAACATGGATAACATGTAAATTTTTATCATGTCAACTTGTAGTAAATCATGACAGTGAAAGCAATCGCAATCTAATTGCAAATTGAAACAATCATAACTTAAATAAAACCACAATATGGAAAAGCTAAAGCTATAACCAGTATTATATTTCATTCAAGTCTGTAAACGAAAAATCCATAGTCTTTCCCCAGGCAGAGATGATCTCATGTTTACAAAATAACATGCTTATATAGGTTCCAAGAACACAATGTTTCCTGTTGATAATATCAAATCTGTTCCAAAAATACGGGGGATGCAACCTCCCTGATTTTACTTGATATCAAAATACAAACAACCTAATCTATTTACTAAAAACATAAAGTTCATATGGCTGGAAGATCTCAACAGTGCTTCAAATATCCTTAGAAATCACGGGTTCCTGTTAACAAACAAAAATGTGGAAATTTTAGATATGTTTTCAATTATAAAATCAAGCAACTCGAATTTTTTCTAACTGGCTACAGAATCTTACAATTCTGTAGCTAGTTATAATTACTACTACAATCATATTTTATTCAACAAACAAAACAAACTTATTTTTATAAGAAAAGTAATCTGTTCAAAAAATCGTATATCCTAAATTGAGGAAGACAAAATCATGCTAAACTTGAAAAAGATCATACCTCAAATCAAAACATATCAAGCAATCTTGGAGTTTACTATTGCTGTCGTTGCCTCTACATTCTTAAAAATGAGAGACCCTGTAGTTTTTAGGCATTTGTCCTTTGCTTGAGCTATAGATTGGAGCCTACTGTTCTCGTTTGTCAATGAATCCACTTGATCTTTCAGAGATTTAAGCCTGGACTATAGCAAAGGCACATCTGCATAAAACCTGTCGATCCAGTATCGACATTCATTGCACTGTGGCTGTAGAGAATGTGCATTGGCACTAATATCATTAACGATTGGAGCATCGTCCATGTGAAAGGTAGGTTTGTCACGAAGTTTGATGCCAAGAAAATCAGGATTTTCCTTTAGACACGATGGCAGGTTGGTAACATAATCGTAGGGTCTGTCAGGACAAAGTCCATATGACAATGGATACTCTTCGGCCAAGAACCTTTCAATTTCCGAATCCGAGTCTTCACTTACCTCAATTGTGTTTTTTTTGTCTGCACAGGGTTTAGGTTTGTTTCGAGCACATCATGAAATCTAGTGGTCGTCCCTTTTATTCTTATAATTAGCATCGGCATTGGCCTTTAGTTTCTTCCCTGTGGGTTTTTTAACAATTTTAGTGCAACTTTTTGGGTGTGAATCTGGTTGAATGTCCGGTTGAGTAGCATCAGGGTAGGTCAAGGGTTCCAAATTAGAGACAGGATCACAGGGCATGAGCGGTGGAGGAGACGTGGTAGGTTTCACAAGGGTTTATGTGATAACAGGCTTGTCAACCTGTCCCAACTCACTATTACAAAAGCCATTTAGTAACACAAAAGCATCCCAACAATCGTTGTTTTATTGCAACTGATGTACAAGGATAATCTTAATTAAACCATGATGGAAGAAACTAGAATCAGACTTCTGCCTCCTAAATCACTTTCCCATCTTTTACAGACTTCTAAGGAGGAAGTAGGGCATGTTCAACGGGAAGTCAATGAAACTCATAAGCAATCGCAGGTGATATAAGAAAACCAACCCAAATCTTCCTTCACACGTAATGAACTGTTTCACAATAGCTAACAGATCATGCCATCTAGGTTTTAAAGATGAGACAGGCATACCTCAGTCGCAACTGGTAATTTTCCTTGAGGTGAAGAACAATGACCAGGGGACCTCTTTAACTTTTGCATTCTTGAACCTTTTTTGCCCGACAGCTGGTAAACTCGTAGCTTGGCTTAAAAATTGTTCAGTCACCTCCAGCTGCACATCACCTATCTTTGCTCTGCAACCGTCGAAGGTCAATGTGAACTCTTGGGAAACTCTCAGATTGAAACCCTTAAACTTTTCAATAAACAAACACCAGCCATTCCTTTCTAAGTCGTCTCTGGCATTGGCATACGATAACAAGGTTTGGATGCCATTGGGCTCAATCCTTACCACTGGAGCCATGGCGAACAGAAGGGAATCAACACCAAAATCGGAGGTAGGATTTGATAAGAAAACACAGAGTCATAGCCCCGAGTTTCCACAAAACAATGCAATGACAGTTCGAAATGGTAGGCAGAGGCGTTAATCACCATGCGTGGGAATGAGATCGTGAAGCCCGAGGCCATACAGAGCAATAATATCACATTGTACTTCATACGATACCTTGGCATATGGGCACGTATAAGGATGTAAACACTTGAAAACCATAGAACGCACATTTATGACTTGATTTCAAAGTAAATGCATCAATTAAACATTGGATAATTAAAAATTTTATGAATCAAAAACCCCATTAATATTAATCGATTATTAATCATTGGTCTTTCACTTATGTAACCAAGGCATGTTTAGGACCAAGGGGTTATAAACAAGGGAAACAATCAAGTTCATAGCAAAATACAATAATTCGATAATAGACCATATGAATAGTTTTCCTTAATAAAAAATCGAAACAAAGTGTCAATTCCAGCTGTGAGTTTTCATACTTACAGTCATGAAAACAAAAATCGAAAGGAAGATGTGCAAAAAGTGAGAAGTGACAAGTGTTGTTTTAGTGAGAATGGTCATGACGAGTAACGAGAATTTAAAGACCCTGTGTAGGCAGCTTATAAAAAATAGAAATTATATTATTACTGCCAACAATGGCGACACAATGGGAGAAGCAGTTATCTCTGCCAAATGAACGAGTTCAGATTAGGATAATCAGAAAAAACTTCAAATCGAAAACAACCAAAAAGTTGTTTGAATATCATTATCAATTATAATGCATTCCATCTTCAGATTACCGTTATTTTAAAGATACGAAAACTGAAAACAGTCTTAACAGAAGAAAGTCATGATATTAAAGTTAGAATCTTCAATACTATTGACAGGGTCGCTGCTGCCAGCAGGCATCCATAGCCTTGACAAGGATGTCAATTAACCCACTCCGATATATGTATCATGTCAAGAAGTTCCAGATCAGAACGAAGGACATTAAAGGTCAAAAGAATCCATATCTGAGAATTTTCATATACCTGACATTGCTTCGCTGCCAACGGGCATGTTCAGTACCCCGATGAAGTTATCTTGGCGTTATGCATGCATTTACCCACTGCCAGCAGACCTGTTCAGTACCCCGGCGGGTTTACAAGCACTTCCCACAGCTCTCTAAAAGCTTATTTAGTTTTAAAGATAATTAATGGAGCAGGGTGACACTGAAAATCCTAGTTTTGGACACATCTTAGTAAGTTACAGACCTTGAAGAAATTTCTTAGCTATCCTTCATTAAGATCTAGAAATAGTTTGTTAATAAAAACGACTTTCAAGAGCAGAGAGACATCTTTGAGTTGTTCTCTTAAGGAACAGGGATAGCGTAAAAAGAATTTTTATGGATGATCGTGAGTCCCTTCAGTTGCAGATTGAAATCAAGAAACGCTTTTCAAACAACAAGTTATCTTTAGCATGGCTGGAAACTCAGAAAAATATCATAGTCAATATTTAAACAACTTTAAGCAGTCATTTTAGAGGGGAAATTTTTCTGTTCTCTTTGTCTGACATAGCCCATGATGCAGGCATGTGTGTTTCAAAAGAAAGACTGATAAGCATAAAGGAAAAATCAAAACAAACTAGCAAAGAAAAACAAACAACAAACAAAACAAAAATATTTACACAGTGTACATGGGAGTGTCATCAAGCAAAGTACCTTTTTAGAGCTTGGCCATTCATCGGAAAGGTGTCTAGTTGTCCCTCTAAATTCTGTAATCAAAAGGAACTGGGACCCAATTTCTCAGAAATTAAAAATGGTCCCAGCCACAAGTTCTAAAACTTTGTATGCTCTCCTTTTCCCTCATGAGGTTTATCCCATTTTAGGACAAGGTCACCTACCTCAAAATTTCTGTCAGAGGCAGAATTGGAATCAAACTGGTTTTTAACAATGAGTTGATGTTGATCCAATTTTCGTTTTGCTTGAGCCCTCACTTCTTCTAATTTTAACAAAGCGTTAATTCGACTTTCCAAAGGGGGACAGTCCTCTACCTGTACTTTCTGCGATAACTGTAGAGATGGAAGAAGGACATGTGGTGGAAGAATCGCCTCCCTGCCGTAAACGAGAAAGAAAGGTGAGTTACCCACAACAGTTTTAGGATTTACCCTATCAACCCAGATTGCATTTAACAATGCATTATGCCAATTTTTATGGTTTTCAGAGACTATTCTCTTGATTATTTTGATCAGATTTTTATTAATCGATTCTGCCAAACCGTTGCCTTGGGGGTAATAGCTGGCATAATACTTTACTTTAATTCATTTTTCTAGAGTGAAATCACTCATCTCAAGAGACGAAAAATAAGAGGCATTGTCAAATACTAGGCATTCAGGAATATCGAAGCAGGTAATAATATTTGAATTTAGGAAGGATATTACCTGACTGGTATTTACAGCTTTTAATGGGGCAGCCTTGGACCACCTGGTGAAGTAATCTGTGGCTGTTATAATATATTTATGTTGCTGTGAGGATGGCGGATTGATTGGGCCTATAATATCTAGACTCCACTGCTGAAAAGGGGAGTCTACCGAAACTGGTTGCAAAGGGAAAGCTGGTTTCTCTATCCGTCTGGATGTTTTTTGGAAAATCACACACTTGCGACATAAAGAATGAGCATCTATAAAAAGGGTAGGCCAGTAATAACCTGCTTTTAATACTTTATGGGCAGTGGTGTCTCCACCAAAATGCCCACCAGCTTCTCCTGCATGCAATTCGAATAAGACTTTTTTTGCTTCATATTTCTCAAGACAACGCATTAGTACTCCATCAAAATTTTGACAAAACAGAATACCATTAATCAACTGAAAAGAAGAAGATTTTAATCTTAGTGCTCTCCTTTTTGTGGAATCAAGGTGATGAAGAGCTGATCCATGTATAAGACAAAATTTTATGTCATTGTACTAGGGACTAACAGGGTTTTGTGCACAACAGATTTGATTTTGATAGTGTTGTCCTAGACTTAACATATCATTTTCCTCTTGCTGTCCTGCAGCTGAATCAATGACCAACTTGCATAAACCTTGGCCTCTTACTATTTATGTTGGGGTGATTTCTATGTCATAGTCTTGCAAGGATGTGACCCAGTTTGCCATTTTTTCGCCTAGTTCTTTCTATACTAACAGATTTCTGATAGTCGGGTAAGGGACAATGATTTTCATCCTAGATTTCAAAAGATAAGATCGGAAGTGCTTTACTGCTTTGAAAACAACATAGGCTTGATGATCTGTTGCTGGGTAATTAAGTTCCGCCCTTTTGAAGGCTGAGCTCATAAAGGCAATTGGGACTTCATTGTTTTCAACATTCTTTTGAGTAAGGACAGCAGCGTATGAACGGTCATAGGCAAACGTGTAAAGGGTGAAGTCTTAGGAAAAGTCAGGGCTCATTAGAGAAGGAGCGTCTATTATGGCCTTTTTTATTGAATCAAAAGCCTAGCTTTCTAAAGGTCCCCAATGGTACTGTACATCGTTTTTTATTAGGTTTTGTAATGGTCTCACCGTTTCTGAAAAGTTGGGGACGAATCTCCTAACAAAATTTATCTGTCCTAAGAAAGATTGCATGGACTTTTTTTACGAGGGGGGAGGCAGTTTCGAAATGACTTGAGTTCTTTCAGGGTCGATAATCATCCCTTCGCTCGATATGATGAATCCGAGGAGTTTACCTTGTTCTACTGCGAAGATAGATTTTTTAGGATTCAAATAAATGTCGTACTTACGACATCGCTGTAGAACTGATCTTAAATGAACTAAAAGATCTTCTTTATTTTTTTAGAAGACAGTGACGTCATCCAAGTAAACTACGACAAATTGATTGATTAAGCCTCAGAAAGCGATGTCCATCGCCCTCTGGAAAGTGGCACCGGTGTTTATGAGTCCAAAGGGCATCTTTCTATAAGCGTAGGTTCTCCATGGAGTGCGGAAGGTGGTTTTGAGTTGGTCTGGAGGAGACATAAGGACTTGGTTGTACCCTGAAAAACCATCCAACAAGGATAATCTTTCAGAACCAGATACCTATTGAAGGATCTATTCCATGGGAGGGACAGGGTAGTTGTCTTTATCAGACGCTCGGTTAAGATTTTGGAAATTGACACATAGTCAGATTTCACCGCTCTTCTTTCGGACAGGGACAAGATTAGAGACCCATTGTGTGTGCCTAACTGGAAAAATTATCTTAGCACTCAGGAGTTTGTTTAATTCCTTCTTGATTGTTGGGTCGAGTTTTGGATGCATTTTCCTTAACTTTTGTTGAAAAGGTTGGGTTTGGGGTTTCATACGAATAACGTGTTGTATGATGTTAGGATCAAAGTTTTTCAGGTCATTGTACGTCCAAGCAAAAACATATTTGAATTCCTTAAACAACTTAATAAACGCTACTTTTTCTCGCACATAACACCCCACCCCTAAATTAATGCACTGTGGGTTGTCTTTAGTCCCCAAATTTACCTTTTCATGTGTCAAAGAGGAACTATTCGTTTTACAGTTCACTGATTTTCTGAACTTGTCGTGAAGATCATAAAATTTTTCTAATCTAACTACAGATTTTGGGATAGATTTTACCATGTCTGATGAATATTCTGGTGATCTCGGATCTGGTATTACCATAAAGTCACAAAGATTTTCAGCATGGATTCCTTTGTTGATCACCGTGCCCTGGAAATTTTCTTCCATATGCAGAAAACTTATAATCTATTGATCGTCATCAAAGACTCTCCAATTCATGATGTTGTCTGGGACGAACGGTCTGAACAACAGTTTGACGGAGAATGCATTCAGAGGTAAGCCTTCTACAGGAAAAAGTTTTGAAGCAACGTTAGCTAACAAATCAACTTCCGAATTATTCGATCTAGGAATAGAATTTATGTTAAATGTAGAAAATTTGTTCATCAAATTCCATACCTCAGTTTGATAGCTTTTAAGGTGCGGGGATAAACAGTGGACAGAATTTTTTACCTGTCTCACCACGATTTCTGAATCACCAAAGACAGTCAAATTTTGAATGTTCATATCTAATGCTTTTCTGAGGCCTTGCAAGAGTGCCTCATATTCCACTATGTTGTTTGTACATTCGAATTCTAACCTGCAAGCAATCAGGGTCTTGTTACCTGCTGGATCGATGAGCACGCAACCTGCACCAGCTCATTCCTTGGATTTTGACCCATCAAAGTACAGAGCCCATATTTGATTTTTGTCGGTTGCATGTGTCCACTGAGAAGAAGTTGTTGGCTGTGTATATGTCAAAATTTCAGACTGTTGTTCCGGGTTAGTGATAGTGGAAGTTTCGGCAATGAAATTACCGAAAAAAGTATCCATCCCCTGTATTTCGGGCGAATCGACAGAAGAAGTGAATGGTTCATTGGGATCATTTAAATCAGTCACC
Organism: Picea engelmannii; assembly: GCA_009831015.1. NCBI lineage: Eukaryota > Viridiplantae > Streptophyta > Pinopsida > Pinales > Pinaceae > Picea > Picea engelmannii. The sequence goes on along the minus strand of ML805015.1, from coordinate 21,008 downwards.
GTGAACTTCAGATAACATTCACGATTTACCTTGATTCTGTTGGACTTTCCATTCTTGGGCAGCCACAGGTGAGACCAATCTGTCGCAAAATAGCCATGTAATTGTTCTGACTAGTCTCTATGTAAAAACAAACCATAAACTTATGGGATATCTACAACAATAATATCAATCACTTGATGAACTTTAGGATTAGACGACAATCTTATAAGCACATTTCTTAATTCGCCTATCACTTTAACACTAGTTCGATCAAGCTGGATAATCTTCAAGCTGGATGGTTGAACTTCGGCATTAATCTTTTGACAAACAGACCAAGTCATTACGTTAGATGACGCACCTGAATCTACCATACAGTTATGTACATTCCTATTGAAAATTTCAAAAGTTAACAAAAATGGAGGGACATTTCTACGAGTATTAATAGTGGAAGTTTGTTGCTTTTTACTCGCAGCCTCTAAAACTGGTTTATCTACATTTGTTACATTATTTACAGGAAGATTTCTTTTATCGTGAGGCTCGGAAGTAGTTTTGGCGGAGGCTTTCTGAGGAATTTTGGGGTTGTTTTGAACACCTTTGTTACTGTTCGGATTGTTCTTTGCAATATTCTGCATCATTTTTTGTAAAAGAAAAGGAAATTTTAATAATTCATAAACATAAATGTTAGCCCTAAGCTTCTTTAAATCTTCAACCAAATCATAATCTAAACTTGGGTTCACTGAATTCTGTTTATTCTCAATCGATTTAGACTGTTTTGGAGGCAAAGTCGTAGTGATTTCAGAAGAAGATTTATTTGTTGTCTTGCTCCTAGTATTGTAAGGGTGCAATGTTTCGAAATTAGCTTGAAAAATGCTATCCGAAAACTATCCAAAAATGTTCATAGAATATTCATCTTCTTCTACTATCTCTTGTTCAGCTACTTCTTCAGGAATCTTGGGAGGAATCAAGTTATCATGTGCATCTAGAATCGTTTGAATAACAAATTGCAGGCTTTCTAGATTTAGGCCTTCAGTGTTTGAATTAGGTCGGTTGGTGGGAAAAGGCTTCCTAAAAGGGGGTTTGTAAGGCCCTTTGCTCGAAGAAGCTTCTTCAGTCATCCTTTTCAAATCTATAACTTGGTTGGACACTTTTTGAAGGACTTTCTGTAAGTTTTCTAAATCTGAGCTTTCAAGTTGAGCTTTGTTTTGGGAAGGTCTAGGGAGGATTTCGATTTTCTTTTTGGACGATGAACTAGTCTCTATCTCATTGCTAGTAGTGTATTTTAAACTGAGAATGTCTTTCTCGATCTGATTGGCCTCTTCGAAGGCTTCTAACAACGTGGCTTTCTTGGATCTCTTTACCCAAATGGCTATTTTTTTATGTAAGGATTTCGTATAATATGCGATAATAAGATTCTCAGCAGGCATCGAATTTGTGGGGATTTGGTTCTTTAGTGTCAAGAACCTTTGATTAAAGTCTTTTATCTTTTCTTTGCGGTTCATTCTTAAACTAGAAAGCTCCATGACTAGAACTTCAGGAGACTTGTCGTCTCCAAACTTCTCAAGGAAACAGGATTCAAATTTCTCCCATGACACGATGGTGTGAGGCTGTTGGACAAAGTACCAGGTAGAGGCATTACCCTCAAAGGTGTAGGGAAACAATCTATAGACTATGTATTTGTGCTCAACACTACGGAGTCTAATGGCTAACATAAACTTTTTTATGTGATCTTCAACAATCTGTTTGGAGTCCGGGTCAAATTTAGGGAGCCACTTCTCCGGGTGCTTTGGTAAAGGATGTTGAGGCCTAGGTATGGCCACTGCATCTTGGTCGAGCCAAGGTCTGGCGGGATTGTTTGAGTTGGCCATAGGTGTGGGTGGTGTCGAAGGCTGAGAGGAGAAACTACCTTCGTCAGCAAATTCTTCTCCAGAAGAAGGAGATGAAGGAGGTGGTGATGGTGGTGTACCAGATCCTCCTACTATAGGAGTGAGGATTGGATCTGTAGGGTTTAAGGTAAGGTCAGTACCTCCAAGTTGTTCTCTAATATCAGAGAAGTCTAATGGTTGATTCAAAGGTCGGTTTGGTTGTCTTATATGGGCTAAGGCATTGTGCGTTCTTATGAGAGATTTCCGAACAATCTCTTGTATGTCACCACCCATAGGATTTGGAGTTATTGATTCAACTGTGACCCGTAGATCGTCGTTCGATGTGGTTGTTGTTTGAGGGACAATGTTGTCATCTGAACGACTTCTAGTCACTATAGGTGATCGGGTAGGTGGTGGAGGAGTCTTACGACCTCCTCGTGCCATTAATAGTTTGCAGGCCCTCCTTCTAGCGCCATTTGTTGACGGGAAAAATTGACCGCTTGTCAGCTGGAGGAGTGAATCTGGTCCGGGGTTGTCTACTTAACCCAAGTCGTTTGGATTAATCCACTCCGACAGGTTTAGCGGCCCCGTTGGCCGATCTAAGTCCTAAAGAAAATGAAAAACAAAACTAAAGGAAATGTAATAACTTTGATTAATAGTAATCGCTGAAAACTATATATAGATCTAATATATATTCACAGTTTACTAACAGATATTTATAAAATAACTCTACTTAATATATATACAATATATACAAATGATTCTATTTCTAATATATATATAACATTTACAAAATACGAATTTTAATCTAAACCTGCGAAAATCGAATATGAATCGATTTTTTAAACAACAACAAAGCTATTTTTCAATATTTTTGATTTATTTTCTTATAATGTTTATAACTAGGAAATGAAATATGAAACTGTCTAATTGAAAACAGAAAACACAGATAATAGAAAATGTTTTAGCTACATGAAGTTCCTGTATTCATTAAACTAATGAAATTAAACTAGCAAACTGACCTGTTATCGCATCCAATATTTGTTCAATGTGCAACATCCAATCTCCCTGTCTGATGAAGTAAACTTGCAACAGAACCTACAATTTCTTCTTATAAATGTGAAGCAGCAATAATGGAATTCGAATGATAAAACATATAAGAGATGCGATCACAACAATCTCATAATTTCACAAGCAGCCACATTAAGATAAATCCTGTTGTGAGAACTTGTGTATAAATGTTCGACAAATGATGAAGATAAATCTCTTAATCTAAGTGTGAACAAAATGATTGTTGTGTGTTAAATCTGGAACATAAAACATGGATAACATGTAAATTTTTATCATGCCAACTTGTAGTAAATCATGACAGTGAAAGCAATCACAATCTAATTGCAAATTGAAACAATCATAACTTGAATAAAACCACAATATGGAAAAGCTAAAGTTGTAACCAGTATTATATTTCATTCAAGTATGTAAATGAAAAATCCATAGTCTTGAACCAGGCAAAGATGATCTCATGTTTACAAAATAACATGCTTATATAGGTTCCAGGAACACAATGTTTCCTGTTGATAATATCAAATCTGTTCCAAAAATATGGGGGATGCAACCTCCCTGATTTTACTTAATATCAAAATAAAAACAACCTAATCTATTTACTAAAAACATAAAGTTCATATGGCTGGAAGATCTCAACAATGCTTCAAATCTCCTTAGAAATCATGGGTTCCTATTAACAAACAAAAATGGAGAAATTTTAGATATGTTTTCAATTATAAAATCAAGCAACTCGAATTTTTTCTAACTGGCTACAGAATCTTATGATTCTCTAGCTAGTTATAATTACTACTACAATCATATTTTATTCAACAAACAAAACAAACTAATTTTTATAAGAAAAGTAATCTGTTCAAAAAATCGTATATCCTAAATTGAGGAAGACAAAATCATGCTAAACTTAAAAAAGATCATACCTCAAATCAAAACATATCAAGCAATCTTGGAGTTTACTATTGCTGTCGCTGCCTCTACATTCTTAAAAATGAGAGACCCTGTAGTTTTTAGGCATTTGTCCTTTGCTTGAGCTATGGATTGGAGCCTATTGTTCTCGTTTGTCAATGAATCCACTTGATCTTTCAGAGATTTAATCCTGGACTGTAGCAAAGGCACATCTGCATAATACCTGTCGATCCAGGATCGACATTCATTGCACTGTGGCTATAGAGACTGTGCATTAGCACTGATATCATTAATGATTGGAGCATCGTCCATGCGAAAGGTAGGTTTGTCCCGAAGTTTGATGCCAGGAAAATCAGGATTGTCCTTTAGACATGGTGGCAGGTTGGTAACATAATCGTAGGGTCTGTCAGGACAAAGTCCATATGACAATGGATACTCTTCGGCCAAGAACCTTTCAATTTCCGAATCCGAGTCTTCACTTACCGCAATTGTGTTTTTTGTGTCTGCACAGGGTTTAGGTTTTTTTCGAGTACATCATTAAATCCAGTGGCCGGTCCTTTTATTCTTATAATTAACATCGATGTTGCCCTTTAGTTTCTTCCATGTGGGTTTTTTAACAATTTTAGTGCAACTTTTTGGGTACGAATCCGGTTGAATATCCAGTTGAGTAGCATCAAGGTCGGTCGAGGGTTCCAAATTAGAGACAGGATCACATGGGAGGAGCGGTGGAGGAGAGGTGGTAGGTTTCACAAGGGTTTCTGTGATAACAGCCTTGTCAACCTGTCCCAACTCACTATTACCAAAGCCATTTCGTAACACAAAAGCATCCCAACAATCGTTGTTTGATTGCAACTGATGTACAAGGATAATCTTAATTAAGCCATGATGGAACAAACTAGAATCAGACTTCTGCCTCCTAAATCACTTTCCCATCTTGTACAGACTTCTAAGGAGGAAGTAGGGCATGTTCAACGGGAAGTCAATGAAACTCATAAGAAAGCGCAAGTGATACAAGAAAACCAACCCAAATCTTCCTTCACACGTAATGAATTGTTTCACAATAGCTAACATATGATGCCATCTAGGTTTTAAAGATGAGACAGGCATACCTCGGTCACAACTGGTAATTTTCCTTGAGGTGAACAACAATGACCAGGGGACCTCTTCAACTTTTGTGTTCTTGAACAATTTTTGCCCGACAGCTGGTAAACCCGTAGCTTGGCTTAAAAATTGTTTAGTCACCCCCAGTTGCATGTCACCTATCTTTTCTCTGCAACCATCGAAGGTCAATGCGAACTCTTGGGCAACTCTCAGATTGAAACCCTTAAACTTTTCAATAAACAAACGTCAGTCGTTCCTTTCTCAGTCGTCTCTGGTGTTGTCATACGATAACAAGGTTTGGATGCCATTGGGCTCAATCCTTACCACTGGAGCCATGGCGAATAGAAGGGAATCAACACCGAAATCGGAGGTAGGGTTTGATAAGAAAACACAAATTCATAGCCCCGAGTTTCCACAAAACAATGCAATGACAGTTCGAAATGGTAGGCAGAGGCGTTAATCACCATGCGTGGGAATGAGATCGTGAAGCCCGAGGCCATACATAACAATAATATCACGTTGTACTTCATATGATACCTTGGCATATGGGCATGTATAAGGATGTAAACACTTGAAAACCATAGAACGCACGTTTATGACTTGATTACAAAGTAAATGTATCAATTAAACATTGGATAATTAAAAGTTTTATGAATCAAAAACCCCATTAATATTAATCGATTATTAATGAGTGGAGGTCTTTCACTTATGTAACCAAGGCATGTTTAGGACCAAGGGGTTATAAACAAGGGAAACAATCAAGTTCATAGAAAAATACGATAATTCGATAATAGCCCATATGAACAGTTTTCCTTAATAAAAAATCGAAACAAAGTGTCAATTCCAGCTGTGAGTTTTCATGCTTACAGTCATGAAAACAAAAATCCAAAGGAAGATGTGCAAAAAATGAGAAGTGACAAGTGTTGTTTTAGTGAGAATGGTCATGATGAGTAATGAGAATTTAAAGACCCTGTGTAGGCAGCTTATAAAAAATAGAAAATATATTATTGCTGCCAACAATAGCGACACGCTGGGAGAAGCAGTTATCTTTGCCAAATGAACGAGTTCAGATTAGGATAATCAGAAAAAACTTCAAATCGAAAACAACCAAAAATCTTTCTGAACATCATTATCAATTATAATGCATTCCAGCTTCAGATTACCGTTATTTTAAAGATACGAAAACTGACAACAATCTTAACAGAAGAGAGTCATGATATTAAAGTTAAAATCTTCAATATTGTTGACAGGGATGCTGCTTCCAGCAGGTGTCCATAGCCTCGACAGGGATGTCAATTAACCCACTCTAATATCTGTATCCTATCAAGAAGTTCCAGATCAGAACGAAGGACATTAAAGGTCAAAAGAATCCATATCTGAGAATTTTCATATACCTGACATTGCTTCCCTGCCAGCGGGCCTATTCAGTACCCCGTCGAAGTTATCTTGGCATTATGCATGCATTTACCCGCTGCCAGCAAACATGTTCAGTATCCCGACGGGTTTACAAGCACTTCCTACAGCTCTCTGAAAGCTTATTTAGTTTTAAAGATATTTAATGCAGCGGGGTGATGCTGAAAATCCTGGTTTTGGACACATCTTAGTAAGTTACAGACCTTGAAGAAATTTCTTAGCTGTCCTTCATTAAAATCTAGAAATAGTTTGTTAATAAAATCGACTTTCAAGAGCAGAGAGACATCTCTAAGTTGTTCTCTTAAGGAACAGGGACAGCATAAAAAGAATTTTTATGGATGATCGTGAGTCCCTTCAGTTGCAGATTGAAATCAAGAAATGCTTTTCAAACAACAAGTTATCTTTAGCATGGCTGCAAACTCAGAAAAATATCACAATCAATGTTTAAACAACTTTCAGCAGTCATTTTAGAGGGGAAATTTTTTTGTTCTCTTTGTCTGACATAGCCCATGATGCAGGCATGTGTGTTTCAAAAGAAAGACTGATAAGCATAAAGGAAAAATCAAAACAAACTAGCAAAAAAAAATAAACAGCAAACAAAACAAAAATATTTACACAGTGTACATGGGAGTGTCATCAGGCAAAGTACCTTTTTAGAGCTTGGCCATTCACCGGAAAGGTGTCTGGCTGTCCCTCTAAATTTTGTAATCGGAAAGAACTGGGACTCAATTTCTCAGCAATTAAAAATGGTCCCAGCCACAAGTTCTGAAACTTTGTATGCTCTCATTTTCCCTCATGAGGTTTATCCCATTTTAGGACAAGGTCACCTACCTCAAAATTTCTGTCAGAGGCAGAATTGGAATCAAACCAGTTTTTAACAATGAGTTGATGTTGATCCAATTTTCATTTTGCTTGAGCCCTCACTTCTTCTAATTTTAATAAAGCGTTAATTCGACTTTCCAAAGGGGGACAGTCCTCTACCTGTACTTTCTGTAATAACTGTAGAGATGGAAGAAGGACATGTGGTGGAAGAATCGCCTCCCTGCCGTAAACGAGAAAGAAATGTGAGTTACCCAAAACAGTTTTAGGAGTTACCCTATCAGCCCAGATTGCATTTAACAATGCGTTATGCCAATTTTTATGGTTTTCAGAGACTGTTCTCTTGATTATTTTGATCATATTTTTATTAGTCAATTCTTCCAAACCATTGCCTTGGGGGTAATAGCTGGCAGAATACTTTAATTTAATTCCTTTTTCTAGAGCGAAATCACTCATATCAAGAGACGAAAAATAAGAGGCATTGTCAAATACTAGGCATTTAGGAATACCGAAGCGGGTAATAATATTTGAATTCAGGAAGGATATTACCTGACTGGTATTTACTTCTTTTAATGGGGCAGCCTCAGACCACCTGGTGAAGTAATCTGTGGTTGTTATAATATATTTATGCTGCTGCGAGGATGGCGGATTGATTGGGCCTATAATATCTAGACCCCACTGTTGAAAAGGGGAGTCTACCAAAACTGGTTGCAAAGGGAAAGCTGGTTTCTGTATTCGTCTGGATGTTTTTTGGAAAATCACACACTTGCAACATAAAGCATGAGCATCTTTAAAAAGGGTAGGCTAGTAATAACCTGCTCTTAATACTTTATGGGCAGTGGTGTCTCCACCAAAATGCCCACCAACTTCTCCTGCATGCAATTCGAATAAGACTTTTTCTGCTTCATCTTTCTCAAGACAGCGCATTAGTACACCATCAAAATTTTGATGAAACAAAATATCATTAATCAGCTGAAAAGAAGCAGATTTTAATCTTAATGCTCTCATTTTTGTGGGATCAAGGTGACGAGGAGTTGATCCGTGTATAAGACAAAATTTTATGTCATCGTACCAGGGACTAACAGAGTTTTGTGCACAACAGATTTGATTTTGATAGTGTTGTCCTGGACTTAACATATCATTTTCCTCTTGTTGTCCTGCAGCTGAATCAGCGACCAACTTGCATAAACCTTGGCCTATTTCTATTTGTGCTGGGGTGATTTCTATGTCATACTCTTGCAATGATGTGACCCAGTTTTCCGTTTTTTCGCCTAGTTCTTTCTGTACTAACAGATTTCTGACAGTCGGGTAAGGGACAATGATTTTTGTCCTAGATTTCAAAAGATAAGATCAGAAGTGTTTTACTGCTTTGAAAACAGCATAAGCTTGTTGATCTACTGTTGGGTAATTAATTTCCGCCCCTTTGAAGGCTGAGCTCATAAAGGCAATTGGGACTTCGTTGTTTTCAACATTCTTTTGAGTTAGGACAACAATGCATGAATGGTCAGAGCCAAACGTGTAGAGGGTGAAGTCTTGGGAAAAGTCGGGGCTCATTAGAGAATGAGCGTCTATTATGACCTTTTTTATTGAATCAAAAGCTTGGCTTTCTAAAGGTCCCCAATGGTGTTGTACATCCTTTTTTATTAGGTTTTGTAATGGTCTCACCATTTCTGAAAAGCTGGGGACGAATCTCCTAACAAAATTTATCTGTCCTAAGAAAGATTGCATGGACTTTTTTTATGAGGGGGGAGGCAGTTTCGAAATGACTTGAGTTCTTTCAGGGTCGATAATCATCCCTTCGCTCGATACGATGAATCTGAGGAGTTTACCTTGTTCTACTGCGAAGATAGATTTTTTAGGATTCAAATAAACGTCGTACTTACGACATCACTGTAGAACTGATCTTAAATGAGCTAGATGATCTTCTTTATTTTTCGAGAAGACAGTGACGTCATCAGGTAAACTACGACAGATTGATTGATTAAGCCTTAGAAAGCGATGTCCATCTCCCTCTGGAAAGTGGCACCGACGTTTATGAGTCCAAATGGCATCTTTCTATAAGTGTAGGTTCCCCATGGAGTGTGGAAGGTGGTTTTGAGTTGGTCTGGAGGAGACATAAGTACTTGGTTGTACCCTGAAAAACCATTGAACAAGGATAATCTTTCAGAACCAGATACCTGTTGAAGGATCTGTTCCATGGGAGGGACAGGGTAGTTGTCTTTATCAGACGTTCGGTTAAGATTTCAGAAATCGACACATAGTCGGATTTCACCGCTCTTCTTTCGGACAGGGACAAGATTAGAGACCCATTGTGTGTGCCTAACTGGGAAAATTATCTTAGCGTTCAGGAGTTTGTTTAATTCCTTCTTGACCATTGGTTCGAGTTTTGGATGCATTTTCCTTAACTTTTGTTGAAAAGGTTAGGTTTGGGGTTTCATAGGAATAACATGTTGTATGATGTTAGGATCAAAGGTTTTCAAGTCGTCGTACGTCCAAGCAAAAACATATTTGAATTCCTTAAACAACTTAATAAACGCTACTTTTTCTCGCTTAGAACACCCCATCCCTAAATTAATGCACTGTGGGTTGTCTTTAGTCCCCAAATTTACATTTTCATGCGTCAAAGAGGAACTATTCATTTTACAATTCACTGATTTTCTGAACTTGTCATGAAGATCATAAAAAATTTCTAATCTAATTACAGATTTTGGGATAGAGTTTACCATGTCTGATGAAGATTCTGGTGATCTCGGATCTGGTATTACCGTAAAGTCACGAAGATTTTCATCATGGGTTCCTTCGTCGATCACCACGCCCTAGAAAGTTTCTTCCATATGCAGAAAACTTATAATCTGTTGATCGTCATCAAAGACTCTCCAATTCGTGATGTTGTCTGGGATAGACGGTCTAAACAACAGTTCGACGAAGAATGCATTCTGAGATAAGCCTTCTGTAGGAAAAAGTTTTGAAGCGACGTTAGCTAACAAATCAACTTCTGAATTATTTGATTTAGGAATAGAATTTATGTTAAATGCAGAAAAATTGTTCATCAAATTCCATACCTCAGTTTGATAGCTTTTAAGGTGTGGGGATAAACAGTGGATAGAATTTTTTACTTGTCTAACCACGATTTCCGAATCACCAAAGACAGACAAATTTTGAATGTTCATATCTAATGCTTTTCTGAGGCCTTGCAAGAGTGTCTCATATTCCGATGTGTTGTTTGTACATTCAAATTCTAACCTGCAAGAAATCAGGGTCTTGTTACCTGCTGGATCGATGAGCATGCATCCTGCACCAGCTCCTTCCTTGGATTTTGACCCATCAAAGTACAGAGACCATATTTGATTTTCATCGGTTGCATGTGTCCACTGAGAAGAAGTTGTTGGCTCTGTATATGTCAAAATTTCATACTGTTGTTCTCGGTTAGAGATAGTGGAAGTTTCGGCCATGAAATTACTGAAAAAAATATCCATCCCTTGTATTTCGGGCGAATCGGCAGAAGGAGTGAATGGTTCATTGGGATCATCTAAATCAGTCACCGTGAACTTTAGATAACGTTCATGATTTACCTTTATTCTATTGGGCTTTCCATTCTCGGGCAGCCACAGGTGAGACCAGTCCGTCGCAAAATAGCCATGTAATTTTTTTGACCAGTCTCTACTTAAAAACAAACCATAAACTTCTGGGATATCTACAACAATAATATCAATCACTTGATAAACTTTAGGATTAGACGACAATATTATAAGCACATTTCTTAATTCGCCTATCACTTTAACACTAGTTCGATCAAGCTGGATAATCTTCAAGCTGGATGGTTGAACTTCAGCATTAATCTTTTGAAAAACAAACCAAGGCATTACGTTAGATGACGCACCTGAATCTACCATACAGTTATGTACGTTCCTATTGAAAATTTCAAAAGTTAACAAAAATGGAGGGACATTTCTGTGAGTATTAACAGTGGAAGTTTGTTGCTTTTTACTCACAGCCTCTAAAACTGGTTTATCTACATTTGTTACATTATTTACAGGAAGGTTTCTTTTATTGTGAGGCTCAGAAGTAGTTTTGGAGGAGGCCTTCTGAGGAATTTTGGGGTTGTTTTGAACACCTTTGTTACTGTTCGGATTGTTCTCTGCAATATTCTGCAGCATTTTTTGTAGAAGAAAAGGAAATTTTAATAATTCATAAACATAAATGTTAGCCCTAAGCTTCTTTAAATATTCAACCAAATCATAATCTAAACTTGGGTTCACTGAATTCTGTTTAGTCTCAATCGATTTAGACTGTTTTGGAGGCAAAGTCGTAGTGATTTCAGAAGAAGACTTATTTGTTGTCTTGCTCCTAGTATTGTAAGGGTGCACTGTTTCGAAATTAGCTTGAAAAATGTTATCCGAAAAATGTCCAAAAATGTTCGGAGAAGATTCATCTTCTTCTACTGTCTCTTGCTCAGCTACTTCTTCAGGAATCTCGGGAGGAATCAAGTTATCATGTGCTTCTAGAATCGTTTGAATAGCAAATTGCAGGCTTTCTAGATTTAGGCCTTCAATATTTGAATTAGGTCGGTTGGTGGGAAAAGGCTTCCTAAAAGGGGGTTTGTAAGGCCCTTTGCTTGAAGAAGCTTCTTCAGCCGTCCTTTTCAAATCTATAACTTGGTTAGACAGTTTTTGAACGACTTTCTGTAAATTTTCTAAATCTGAGCTTTCAGGTTGAGCTTTGTTTTCGGAAGGTCTAGGAAGGATTTCGATTTTCTTTTTGGACGATGAACTAGTCTCTGTCTCGTTTCTAGTAGTGTCTTTTAAACTGAGAATGTCTTTCTCAATCTGACTGGCCTCTTCGAAGGCTTCTAACAGCGTGGATTTCTTGGATCTCTTTACCCAAATGGCTATGTTTTGATGTAAGGCTTTCGTACAATATGCGATAATAAGATTCTCGGCAGGCATCGAATCTGTGGGGATTTGGTTCTTTAGTGTCAAGAACCTTTGATTAAAGTATTTGATCTTTTCTTTGGGGTTCATTCTTAAACTAGAAATCTCCATGACTAGAACTTCAAGAGACTTGTCGTCTCCGAACTTCTCAAGGAAACAAGATTCAAATTTCTCCCATGACACGATGGTGTGAGGCTGTTGGGCAAAGTACCAGGTAGAGGCATTACCCTCAAAGGTGTAGGGAAACAATCTACAGACTATGTCTTCATGCTCAACACTACGGAGTCTAATGGCTAACATAAACTTTTTGATGTGATCTTCAACAATCTGTTTGGAGTCCGGGTCAAATTTAGGGAGCCATTTCTCCGGGTGATTTGGTAAAAGATGTTGAGGCCCAGGTATGGCCACTGCATCTTGGTCGAGCCAAGGTCTGGTGGGATTGTTTGGGTTGGCCATAGGTGTGGGTGGTGTCGAAGGCTGAGAGGAGAAACTGCCTTCGTCAGAGGATTCTTCTTCAGAAGAAGAAGGAGATGAAGGAGGTGGTGATGGTGGTATACCAAATCCTCCTACTATAGGAGTGAGGATTGGATCTTTAGTGTTTAAGGTAAGGTCAGTACCTCCAAGTTGTTCTTTGATATCAGAGAAGTCTAATGGTTGATTCAAAGGTCGGTTTGGTTGTCTTATACGGGCCAAGGCACTGTGCGTTCTTATGAGAGATTGTCGAACAATCTCTTGTATGTCACCACCCGTAGGATTTGGAGTTATTTATTCAACTGTGACCCGTAGATCGTCGTTTGATGTGGTTGTTGTTTGATGGACAATGTTTTTGTCTAAAGGACTTCTAGTCACTATAGGTGAGCGTGTAGGTGGTGGAGGAGTCTTACGACCTCCTTGTGCCATTAATAGTTTTCAGGCCCTCCTTCTAGCACCATTTGTTGATGGGCGAAATTGACCACTCGTCAACTAGAGGAGTGAATCCGGTCCGGGGTTGTCTACTTAACCCAAGCTGTTTGGATTAATCCACTCCGACTGGTTTAACGGCTCCATTGGCGGATCTAAGTCCTAAAGAAAATGAAAAACAAAACTAAAGGAAATGTAATAACTTTGATTAATAGTAATCGCTGAAAACTATATATAGATCTAATATATATTCACAGTTTATTAACTAATATTTATAAAATAACTCTACTTATTATATGTACAATATATACAAATGATTCTATTTCTAATATATATATAACATTTACAAAATACGAATTTTAATCTAAATCCGCGAAAATCGAATATGAATTGATTTTTTAAACAACAGCAAAGTTATTTTTCAATCTTTTTGATTTATTTTCTTATAATGTTTATAACCAGGAAATGTAATATCAAGTTGTCTAATTGAAAACAGAAATCACAGATAATAGAAAATGTTTTAGCTACAGGAAGTTCCTGTATTCATTAAACTAATGAAATTAAACTAGCAAACTGACATGTTATCGCATCCAATATTTGTTCAATGTGCAGCATCCAATCTCCCTGTCTAATGAAGTAAACCTGCAACAGAACCTACAATTGCTTCTTATAAATGTGAAGCAACAATAATGGAATTCGAATGATAAAATATATAAGAGATGTGATCACAGCAATCTCATAATTTCACAAGCAGCCACATTAAGATAAATCCTGCTGTGAGAACTTGTGTATAAATGTTCGACAAATGATGAAGATAAATCTCTTAATCTAAGTGTGAACAAAATGATTGTTGTGTGTTAAATTTGGAACATAAAACATGGATAACATGTAAATTTTTATCATGCCAACTTGTAGTAAATCATGACAGCGAAAGCAATCACAATCTAATTGCAAATTGAAACAATCATAACTTGAATAAAACCACAATATGGAAATGTTAAAGTTGTAACCAGTATTATATTTCATTCAATTCTGTAAATGAAAAATCCATAGTCTTGCCCCAGGCAAAGATGATCTCATGTTTACAAAATAACATGCTTATATAGGTTCCAGGAACACAATGTTTCATGTTGATAATATCAAATCTGTTCCAAAAATATGAGGGATGCAACCTCCCTGATTTTACTTGATATCAAAATAAAAACAACCTAATCTATTTACTAAAAACATAAAGTTCATATGGCTGGAAGATCTCAACAGTGCGTCAAATCTCCTTAGAAATCATGGGTCCCTGTTAACAAACAAAAATGGGGAAATTTTAGATATGTTTTCAATTATAAAATCAAGCAACTCGAATTTTTTCTAACTGGCTACAGAATCTTACGATTCTCTAGCTTGTTATAATTACTACTACAATCATATTTTATTCAACAAACAAACAAACTAATTTTTATAAGAAAAGTAATATGTTCAAAAAATCGTATATCCTAAATTGAGGAAGACAAAATCATGTTAAACTTGAAAAAGATCATACCTCAAATCAAAACATATCAAGCAATCTTGGAGTTTACTATTGTTGTCGCTGCCTCTACATTCTTAAAAATGAGAGACGTTGTAGTTTTTAGGCGTTTGTCCTTTGCTTGAGCTATGGATTGGAGCCTATTGTTCTCGTTTGTCAATGAATCCACTTGATCTTTCAGAGATTTAAGCCTAGACTGTAGCAAAGGCACATCTGCATAATACATGTCGATCCAGGATCGACATTCATTGCACTGTGGTTGTAGAGACTATGCATTGGCACTGATATCATTAACGATTAGAGCATCATCCATGCGAAAGGTAGGTTTGTCACAGAATTTGATGCCAGGAAAATCAGGATTGTCTTTTAGACACGGTGGTAGGTTGGTAACATAATCGTAGGGTCTGTCAGGACAAAGTCCATATGACAATGGATACTCTTCGGCCAAGAACCTTTCAATTTCCAAATACGAGTCTTCACTTACCTCAATTGTGTTTTTTGTGTATGCACAGGGTTTAAGTTTGTTTCGAGCACATCATGAAATCCAGCGACCGACCCTTTTATTCTTATAATTAACATCGACGCTGCCCTTTAGTTTCTTCCCTGTGGGTTTTTTAACAATTTTAGTGCAACTTTTTGGGTGCGAATCCGGTTGAATGTCCAGTTGAGTAGCATCAGGGTAGGTCAAGGGTTCCAAATTAGAGGCAGGATCACAGGGCAGGAGCGGTGGAGGAAAGGTGGTAGGTTTCACAAGGGTTTCTGTGATAACAGGCTTGTCAACTTATCCCAACTCACTATTACCAAAGCCATTTCGTAACACAAAAGCATCCCAACAATCGTTGTTTGATTGCAACTAATGTACAAGGATAATCTTAATTAAACCATGATGGAACAAACTAGAATCAAACTTCTGCCTCCTAAACCATTTTCCCATCTTGTACAGACTTCTAAGGAGAAAGTAGGGCATGTTCAACGGGAAGTCAATGAAACTCATAAGCAATCGCAGGTGATATAAGAAAACCAACCCAAATCTTCCTTCACACGTAATGAATTGTTTCACAATAGCTAACAGATCATGCCATCTAGGTTTTAAAGATGAGACAGGCATACCTCGGTCGCAACTGGTAATTTTCCTTGAGGTGAACAACAATGACCAGGGGACCTCTTCAATTTTTGCGTTCTTGAACCATTTTTGTCCGACAGCTGGTAAACCCGTAGCTTGGCTTAAAAATTGTTCAGTCACCTCCAGCTGCACGTCACCTATCTTTGCTCTGCAACCGTCGAAGGTCAATGCGAACTCTTGGGCAACTCTCAGATTGAAACCCTTAAACTTTTCAATAAACAAACGCCAGTCGTTCCTTTCTAAGTCGTCTCTGGCGTTGTCATACGATAACAAGGTTTGGATGTCATTGGGCTCAATCCTTACCACTGGAGCCATGGCGAACATAAGGGAGTCAACACCGAAATCGGAGGTAGGGTTTGATAAGAAAACACAGATTCATAGCCCCGAGTTTCCACAAAACAATGCAATGACAGTTCGAAATGGTAGGCAAAGGCATCAATCACCATGCGTGGGAATGATATCGTGAAGCCCGAGGCCATACAGAGCAATAATATCACGTTGTACTTCATATGATACCTTGGCATATGGGCACGTATAAGGATATAAACACTTGAAAACCATAGAACACATGTTTATGACTTGATTACAAAGCAAATGTATCAATTAAACATTGGATAATTAAAAGTTTTATGAATAAAAAATCCCATTAATATTAGTCGATTATTAATGAGTGGAGGTCTTTCACTTATGTAACCAAGGCATGTTTAGGACCAAGGGGTTATAAACAAGGGAAACAATCAAGTTCATAGCAAAATACGATAATTCGATAATAGACCATATGAACAACATTCCTTAATAAAAAATCGAAACAAAGTGTCAATTCCAGCTGTGAGTTTTCATGCTTACAGTCATGAAAACAAAAATCGAAAGGAAGATGTGCAAAAAGAGAGAAGTGACAAGTGTTGTTTTAGTGAAAATGGTCATGACGAGTAATGAGAATTTAAAGACCCTGTGTAGGCAGCTTATAAAAAATAGAAATTATATTATTGCTGCCAACACTACCCAAAGGTGATTAAAGCGGAAAGGGATGGGACCAAATTTCTGAGGGTTACTGAAGATCAGAGAGATAGGCTTGTGGACGGAAGTAGTTGAAGGGAGAATGTGAGAAGAGATTTCTAGGGATGAGAGTAGGAAATTACTATTAATGAGGAAGCAATCGAGGTGGGATGTTATGTGGCAGAGACCAAAACATCTATTGTTCGAAGTATATTTTCCTTTGGAGGGTTTGACATCCTGAAGATCCTAATTTGCGATAAGGTCGATTAGATTCTCAGAGAAAGGATCTTTGATTTTACTACCTCCTTTTTTCTCCCCAGAGTTAAGATGGGTGTTGAAGTCACCTCCGATTATGCATGAGGATAGATCAATAGAGCTTTTGAGTGCAGAGAGAGAGTTCCAACACGAGCTTTTATTCGTGTAGGAATTGGGAATATAGGCATTAACTATTGAAATGCTATTACTGGAATCCTTATTTTTAAGAACTGTTAGAAGACAATTTTGGGTATTTAGAGTTACCTCAACATTCCATATATGCTCATCCCAGAGAGTGGCAATTCCACCAGAGGCACCTTGAGAACTTACATCGATTCCACCACAAGAATTGAAAACCTTTTTGGTTGTTTCTAAAACAATTGACTCCTCCATTTTTGTCTCCTGGAGGAGAATTACAAAAGGTTTGGCAAGGGATTTGAGATCTTTTAGGGCTTCAACTTTGGATTTATTGCCAAAACCCCTACAATTCCAGGAGAGGAAATTCATTGATGGGGGTTGGAGGAGGCCCGACTGCCATAAAGCGGGAGATCAATACCTTTATTTCCTCCTCTGTGTGTTGAAGTGTACACCGAGCTTTCTATAGAATGTTGCTTTCCTTAGGCCTTCTCTTTTGACGCAACTTCTTCTCTGACTTCTTTGTTAGATCTATGCCCATATTTTGTGGGTTTTTCCGAATGGAGTTCCCCTTCTTCCATTTCTTGGTTAACTTGTAATTTTGTAGGAGATTCTCCAGGTTCTTGCAGTTCCTCTTCTTAGATGATTTCATGGAAGTTTTCCTCTTCACCCGATTCTTCATCTATTCTTTTTGGGACTTGGGGGGGGGGGATGAGTCAAGGGTTCCAACATTGGATCAATATAATGGGTTTGCTTTGAAGATGGCTCGCCCAAAATTTCAAAGGAATTTCGGGAGGGCGAGGGGGGGATGAGGGTGGAGGGATTAGGGGTGGACTTATTTGGAAGGGGTTTTTCATTAGGAATTTGGCAAGAGGAGCCCATTTTAGGGATGGGTTCTAAAGATCGGGGGGCGAAAACTGCTCCTTTACCTGTATTAGCTTTCTTCCTGACCTACTACCATCCTTCTTGTTGTTGTGAGACATATATTTCTTGTGCTTTTTTATAGTGGGACAATTTCTGGAAAAGTGACCGTAATCATGGAAGGTATTGCATTTAAATGGTAGTTGATCGTAGTCCATCTTATGAATATAGGTCCATTCTTCCATCTTTAGCTTTATTGCTTCTGGAAGCCCTTTTTCCATATCTACCTCCACACAAATCCTAACGCAAGAATACATACTGGACTTGGGTTCAGCTCTGTCAATGATTTTTCCCAAAGTATCTCCAACACTTTTTAAAACTTCATCTCCCCAACAATGAAATGGTATATGTGGAAGCCGCAACCAAACAGAGGGGATGTCATTCTTTGGGTGAAAATATGGGGTCCATTTGTTTAAATATAAACTTGTGGGGCCGAAGAAATAAGGAGTGAAGATGAATCGATCTTGGTTTAATACATTAATATTAAAACATTAAAAAGAATTAATATTTTAAAATATATTAATACATAAAAAAATATTAATAGATTTTTTATTATATTAATATATATTAAAATATTTCATTTTTTAAATAAAATATGTTAATTTATACTAATATATTAATATTTTAATATATATATATATATATATATATATATATATATATATTAATTATTGGTGTATGGGATCATCTTATTTGTGGGACAAGGGATTGTCCTTTGCTTAATGATTTGACAGTGCATTCCTATTCCTATTCTTCTTTACATTTGCACTTATGACAAAACACATTTTCTTAATCATTAAATTTACTCAATAATCTAAATTCAAATAATAATAAACATAAAAATTATGCTCTATTAATAAGGATAAGAGTAAAGAAGCTATTTTTTAATGCAAAATTTAAAAAAAAAAAAAAATCATAGCATCACAACATTCCGTGTCTGGTTCGCTTTAATAACCATTTAGCCGTATGATTGTGGACTGTCTGTTCCAGAAACATATCGAATAACACAGATATGGATTTGTAAAAAAGATTGAGAGCATATTATTTCACCAAATTTTGGGATTACGTAGCTTCAAAGAAATCCATAATTGAGGAGACAAATTTGCTTCGGATGCTGTACTTTTCTTGGAAGTCTACAAATTACTTTAACTTCTGTTTGGGCATCGATCCAAATCACCGACGGGAATCCTGTTGGTCCCCTTATTTAAGCCATTGAAATGGCATAGAAGCTACTGAATACAAGCACTCCTGCTAAAAGCCCCAATAACTGGGCAAAGATCCCCCACGGTGAGCGGCGGCTCGCCCTGCCCTGCCACCATTCGGAGCACCAGGCAGCGGCCCCTTAGCGTGAGTGATTTTGGCGAGTTATTGGGGTTTTTAGCAGCCGTGCTTGTTTTCATTAGCCTTTCTGGACGAACTGGATTCTACTAATATCCTTGTTATCACTTTTCTTACACTCTAGCTTGCTCAATTGCCCAGAGGACTGTATTGAAAAAGTGTTAGAAATAGTTCTTGTTACACAAGTACTGTACTTGAAGAGTTAGAAATAGCTCTTTGTTGTGTAATTGTCACAGAACTTGTGACCGAGTTAGTTGTTATATGAATTATGACTTACTTTTCATCTTCTGCATATTCTGATTTAATAAGGCTCTGTATATAAGGAAAAAAAAAATAGTGAAGTTTTACTTTAACTAAATTTTTGTATTTAAAATCATTTTCACAGTGGAAATATATGATTTATATCGTTCACTTAATAATAATATAGTATAAAGGTTGGTAGGGGTGTAGATTTACTGACAAGTGCCTTGTAATTGGAAAGAAATATGTAAGGGAGGTCTCAAGTCGAATTCTCATCCAGATTTACCGGTTACAGATTCCGTTTGTATAAAAAAAAATAAAAAAAAATTATAGTATAAAGATAACTGTTAATTAGGTTTGGTATCTATGGTTAGAGGAATTTGTTATTCTCCTTACCTAGGTTCAATTCTTGTAATTGACATGTTAAATTTATAAAAGTATATTGTTATAATAACTTCAAGCTCTCTGGAAAAATACTAAGAATTTTTCTGGACTTTCTAACCTCAAAAATAAATAAAAAGATATATCTTTTATCCCAAAAACAAAACTGTGAATGAATGCCATAACAATTTTAAACATTTTTGTGAAGGTTTTTCTACATTTTCTTATCCCACAATTATCATGGCACTGCAGACCCTTTATTCCCCATAATGTTGTGCATGCTGCGCCATTACTCTTGGTTTCAACCAAAACTGCTACTTGCATTCAGCTTCTCTCTGTTTTCTGTATGCTTGCGGATACATGTATAAATATTTTGAAGAAAAATTCAGAAGTCCCATATAAAAGCTATTGCCATACAAAAGCTTTGGGCTGTTATGTATACTGAAGGTTTTACTGTTTCTAAATGTTTCATGTTTTTTAATCATTTTTACTGATATTTTCTTATCAATTTTGATCGTAATTTGGTTAGTAAATATTGGGATTGTAGATTTCAGTGTACAATTTGAGTGGTTCAAATTTTTTTTAAGGGTGCTGAATCTTTTTATGCATTCAAAAATACAATTTAAACAATCAAAAAATGTGATTTCACCAACAATTATATCCTCTAATTTAAATAATGATTGTGGAAAATGTTCTAAAACATAGTGTGTATATATATATATATTTCACACAAAAAAAGAAGTTCCACTGAACTTCTTCATATATAGAGATCTTCATAATAATGTCTATAACAAAAATGTTCTAAAAGAATTAGAACATATGGAAACTATCACTTTTGACCCCTCAAAAATCTCCTCTACAAAGAGCCACCTTGAAAAAGATGACAGAGCTTCTTTGATAATATATAAAGTTGATGCCAGAAAACATGTCAGGAAGCCTTATAATCTAGCACTCAATGTGAAATTTTTTGGCCACACTCAAAAGCCCCAAAAACCCATGATTTATGCCTATATGTTATTCTCTTCTCCACCAGCAAAATATCCTTTATAAAAAATATCCTTTATAAACACGTGGGACATTGAGTTTAATAAAAATACCTATCCCGCATAAGCTTCTAGTGGTTGTCCCAT
>ML805014.1:226238-267482 GCA_009831015.1 Picea engelmannii | reverse complement strand
GATGCTCTGTGTGGATTGTCCGTCACCGGGTAACCCGGGTTGCATCCATCGCTACCTAAGATGATCCATGTGGAAGAGGATAATGTTACAAGTTAAATTGTCCCTATCAAACCATAATAACAACACTTGCTCAATAATATGTATTTTTTTATTATAAACCTAATATCAACACACTTGAAGTGAATTTATTATTATAACAATAGATAGATAGCTAAAGAAAACTTTATCCTACATATATTTATACATAGTTATATTATTTCACTAAAATATGATAACATAACTAGTATAGCTTCATAAGATAGATTGCCTTCTCTTAAACTCAAAATATTTTAAAAAATAAAGATTAAATTTTAAAATTATAAGAAGAGAAGTGTGTATATTTATAAGTACAGAGTCATACAACATGTATTGATTTTAATAAACATTACATAATGAATATAATTTCATTCATACTTGCACGTAAATTATAATAAAAAAATGTATATATTTATTTTGTTGCAGGTTCAATTTAACGAGTATATACAAGTATTGCATATGAAAAATATAAAATAAAGGAATCGAAATCAAGCTACAACATTCTTTTATATGATTGATATGTAGTTAATGTCTTGTTGTTGTGTATAGAAAACATTTGAACTTTTATAAAAAAGAAGCATGCATCAAACACACGAGAGTATAATACACAATGGAGGAAAGAAAATTGCTATATCGAGTGTAAAGCACTTTGTCATAATCATAAAATCCAAGGAAAATCTTAACAAATATGAAGATATTTTGAGCTCAGGGGGATTTCACATAGACACATTTATAGAGATGAATTCTACATAAGGAGAAATAAACTACATGCCAGGTGTTATGCATATAGTGACAAAATGAAGTTTTATAGAGACTATTCATTATAAGTAATAATTATGATCACATAATGACTCCATAACCCATGATGATTGAAGGCACGGTTTGGGTTCTTCATGTCCAGTGACGAGTCGTGCTCCCCAGTTGGAGCAAGATGTTGTAACCTATATCGGGTTTCATCGTTCCTCCCATTTCTTATCTCAAAGTTTATAATTGATTTTCAATTACTATGGAAAATTGTATGTAGAATTGCATATGTAAATAAAATTTTAAATTTATGGTTTTGATAGATGGTTAAACATTTTTCATAATCCTTATGGAGGGTATTTTGCAGAGAGATATGAGGGCGTACATCACCTTTTAGGTGTAAATTTGAGCAAAGGTTAATTATGTTTTTATGCATCTGAAATATTAGATGGCCCATGATCGATGGATCTGGTGGTTGATATTTATTTGGGGTCCAATGTTGCTTGAACGTTAGTGGTGTCTATTGCATCTGAAAGATCAAACGAATAACAAAAGACAAATCTAATGATCAATATCCATTTCCGGTCATGAGTTGATTGACACGAAAAATTTGATGGTTAAGAATTACCCGATCTAACGGTGTACATTTGTTTCGAGTTGAATATTTCTCTAGGGATAAGCACACCTAATGGCCAAAGATGCTCAAAGTATAACATGTGCTTTGTGGCTCGAAATATCAAATAGTGGGGTAGAGGTTGATCTAATGATAGGAAAATCATTTCGGGTATGTCGCATTGTCTAAACGTTCTAATGATTTGTTTTTCCTTTCAAAAGTTTTTATTTTATAATGGCACCAAGACAAGTGCATGAATTGTCGTGGAGCCTACAATTACCCTGAGGTTTGAGCAATTGCATCACAAAGCAAACAAATTCATTGTTGGAAGCTCTTCAATGTGGATCTCTAGGAAAGGGAAGAATTTGCAATGCTTTTACAAGAGGCAGAGGAGATCATCCAGAGTTCCCACGTGTTAAAAATAGAATAAGAGAAGCTCTGAACGACTTCTTTGGTTCTGCATACAACCTATCCACAATGTTGAACAACTTCTTTGGTTCTACAAACCGCCTATCCAAAATGTTGAACGACTTCTTTGCTTTTGGCCATAAACTTATTGAGGCCATTCATTTGTGAGTGTGGAGTTTAATCCCATTTAATCATTGGGAGTTTAAAATCATCATTTTATTTTATTTTAATATGCTCTCGCAAAGACTACAATTATTCAACATGGTAGGGACTAGTTGCTATGCAACTATCTCCCTTGTTAATATCAATATTTAAGAGCAAGATAAGAATTATACAAAATTATACTTTTATATATTTTTTGATAAATAGAACGTTTGGAAACAATATAAGAATTATTATTATTATTATATATATATATATATATATATATATATATATATATATATCCTTAAAGAGTCTTCATAGCAATACACATGGCAAAGTTTGACACCTATTCTACCATACAAATGGAAACCAGAATAGGTGATCTGCAAAATAGGCAAGCATGATTTTGTTCACATAGCCAAAACTAAACAAGTCCTAAATCTAACTTTAATTGTGGCCTCTCTAGACCTAATAACGTAACAACATAAAAACTAGATAGTAGGCAAGCCTGGACGACCTTCATTGCTAGGAGCGAAAATGAACGGTTCACAGCATGTCGGGTATCGTCGCTTGGCAGGATCGCTTGAGAGGGAATCGAACAATACGTCCAGGTGGCGGCTGAGGGTTTCCTAGCAGTGGAGTTTGTCGACCATGTCTCGTTGCCTTTAAAAATTGAGATGTAAATGATCTTCTGAGAACCTGAGAGGATTGGGCATTAGCAAGGGCTGCAACATTTAGAGGCTCATTGCCTGTTGTTTCCTCCATCCATTATGGAGGAATCTCTTCCTCAACCATACAACCACCAAATTATGTCCCAGGGTCGGTGTTTGAAGGCTCATTAACAACTACTGCGGTTGACATTATTGTTTCCTCCAACCATTCTGGAGGAATCTCTTCCTCAACCAGACAACCACCCAATTCTGGCATAGGGTTGACGTTTGGAGGCTTGTTAATGTCTGGCACAGTCGCGATGGTTGTTTCCTCCAACCAGTCTGGAGGAATCTCTTCCACCCCTAGACAACCACCCAATTATGTCGCAGGGTTGACACTTTGAGGCAAATGTTCTGAATTGCAGAGGGGTTCCTGAGGGCCCGAAGCGGTGCATGAGGGCTCCTCAATCCAACTTTGATCAGACTAGGAAGGGTGCGAAGAGAGGGCCAGAGAGGGGCCAGGTCGACGATGTCGAGCAACAAAACTGTAATAGGCCATCCCATGCTTTGGCTTGCCCCGTTCGTGCGACATTGGAGAGACACAGACAATATCTATAGCCCAACACTAGAAGGGAGAAATACCAGGAGAGAAATGGGAAGTTGCATGCAAATTCAAAATGAAATAACAGTTGTTATGCGTTACCTCCATAAAACCAACATAAGTGACATGGAAAGGTTCCATAAAGATCGAAGTGATGGCACTGAGTTATCTTGTACCTGCCCTGATAAGCCCCTTCCGTTGTCGTGTGTGCACCATTAAAACCTCCTTCATGTGCAGGCGCACTACCCCCCTTCCTGAGTGAATGCTACACATGATGAGTTGACGAGGAGAGAGGGTGTCGACCATGGGAATTTATAGCATCGAGCACATGTGTGCCAGGTGCTCTATGATAGCCAGGTGTCACCCCATCCAGGGGAGGGCAGTCTTTGAGAACCAACTCTCTACATTGAACCAACAAATGCGAAGTAGAGTGATGTGCATCGATTAGGATATCCTCTGCTTGAGAAGAGACTCCTTCATTAGTCAGTTTGTCAACGACCTTGTTTGCGTCTATTCGTACATGAGAGGGAATGAGAGTGAGAGATGGACATAGAAGAGCTCACAAGGTGTTGAGGGGACCAAGAAGGCGCCAACTTGGAGTGACTTTCTTAGGATCAGTCCCATGAAGGATTTTGGTGGCGAGTGAGATTATTACTTTGGAGTCACCTTCGATGATTAGGTGAGTCAGATTTGAATCAGAGGCCAATTTTACCCCTCTTATGAGTCCCCAAAGATTTGTTGATTTGTTGGAAACATGCCCCAGATGTCCAACTACGAGGTACTTGATTTGTCCTGTGCTATCTCGGAGAACCATGCCAAAACCTTCAGGGCAAGGATTGACCTTTGAAGCACCATCAAAATTTAGTTTGCAAAAGCCCAGAGGGGGGAAATGCTAAGTGGAGGGGCTCGGGGAGATGGAGCTATGATGCGTATTCGGATTGAGTGGATATCTGTGTATGTTCAATTTCCAAGAAGAAAGGATGAGAGATTCTTTAAGTTCAGTGGGGAAATATTCTCGAGTCCAAAGCCGGGTACAGATAGTTTCCTATATATTCTCAAAGATCTTTGACTAGATGTTGGAAAGGGCGGAAGCTTGGGAGCAGAATATACGAATGTTCCTTTCTTTCCAGAGTTGCCAGTCAATGAAACCTAGTCAGAGCTGCCAAATCTTGTTTAAGATGGGGCTTTTGTAAGCCTCGGTCCCCAAATTCTTGATCGTGCTTAGGATATTGTCCCTAACTTTGTTGGTTTTCCTCAGTATCTAGGAGGCCTGATCTTAGATCTCCCCATTATTGGAACATCGGTTGAGTATATTCTCCATTGATTCTTCCTGTTGTTGACAAAGGTAGCAAATAAAGGGTCCAATGAAGCCTCGCTTCATCAGGTTATGCCAAGTAAATATTCAATTATCTACCATGAGCCAAAGGAAGGTGAAAACTTTCGGCCATAACTTAGATCTCCATATGATATGCCAGATGTGCTCGTTTCGTTGGTTATGAAATTTCTCCTGAAGGAGGTAAACCTCTTTGATTGTGAATGTAATTGGGGGGGTATGACCCCAACATAGAATATTTAGTCCCTCATTGATACAACTTTTCCTCTGGGTTGTTATTGTTTTCCATGGTTGTAAATCACCATCTGTTGGAGTGTTGAGGTCCCAAGGGAGTGTTTTCCAACTCCGTTGTGGGGGATGGTGTGAAATGTTTAGCCAAAGGTCTACAACTTTAAGATGCTCCAATCATTGTATGTGGTCCTGAATGAGGCATAAGCTATCTAGTGATTGCAGCGGAGGAAGTTGTTGTTGTGATTCAGTCCAAAACATAGCACTCTAACCATTCTGTATTTAGCAGAATGCGTGAGTTTGTATGAGAGGGCAATTTTGTCAGAATGCATTCCACATATTAGATCCTAGGATGGAGTCAATGAGTCAGATAATTTGTGCTTCCGAGATATGTGGGGCATATTTTTACTTCTAGAGTTTAGCCCACAGTTTCATAGGATATTTGAGCTAGCACCACCAAATTTTTGCTCCTGTAATGTTATTCAACCTACCAGGGTCTTGGAGGCCAAGTCCCCCCAAGGACTTTGGCTTGCAAAAATTTTCCCAACTGACAAGGGCCCATTTTTTCCTTGGATCATGACCATGCCAGAGAAAATTCCTTTATATTTTTTAATCTTTTAATAACTGTTTGTTGGGTAGCTAGAGTTGAGAATAGATAGGTAGGGATAGCTTGAAGGACAAATTTTATGAAATTAGTCTAGCAACAAGATTGAGGGTTCTGAAGGTCCAAGTGCTTAAGCGATTGGAAATTGAGAGGAGTAGGGAGTCCCAAGAGATGTTACGAGAAACATAATCTGATAATGGAATGAGTAGATAGTTGGACGGAAGGGAGCTCCTGGGTATGCCTAGAAGGCAATAAATGTGGCGTTGAACTGCAAGGGGAGTGTTGAAGAAGAAGAGCTGGGATTTTTCCAAATTGAAAGTTGTACCAAAGGCTTCACTAAATTCTGTGAGGATGAATTTTAACTTGTTGGCTTCTTGAGCAGTGGGAGTGTTCATTAGCATGGTGTCATCCACAAATTGGCTGTGAGTGGTAGCAAGTTGCGGGCCATGAAGAGGGAGACATTGGAGGGAGCCCTTTGTTACAGAGGTTGTTATATAGCATCCCAAACCTTCTCCAATGATGACAAGGAGAAAGGGAGAGAGCGGATCCCCTTGACGAATGCCTCGAGTGGGAGAAAAAGGTTGGGAGGGAACTTCAATGACTAATATTGAGAAGAAGGCAGAGAAAGCGAGTTTCATTATCCATTGTATCCAATCCCTACTAAACCCAAAAACAGAAAGAAGTGAGTGCATATAGTGCCAACTGAGGTGATCAAAAGCTTTAGAGAGGTCAAGCTTAATAAGCATACCTGGGGTGCGAGTGGACTTGAGCTAGTGGATCACCTAGTGGACTAGGATGACATTATCGATAATTTGACGCCCCTCAACATAACCTGACTGCTCCTTGGAAATGATGAAAGGAAGGAAAGGTTTGAGTCAAAGAGAAATGACCTTGGTAATGATCTTGTAGATGACATTGCAAAGTGCAATGGGCTTGATTTGCTTCGGGTTGGTGACTCATTCTTCCTTTGGGATAAGAGTGAGAAAAGTCACATTGACGGTTGAAAGCACTTAACCTGAAGTTCTGGACTCCTCCACTAGTTTCTAAACCTCGTCTCTTATCATCAGCCAAAAGTAGTGGAAGAAATATGTTGTGAAGCCATCTGGCCCTGGGGCCTTTCCTAAGGGCATTTCCTTGACTACTTGATCCACCTCTTCCTGCATGATTGGTCTCATTAGTGCCTGATTTTGATTAGGTGTGATGAGGGTCGGAATATGTTGGGTTACTCGATTGATGTCTGGTGTTTGATCAATTGTTGGTTCAGATCGAAGCTCTTTGTAGTAATTTACCAGCTATGTTTCTAATTCTCCATGTTCCAGAATTGTGTTGCCCTGTGCATCTTCAAGCTTAGTGATGTGATTGATGTGTAATATGTGTACCATGGAACGATGAAATAAATTTGTGTTCCTTTCCCCTTCCTTGAGCCATTGCACTTTGGATTTTTGCTTCCAAAGGATTTCCTCCTACTTGTGTCATTATTCTAGTTGTTGTTTAAGCAGATTCTCCTCCACTTTCAAAGCATTTGAGTGGCCTAACAAGATTGATTCCTATTGAATGTCTTCAAGGTGTTGATCCAAGGCCCTTTGCTCCTGAAAGATATTTCTGGAGACATTTTTAATTCAATCAAGAAGTTTTTTCTTGAAGTTCTTTAGTCTTTGTTGGAGTCTGTACATTATTGTGCCATGCGAGATTTCTACATTGGCCTATCAGGATCGAGAGAGCTCAAGAAAGTTGGGGCGGTTTAGCCAAAAAATTTCAAATCGAATGGATTTGAATTTGGGTGTAGCTATCATTTCAATCCAGAACTGTACTGGCCAATGGTCCGAGCCCGATTTTGGGAGGATACTTGACTCAATCGAGGGTCCTTCTAACATCAGGGTCCCAAAGATTAGAAAACGATCAAGTTTGCATGCTATTTGCTAGGATCCATAACGCTTATTGGACCGTGTGTAAGAGCCATTCCTGGTTTCAATATCAATCAACTTGAGACGGTCAATGATGTCCTTAAACTCACCATTATCCTGCTCCATCCACTTCGAGCCTCCTGTTTTTTCTTCTAGAGTGAGAATGATGTTAAAAACTCCTCCAAGAATCCAACGCTTATGTACTATTAATTCCCCTAAATAGGATAGACTAATCAGGAAACGATCTTTCTCATGATTATTTTGTGGACCATAGGCATTTGTGAGCACCCCCTCCTTGCTAGACCTAAAGGATCGAAAGTGTGTTGATAGTGTGCCTGCGATAGAGAAGCGTTGATCAACAATAACTAAGGCTGGGTTCCAGAGAATTGCCAGACTCCTATTGTACCTTTTGAGTCAATATGAATGAAATTGCAGTGTCGCCAACTTCTTCTAAACATTTCTTTTGTCATTTCTCCTACACATTTT
The DNA here is from genome assembly GCA_009831015.1 of Picea engelmannii. Taxonomy (NCBI): domain Eukaryota; kingdom Viridiplantae; phylum Streptophyta; class Pinopsida; order Pinales; family Pinaceae; genus Picea; species Picea engelmannii. Next base: position 259,692 of record ML805014.1, on the reverse strand, counting down.
GTTTCTTGTAACAGGAGAATGTTCGAATCCTCGACCTTTATGCAGTTACGAATAATCCTCTATTTGGATCTCCCATTTATGCCTCTTATATTCCATGTGATGATCTTCATCATGAGAAGTTGGGTGGGGGTGAGAAGAATCCCTGAGTGAGACGTTGGATCTTTCCTGAGTTAATGATAAAGTGCCCCTCTTTAATTAGTTGTTGCACCGATTTATGCCCCCGTCGTTTTCCCTCTTTAGGGATTCATTTGAAATCTGGATCTAGATCCGAACTTATGCCTAGTCTAGAGGTGGCTCCTACCGTGGAATCTATGAAAATCTTGTGTACTTTTCGGAGCTGCTCTACAGACATTGATTGCAGTTCCTTCTTATTGAAGGCATCCTCCATATTTTCGAGATCTATGTCATCTAGTTCTCACTCATCCATTTGAATTATAGTGTCACCATGTTCATATGAATCTTTTCATGGTTCTAGATGGGTTGGAGAGCCATGTGCAATGATTTGTTCTAGGAGTGGGTCAAGATATTGTTTGGCCTTACCTTTATCTCTGTGAGGATATTCTGGTATATGGGGTTTTTCCACTTCCTCTGCATTCGACGGATTGCTTAAGGCATCAAAATAATTGATGGTGGGGATATTCTTATTTCCACCCTGATTCGTTTTTTTTAGAGGTTGTTTCCTACGACCCATTACTTGTGTGAAGCCATCTTTCGATTTTTCTTTTGTTTATGGTCGTGTTGGGACATTGAGTGGGAAATCCTTGAAGAGATGTCCATGTTCATGGCATTTCTCGTAGTGGAAGGGGATGTGTTCATAGTCTATGGTTTCGGTCCAGTCTTCATCTTGATATTCTATGGTAAACAACCGTGATAGAGCCTTGGAAATGTTCATATACACACATATTCGGGAATAGGACGTATATCTTCTTTTCTTAGTTGCTTCTGAGGATTTTACATAGCATCCCTGTGTGTTGTCGATTCCCATTAGGATTTCTTCAAGATAAATCTCTTGTGGCAGGGAGTAGAGGTGGTTCCAGACTCGAGCGAAGGAAAAATCCTCTTTTTCTGGGCAGAAGTGGTCAGTCCAGAATCTAAGATATAGCCCCGCCGAATTGTAGAAGTATGGGCCATTTTCAAAGACTCGATCTTTGTCTTCAATATTGTAGAAAATGATCATTAAGAAGCATTTCAAACTGAGTTAGAGTTCATAGTCTCCTTTCGAGTTCCACCATGTCTTGATCCATTGCATGAGGTCTCTTTCAGAGGGCCATAACCCTAAATTTTTCCCAATCAATGCATGGTCCTTCATGAACTAAGTATGTTCTCCAACTCTAGTGGAACTAACCACATATCTTGGTGTTGTAGTTTCCCGTGGGATGCATTTCCCTAGATCTCAGTTGTGAGATGCCTTTGGATGAGACGGTTCAACTTCTACCTCCATATTTTTTCCCGATCCTTGTCATCTTGCAGGAATCATTCACATAAGTGAGGCGGGGGATCAAAAGGCGACAGCTTGGCTCGGGTTCCCTCTATCTCATTTGCTGCTAAGTTTTTGTAAGAGGGGTTTTTCACCCCCCTCTCGGTCCATTCTACTGAGTCAAGTGCAACGTCCTTGTTGTTGTTGGCGTCTCTTAGCAAGGAGAAAACTAAGTTGTAACAGGGTTGGAAGCATGCAATTTTTCAAACCCTGACCATGAGTCTAGGGATGAAAACATCTATTTTTGATAAAGAAAAATACAAAGTTACAATAACCCTAGAAATTATATTTTTTAATAAATATAATAAATATTTGATTATTTGTTATAATTTTATAAATTAAAATTTCAAAGTTTGATAGTAAAAATACTAATACATTCTAGTAAAAATTGAATACTTCCTATAATTTTACAAAGTAAATTATAATTTTTTCATATATCTTAGGGTTTGAGACTTTGATGGTATTTGAATTTATTGAACATTTGAATCTTAAATTTTGTTTTTTGAAAAAATCATATCCATCCAAGATGGATTTTATGTTCCGATGAATCTCCACTAAAACGAAATTTTAAAAACAGTGTTAGATAATTATTATGATTTATCTATTACCTCAAATTTTGATACATGATGAAATGACACCTTTTCTCACTTCACCTAACAATGAATTTAAATTAAAAATCAATTTAAATTTTCAATTATTATCTTGTATATTTCACCTTTTTTTTGTTTTTTGTAAATCAGAGTAGAACATTATACTACTGTAGAAGATATGATACAAAATGGGGATCCTGGTTTGCCTAAAGGAAAGCAGGACAACAGACACTTACTGTTGGTTTTAAATAACAATCCTAGAGGTAACTGGTCTGCCAAAATTGGAAACCAGACCAAACCTCCCTTTTTAGAGTATGAGAAGCATAGCCCAAAAAATAGAGCTAACTAACCGCTCAACTGATACTACCAAAGCCTGCCACAATTTATACTACACCCTACTACTTCCCAGGCATGATTGTCATTAAAGACAAAAGACATTACAGAAAGAATAGTAAAAGTCGCTAGAGCACCTGGGAGTGGTCCTTCCCCCCACCTGCTTGGCCTTTGTTGTCCTCCTTAAGGGAGACAGTTCTAGTTCTTCTAATTTGGTTCGGTACTCCTTGGCCATCCGCAGGTGTTGTTGGCACAGGGGCAGACCCAGGGTTCAACGCTTCAAAATTGCACCAACAAAACCCTAACTACCAGCCCTTTCGGCAACACCTGCGAAGTAGGCGAAATCTCACCCGAGGTAGAAGCAGGGGGGGTTACAAGACTCAGGTGTCTGTAACCAAGATGGGACACAGATTTGTGATAATAACACTTCGCAGAGTATTCTAGCAACATTTAGAAGGTGACATGCATTAGTCCATTTATCTTATTAACATCGCAGAACATATCTAAGAATAGATCAACGTAGTAACAAATGAGAATATACCCTTAGCACTTAGCATAATAAGTTAGATCTAACATCCATTCATCCTTAACACAAGTAAATCACTAAGCAACATCAAATCTATCTATCATACATAATAACAAAGGCAATAAGAAGAAAATGATAAACATAACACAACACAAAGCACACTAAAGACACAAGATATACGTGGTTCACCCCAATGTGGGGCTATGTCCACCAACTACTTCGTCTTCTTTACTATATTTTAATATCTTACATTCAGTTTCTCTTGTGCACTAAGCCACAAAGCCAACTTCTCTATCGAGCACAGAGCCTTACATACGCATTATGTTTCACAAAGCAGCTCAGAACTACTTGCACTTAGCCACTTTGCTCTTACATCGCTTAGCTTCTTCTACCATATATTCTTACTTATTTATAATTTCACAATTCCTTACAAAAAGGCCTAATCATGGGAGAATCTATGGGCCGACATCCATAACCCATTACAAAAACCCTAAGGGACGCCTTGTTGGGTCCACATAGCCCGCAAAACAAGTGATATCCGTGATCTCAACTCCGCCTGGGCGCTTCATCTTCGACTAGCCTGTCGAAGTCCAAAAGTGGTCCAAACCTGACCAAGGTTTCCTCAAAACTTGGTCGAGGGCCAACATGCCACCAACACTTACCTGTGACTTATCCTGAGTCACTCGAGTCTGGGCAATGTTGCTTCGAAGGCCTCGAGCTTCATTCGAGTTGCCTTGACTTGTTGCTTCGCCTGAGCCTCCTGCTCAGCAAGTTCTTGGATCGTCTGCATTGTAATAGGCCCTTCCAACCATTGCTCCACTGTTGCAACCACTTGGTCCAGTTGTGAGCCTTGTCCTTCAATTTCTTCAAACACCTTGCAGGCTTCATCCTACACATGTTGTAGTTTCTGTGCGACTTCCAATACCCTGCCCTGGATGGCAGTAATATGTTGTTGCATCGCGCGCTGCTCTTGAGATATCTTCATTCTTTCAACTACGATGAGTAGCTTCATCTACGCCTGCATGGAGAAAGCTTGTTGTTGCGCCTCCTGTAACTGTGCTTTCAGTTTCCTTAACTCTGGATCTTCTGCGAGGCGTTCATATGTCTGCACGATTCTATCGCTCATCTGTTTGCATTTTGAGGCGAGGGCTCTGATCCTTACTACTGCGTTCTTAGAGGCTTCCTCCCTCTGGTCATGCACCTCCTGCGGGGTGCTCTGTACTGCTTGGACCTCCACCTCTATTATCCTCGCTTGAAGTTGTTGGATGGTCTCAGCAAGCTTCGCCACTTGAACCTCAACCGACTATTGTTCCTCCTGTGCCAAGCCTGGCACAAAGCGACATGCTTTATTCACTTCTTCTTTGACCGTAGCTCGTTTTGCGAGCAACTGCTCATTTTCTCTCTGTAGCTTCGCTTTGTCCTCTTGGAGCATCACCCGAAACTCTTCTTTCTCATTTTCATAGGCGGTTACACAGTATCGCGCTACTTGTAATTGTTCTAAGACTTCCTCTTTCTCTTGTTTCAAGGCTTTTGTAGCCTTCTCCTTTTCTTCGTGGAATTTCTGAAGTAGATCCTCTGTCGGATCTGCAAGTCTTCTCAATTGGGCTAGTTCATCCCTCAATTCCACAATCTGTGACGCAGTGGGTACTGCGCAGACCAAATGAATGTCTTGTTGTACTTCATTCAATTCCTTCTCAATCTTGCCATATAGCTCTTCTTGCTTTGTGCCATATCTCTGCAAGATATCATCTAAAGCATCCTCCATGACTCCGCGGACTAGACTGATATCGTCCTCTGTGAGTGTGGCCTCCAACTGGGGCTTACTAGTGCGCGTCTTCTTTCTTGCTGAAGGTTTCTTTGGAGAAACCTTTCTCTTCTGGGGTGTTATTGTTTCAACAGGGGGATCCTTCGACGGTGTAGCTTCGCCTTTTCCTTTCTTTTCTCCTTCATCCCCTCCTCCTTGTCCATTTGCTTCGTCTCCTCCTCTTAACAAGCCAGATCCATTTTCTTCAGAAGCGTTGTCCTCCTCATCAGTCTCTATATTCTGGACTTCTTCTCGCATTTTTTTCTTCTTTGTCCCACTGGACTGTCTGACATGCTCGACCCAAGTGACCAAGGGGATTCCTATGGTGTCAGTTTCAGAGAGTTTTGCATCATCGACCGGTACAAGGAACTCCTCTGGCCACTCCTTCATGATCTGCTCCATGTCTTTATCTGTCAGCTTGTAATATGACTATAACTCTTCATTGCTCTCATCTCTGCACGCAGTGATATAGATAAAATGTCGATCTGCGTGGAACTTAGCTAATGGTTTGTACTGGTGCAAGGTGTGCGGTGTCATGCGCGGAAATGATTCAATGGAAACCTTCAATTGCTGATAATATGCATGGACCACATTGTTCAACTGCCATTGCTTCGACATGTTGTTGTTGTACCACAAGGTAGAAAACCTAGCTGCCAATGGCTCCAATGGTTCTATCACCAGAAAGGTGGCTCCCCTTCGGGCATTTGCCAAGCGACAAATGCGATCAAAACGATCAGTCAGCTAAAGTGGAATTTGTATCCTAGATCCTAAGCTTCACGACAGTCTTTCTTGAGCTCATTGACGAGGTAACTCACCCAATTCATATGCATGCCCTCCACACATTTTCCTGGGAGGTCCACCACAAACTCGGTAACCTGTGTGGGTCGGTTCTTCCTTACGATCTTGCCATCTATGAGTTGGAAAAAGAGGCACACTGCGCCATCCTGGATGGAGGCTAACATGTAGCCTCGCTTTCCTTTTTCAACTTCATCGTATGCTTCCTTGATGCACTGTGCCAACGAGCAGTCTAAAGCCTTCCCTGGATAAAATTGTTGAGGGTCGAATCCCTTCATGCTTAATCCTGTAATCAAGTGGATCAATGCCACTTCCACAGTAATTCGTCGATCGATCCATAGGTATCCACCATGGTAGCATGACAAGAGGAGTTTAACGCAAGCGTTAATCTTCTGGTGGCGGCCAAAATGGGGAATCTTCATCACATTTAGCACAGTGGACTGCGCCAGCTCCTTAATCCATCGCTGGGAGACCAGGCGAGGCTTCTTCCCAGTTGTCTTAGTCAAGTATCTATGGGGTGTGAGCATATCATAGTTCTTCCTGTCTCCGATATTGAAGTCGATATTCTTCAACAGCGGGATCTGTCCCAACTGGATTTAGACTACGTGCATTTCCTTCAAAATGTACGCGGTGATCAGAGTGTACTCATAGTCTCGTGGAATGTTGTTGTGGTTAACCGTACCAGCCAAAGGTGGAATGTACTCTGGTAAGATCGATGGGATCTGCTTCACATTAGCTAGATCGTTGCGATGCTTACTTCGATGCTCGGTCACGGGGTTGGCACGGCCATAACGTCGTCCAGTCGAAGGGGAATCCTGCAGTCCCCTGGTCGACGACGCTTGTACTCCTTCAGATAATGGTTTATCAGCCATCAGCTTCTTGAAGATCTCCTCAAGAGACTTCTCTAATTCAGTAGGTTCGCCCAACATTCTCACTATTAAATAGACAAGTCGGGGTAGGAGAATGGATAAGCTGGGTAGACAAACAGACAACGACGTCTAGTTTTTGATAACACAGCTCAACACACAATCAGTTCTTTGTTAGCTCAGTTAATCATGGGTGGAAAAAAGTGGTCCCGACGCAGCGTCCGATGGGTTAAATAAGTGGGGCCTTGTAACAGATTCTTCCAACGGGCAGGAATGATTTCATCAATGTGAATCTGTTCATTATGGCACGGTCTCAATGTCCCAAAAGCGGTCCATCCACCCATAAATCTGTTTCCTAGACGTTTTTGGAGCGTCGTTCTAATGGGCGGGGCTCCTCCAACAATCATATATCTTCGCCAAGGCAAAGTCCCATTCTACGCAGTTTTGTCTCCTGCGAGGTTCCAATCTGTGAATTTTTCCATCTATTCTTTGTAGCTTCCTGTAGCTTTTCTAACTTGGATTTCTTTTTACTGAGCTTCCTTGCCTTCTTGCCTATGACATGAGTCTCTCTAACTATTTCTGGAATCCTCTTTCCATTCTTATTCGTATCTTCTCCTAGCGTAGTGACTTTGCACTATTGATGTGCTCTCAAAGGGTTTGAAGTTAATATCCCTTCTCTTCTTAATTCCAGGGTGGGTATTATTCTTTCTTGTATAGGTAGGTTCTTCAAGTCTTCTTGTATTCTTTCAATGTTGACAGCTAATTCTCTTTCTTTTTGTCCCTCTTGCGTTGTTACTTTGTTTTATTGCTACGACTTATCCTCCCATTCTTCTATGAGTCAATCTATTTTTCTAGCTATGAAATCCCTTAGTTCTTGCTTTTTCTTTTTTGTAGCTTCTTCCTCTGCTTTCCTTCTGATCTGATCCTTCTCAATCCAAGTCTTTCCTAACAAAAGTGGGAAAGGGGTGTTGTCCCCAACAAACTTAATGACTTTAAATTCTTCTTCAGTCGATGTTCCATTAACAATAATAAGTACATTGGTAACTCTTCCACATATGGTTATCATATTTCCTTTAAACAAGCCTATCCTTGCCAATGAAGGTACCACAATAGGCTTTCCCAAAATTTCCCAAGTGTCTTCTGTCATAATATTCACTTGTGTTTCCTCATCCAAGACACAATCTATGTCAAAGTCTCCTATTCTTGCACTTATGAATTGTTTTACTTTCAAGATCTCTGGTAAATTGACATCTTTGTGGACATCGATCATTTCTTTCAACTGTACTAATGTAGTCTGAACTTTCTCTAATTCTTTCTCTTTCTGATTCTCTAACATACCCTTAGTCTCTTGATAGTTTTCTTGTCACATGTTCATTTGTTCAACTTTAGCAATCATCTTTGGACAATCCTCAACCTCATGACCAACAATTTTACAACAAAGACAAATAGGACCTATACCAGGGCATTCCTTAGCAAGATGTCCCGGTCTTCTGCGGTTATAACATAGTGTCAATCCTCTCTTTCTCTTGTATGTTCCCCAGCCTCTTTTGTACTGTGCACTAGGATCATAGTGTTGGACCTGCAATCTACAAAAAATATTTCTAGGTTTCTGCATCCACTTATTAGTCCAAAAATTATTTCTATGAATAGGAATAACATATCTTTCTTCATTTATATTATCTTTACTTAGATCAACTCTTTCTTCCAACTACGCCCTAACTTCTAGACTAGGACATAATCTATTAAACATACTTAAATTCATGCTTTGGAAACAAAAAATTTCACTTATCTTACTCTTATCAAAGCATAAAGATTTACCTCTTTTAAGATCTTACCTATTTTTCTTCGGACCATATTTCTCTCTTGGCACAGAGCTTCGCAAGTCAAGTAGAGTATTGCGCACTTCAGTAGCAAGTCTATGCACAAAGCTTCTCTTTTCTTTACTCCAGTTCCCAACAATCACAGTTTCAAGTCCCAACAACAGAACCATTTGTTGGCACGGGGGCAGACCCAAGGTTCAACGCACCAACGAAACCCTAACTACCGGCCCTTTCGGCAACACTTGCGAAGCAAGCGAAGTCTCACGCAAGGTAGAAGCAGGGGGGGTTACAGGACTCAGATGTCTGTAACCAAGCTGGGACACAAATATGTGATAATAACACTTCGCAGAGTATTCTAGAAACACTTAGAAGGTGACATGCATTAGTCCATTTATCTTATTAACATCGCAGAACATATCTAAGAATAGATCAGCGCAGTAAGAAATGACAATATACCCTTAACACTTAGCATCATAAGTTAGATCTAACATCCATTCATCCTTAACACAAGTAAAGCCCTAAGCAACATCATATCTATCTATCATACATAATAACAAAGGCACTAAGCAGATAAATGATAAGCATAACACAACATAAAGCACACCAAAGACACAAGATATATGTGGTTCACCCCAATGTGGGGCTACGTCCACCAATTGCTTGGTCTTCTTTATTATTCTTTAATCTCTTACATTCCATTGCTCTTATGCACTAAGACATAGAGCCAAATTCTTTATCGATCACAGAGCCTTACATATGCATTATGTTGCACAAAGGAACTCAGAACTACTTTCACTTAGCCACTTCGCTCTTACATCGCTTAACTTCTTCTACCATATATTCTTGCTTATTTATACTTTCACAATTCCTTACAAAAAGGTCTAATCATGGGAGAATCCATGGGCCGACATCCATAACCCATTACAAAAACCCTAAGGGACCCCTTGCTAGGTCCACATAGCCCGCAAAACAAGTGATATCCACGATCTCATCTCCACCTGGGCGCTCCATCTTCGACCAGCCTCTCGAAGTCCAAAAGTGGTCCAAACCTGAACAAGGTTTCCTCAAAACTTGCTCGAGGGCCAACAGGTGTTATGTCCATATGATGGGCATATCACAGGTACAGATGGAATTTCACAGCCAACCACTATTGTTTAATTTTCTGGTCCTTTTCAACCTCCACTAACATCTTGACAATAGTTTCCATCCTGCTGATACGACGATGAATTCGTCCAACATAGTTTTAACCTCTCGATCGTCTTCCTGGCATGCCTCATCCCGACCAGACTTTACTTTCCCTATCAGAATTTTGGTAAACCATGTCGTCTCCACAGTTCTATGGTAGAGGGTCTCCCTGGGATGGGTAGCCCCCAGATTTGTCATCTAGTCGAACTCCTGCGCAACCTCCCCCCACTCTTTACCACTCTGTTCCTCCTTGATTTCTTCCTCCCACTCATTGACTGCTACATTCCCTTTCAGCGAGACCATTGTTTGGAATGTGTTCTTTGCCTCTCTCGCGGCTTGCTCAATTCTAGTCAAGTGCCTCGTTTTTTCCGGGATATCCTTCCCCTGGGGGCTTCTCTTTCTCTAAGTATGTTTCAAGCGTGCCATGTCTCTATGCCTACCCGATTCTCTACTTTTCCCTTTATCCCGGTGCCTCACTCTGCGTCTCTCCTTAACTAGCTTACTCTTGAGACTATAATTTTCACTACTATCTAATGCCTTATGGTCGTGTCCTTGTCTACATCTCTTCTTCTTAGAATGTTCCCTCTTTTGAGGGCTTGTACCTCCTACTAATTTTAGCCTGAGGTGGTGAGCCCAACCTCCCTTATTGGCTGGTAAGGCTGGGTGGCCCATTATGTTGCGATCTCTTCCCCAGTCCTTGCTTTTGTCCCTGCTTGCGTTATATCCATACGCTCTTGGTTCCATACTTGTCTTGGGGGCCGATGATCCTCCCTTGGTAATCACCATCTCCACACCCCTTAACTCGTCATGAGTTTCTGCCTGCTACTTGATCTATCTCCCTTACTATCACCTCTACACTTGTTGTTGATCAGTACCTCCTTTCATCTACCCACTTTCTCTCTGTCGTGTTCCCACATGATAATTCGGGGCCAAGTGTTGTGACTATCATATGCCTTCTGGGTCCCACGTCGAGTAAAGAAGCCCCGTGTCATCCTTGATGTGACCCTTGTCTCTGAAGCTTCCACCATGATCTCGTTCCGCCAAATGGATGCAATCTGATCTAAGTTTCCCCCTTGGGATTCTGGACCAAACCTCGTCCACCTCATGTCCCTCCCTGTTTACCCCTTTGTTGGCTAGCCTGTCTGCTAGTGCATCCACTGCCCTGCGAATCCATCTAAACTCTATCGTGTTTAGGGTTCTCAGGTGTTCCCTGATTTTTTGAAGGGAATGCGCTAGACACCAATGCCTTTGCACCTTTCACACCTTGGTTCCATACTGGACTTACTTCGCAATGTTGACAACTAGTGTCGAGTCACCTTCCACGATGACATTCGCCATGCGCTCTCTACGTAGAATTTCCAGGCCAAGTTCCAGAGCTTTAAACTCCATCGCATTATTTGTGGAATTGCCTATGCTCCCAGCATACAGGTGTAAGATGGTCCCTCCACTGTCTCTTATTACCTCACCAGCTCCTGCCACACTCGAATTGCCTTTCGCCGCCCCATCAAAATTCAACTTAATGAAGCCTGTCGGAGGAGGAACCCATGTATTGACTCCTATATGGATCTGTGAATCTCGGGCTACAGGTAAGCTAAAGCTCCACTCTTTTATATAGAACAATTCCAAAATGCGTAAGTCTTCACTTGTGTCTTGGTTTTTGGAGTTGTTAAGGTTAAGGCTCTGTACTGTCTCTCTTATTTGAGTTGCGATAATGTCGTTTATGCTCGAGGTCGGTTGGCTTTCATTCTTGAATATTTGTTTGTTTCATTATTTCCAAATTGCCCATATTACCATCCCCAATGTTAGACCCTAGCACAGGTTCACCACCTCATTATCTCTATACTTCTCCTTCCATTTTTTTATTGTGGCTGTGATATCCTCCCTTACCTATTTGACTGGCGGTAAATACAAGCCACCCAATCCCAGATCTCAGTTGTATAGTTGCACTTGTCTAGGAGATGATTCGTCGATTCTCCCTGGACCTCACATAGATCGTGAGGGTCTAATGAATCCTCTTTTTGTTAGGATCTCCTAGGTCAGTATATTATTGTGTAGGATTAACCATTCAAACACTTTAATATTCGGCCATTGGGGGCCTTCCCATATCCTCTCCCAGTGTGTTTCTGGGTTTTCTTGGTCCTGTCCTACTATGTAGTGTTGGGCCTCTTTTAGATTGAATTCCCCTCCATTTTTCCTTCCCCACCTTAATTGGTCCTCCTCTTTTGAGACCCCATCTTTCCTTTTACCCAATTCCTCCTCAATCTCTTTCATCATGGGGTCTCCCTGAGCTCTATTTTGTGGGTTGATTTTGTTCCAAATTTTCCATCTAGCGTTCTCCTCCCCATGTTTCCAGTACTGATGAACTTTTGTTTTTCCTTGTTGGATCATCTCTTGCTTGATAACCTCTTTGTTCTGGTTTTCCATTCTGGGTTCTTGTTGCCAAGCATCCTCCCAGAATCTCGTTGTTCTCCCATTCCTAATTTCCTAAAAGTTGTGACTCTATATCCAATTTTTATTTCTCCAGGAAAGATTGTAGATGGTTGACCCTTCCCTTATGCCCATGAACCTGATCCTCTCCTAGGGGTTGACCTCTAGACGTATTTATCTTTCCATAGTTCAACCCATGGCACCAAGCTTTCCTTTACCCATCTCCACCACAGTTTTGCCCTGTATGCCTCGTTAGTGACCTGTGGGTCTTGTAATCCGAGGCTTCCTTTGTTCTTTGGTCTGCACACTTTGTCCCACGCCACAAGGGCCCATTTGTAGGATGCCTTTTGGAGCCAGAAACATCGACATAAGATACATCGGGATTGCTTGTAGGATCGTTTTAGTAAGGATTAACGGTCCTGCTAGGTTTAGAGTTTTGCAAGTCCAATTATTAACCCTCTCCTGCAGCTTGTTTACGACTCCTTCGAAAGTTATGTTCCTACATGTTGTGTCCGTCAGGGGCACCCCCAAGTACTTTGTTGGGAGTGTTTTCTGCTCAAACCCCAATATGTTGGAAAGGTTCCTTTGGATTGCAGGATTTGTGTTGAAGAAGTAGATCATGGATTTAGAGTGGTTTATTTCAGCCCCCGAGGCCTCTCCAAACTCTTCTAAAAAAAAATTGTACGTCTTTGCTTCCTTGACTGTGGGGATTCCATGGAGCAGGGTATCATCCACGAATTGTTGGTGTGTTGAGGTTGGACAGTCTTCGAACAGTTTTAGACCTTTGATTTCGCCTTCGACCATTGATCTCTTTATGCTCTTGCTTAGCCCTTCCATCATTAAAATTAATAGGAAAAGGGATAGAGGATCCCCTTGTCTTATACCCCTAGAGGGGTACAACGACTTGGTTGGAGCTCCATTTACTAGAAGCGAGAAGCTCCTTGTAGAGACCAAGTTGATGATCCATTTAATCCAATGCTGGTCAAAACCAAATGCTTCCATTGTTTTCACCATATAGTGCCAGCTTATTTTTTCATAAGCCTTTGGCAAGTCCAACTGGATTAACATCACCGCTTTCTTTTTAGTTTTCAGGGTATGTATTATTTCATGGGCTTGTATGATGTTGTCCAGAATTTGCCTCCCCTCCAAAAAGCCCGCCTATTCCCGTGATATCAGAGTTGGAGAAGTGGTTTCAATCTATTAGCTATGAATTTTGAGATTATCTTATACACAAAATTGCACAAGGCTATTGGTCGATAGTGGTCCAAAGTTCTGGCTTCATTTTCTTTTGGGATCAGACTGATCATCGTGGAGTTCAGGGCCTTCAGGATTGAGGCTAAGCATCTGGAGTCCTCGACTATACCATAAATATCATGCTTAACCACATCCTGACAAGATTTTAAAAACTCCATTGTGAATCCATCTGGGTCTAGGGCCTTTCGATTTGGCATCTCCTGGATCACTTGGTCTACTTCTTACTTGCTATGGGTTTGTAAAGGTTGACATCGTGTTCTTCTGTTACCAACTTAGGGATGTGACTTACTATCCTCTGGATTGCTTCGGTCATGTCCCAGTTGGGTTCTTTGGCTATCCTCTGGAAGTGTTTGACCAGAGTGTTTTCAATGTCTTGGTGGGACTCTCTTTCTATCTTATCTTGATCCTGGATCTTCAAAATTTTGTTATGAGATATTCTCACTATAGTGGATCTGTGGAAGAACTTGGTATTTCTCTCCCCTTCCTTAAGACACCAAATTCTGGATTTGTGTCTCTACAAGTTCTCTTCTTGCTTACATCTTGCTTTGCAATCATGGAGTAATTGGTTCTCCTCTTTTTTCTTCTCCTCGGTGTAGCCTTCTTGGATGCATTTCTCCTTTAGCTCTTCCATTCTTACCTCTATCAATTTTTTTTTCCTGGTCTATGTTTCCAAAAACTTCCTTATTCCACCTCTTGAGTTTTTGCTTTATGTACTTGAGTTTTTTTTGAAGTCTAAACATCTTTGTCCCTTATTCTGAGATATCCTCTTGCCACCAAGCACCCATCTGTAGGGCCTCCAGAACTGACCACGAGCTGGGAATTCGAGCCACACACAACCTTGTTGAAGGAGGCAAGAAAGGAAGGTGTGGTGGGTAGAGGAAGACTTGTGAAGAGTGTAGATACGAGAGGTGAAGCTCTCGGGTTCAAGGAAGAACTGGAAAATAAGTGTTATGGTCACAGTGAGATGGTTGGAGGGGTTATAATACAAGCTGATAAAAGGGGCTGGTCCTCCTTGCTTTGTATCATGTAAATCATTTCCAAGATCCTACAGGAGGGGGAGAGTAACCTCCATCCCTGCTGTCGCTGACTCGGAAGAAGGGATTTTATCTCAAAGCATCGTGGTCTAGCTCGGGGGTGGCTAGTCGTAAATCCATTAGGAGTGACTGAGCCTATGGTTGGGTGGAAATGGGCACCCCTTTCAGCAGTCACTTTACATTGTCTGGTTCTGATAAGTACTTTCCTTATTTAAGTGTTGAACTGGAATAATGGATGAATGCTTGGATTTATACATATGTGTATTTATAAAGGTTCTTTGTGTGGAATGGTTACGATGTGTATATGCCTCCTTCTCCTTGTAAACTACACTTTCGACCAAATAGTTTGTATCCCAACTTAGCTCCTGAGGCTTCCTGGGACATGAGCTTGTAAGACAGTCGAGATAGGAGATATTGTGACGACCTGAACTTGTCTGTCCGAAGAGGATGCCTCTTCCAGACCCAAGTCCTTACCATTTTATGGTAAAAGCTCAGGAAGGATAGTAAAGTGGAAGCCTTAAAAAGGGGAGGTCCCTTCGTTTGGAAGACGAGCAAACGAGATCCGTTTGAAAGGACCCATATGACCAATAACCAGGAACCTTGGGCTAAGCCTAATGAAGTTGTGTCCCCTTGGCTTCGGAACTCTTGAATTCCAGGACTTCAAAGTATGGCCAACCTTACCAGCCTTATACGAGCCCAAGGTAATTGAGAGACTTAGTTTCCCGTAAGATTGACTGGTGATAGCTAGTTCCCCAGGTGGTTGGGTGAACCTATCTCGCCAACTAAACTGAGATCCAAAACCCCAAAGGTCGGAGCTGCGAGGGACCCAGAACCGTAGATCGTGGGATCCTTTGGATCCTGCCCCGGTCATCGATATATCAGGGACACGTGGTGCTATCCCCTTTAGTTCGGAGGTCGGGCACTTCGAAAGATAAGAGGAAGTTGCATCGCAACACTCTAAAATGCCAAATACCCGAGGTAACCAGAGTCATAGATCTATAAATCTACGTGGACGGATCTTGATCGTGAGATATAGAGAATGTTAGAAGGCACCAGTCTGGGGTGATGTGGTGCAGTGACACCACCCAGGGTGACGTGGACCCCAACTGGACATGCCCTCTGTCACTCTGACCCCTCCCATGTGTTAGGTACTAATACGTGTCCATCTAGCCAACGTTGTTGGTGAAATGATCGGGACTCCGGAGGATATGGGATGTAGTATGATAGAGAGACCAAACAACCTCAGGGACAGAGCCACGTGGTGAGATTACGGGACTTCAGAAGTTCGGAACTTCTGGTGGTCTTGTGTGTAGATAGTAAAGAGGCGTGAAGTGTCGGAGTGTCGAAGCGTCGAATTCCTCCATAGTTGATGTAGGAAAAAGAGAGTAAGTCAAGTCCTGGGATCGGGCAGTGGATGGTCTTCCACTGTGGAGGAAGGAACTTGGAAATAACATGTGTGAGGTGGATCCATGTGGGCGCCACATGGCACCCTAACCAATGAACGCCCGAAGAACATTGGAGAGGTATATTTGTCGGTTCTGAGCTCGAGTTTGAGCATGGAGACCGTGGTTAGAAAACTTTGAACGAGTAGAGTGTGGTAGAAACCTCCAATGAGGGATTTGATCACTTAAGTAGAACAAAATTTTATTGCCCCATCACTAAGAAAGTCACTCAGGGGTCGGGTGTGTTACAAATTAGTATCATAGCATATTTACAGAACTTGGATTGCTTGGGCTCATGGACGAGTTGCAAAAAAAACATATTTAAAGAGCTTTAAGGGTGACGCCCTACCTTACCTCTTCCCTAAAGAGTCTGGATAAAGTTTTACTGAAGAAGAGGATGAAACCTTCTTCTATGTGTGAGTATTTAAGAAATGTGAATTGTGTGTTGTTCGTAAAATAATAGAATGTTAACTAACAACAAGTGTTTTGATAGCACTCGAGCGGTTAGTGAATCATGGGAAACTACAAGAATAAAGTATGGTGACGTGCCATGAAGTGGGGGATGGCTCCCATGATAGAGACGAAGAATCTGACGAGAGGAGGGCATTGGAGACCACTTTGAATCTGGTTAAGACTGTAAGGAGCCTCATGGCCAAATTACAGAGATGCAAGGCCGACAATGAGATATTGATAAAAGAGCAAGAAAAAAAAAAATAAATTATTGCAGTCTTGTTGCAGAGTCTATTTGACATATAGAGGCAATTGCAACATGGACCCGCAACTAGTCATGTGGACCTACAACGTACGATGAGAAGTCAAAGTCCACCTGAGATACGAAAACGTGGTCCCATAAGTGGCCACACCAGAAGAAGTACCTCTAGGAAGGCCTAGCCTGGAGGCATGGGACACTCATTGGGAGAGTCCTCTAGAGAGGTGACGGGAAAATCCGAGGGATATTCTAGTAGCAAAACTAGCTCACATTATCAAAGGAGAGGAAAGAAGCGAAAGCATTCCAAAAATCATGACCCTAAATAATTCAAGAAATCCAAACCACCCTCTTTTGATGGTGATATTAAGAAAGGGGAAGAGGCAGAAGCTTGGATACTTAGTTCAAAGAAGTACTTCTGAGTCCATGATTACTCTGAAAACTTGAAGGCTCGAATAGCCATCTTCAACCTAAATGGAAAAGCTCCCATTTGGTGGGAAGACCGTAAGAATGTGAAAGGAATCTATGAAGAGGACTTATCATGGAAATAGTTTGAGAGACACTTCAAGAAGAAGTATCTGCCAGAAAAATATTTTGATGAGAAGACTAAAGAGTTCTATGAACTCAAGCTGGGACAACTCACCATAGAGGAATATGTCAATAAATTCCTTGAGTTGTGAGGTATGTGCCCTACATAAAGGATGAAAAGGTGAAAGTGGGACGATTTATTAGTGGGTTACCTCAGACCTACATGAACATGATTGAGTTTGACGAGCCAAAGACCTTAGAAGACACTATCCAGAAGGCAAGGTTTTGTTATGAACAGTTCGGGAGTTAGACAGAACCTCGCGAGGATTGGAAGAAGAAGAGTGGTTCAAGATTCAATAAGAAAGCGTCCAAATCCTCAAGATTTAAGAACTATAGGAAGGACTCTAGAATAAGCCTTCCTGCTAGAAGTGTGTATCAACAAAATTTCCTCTCCCATAGTGGAAATAAACCTTTTGGAGCAACCCCATGAAATACGGATAACCCAAAGAAGGAACCCTTGAAATGTTGGGGTTGTGGAGAAGAACATCTACTGAGGGACTATCCACATAGACAAGAGAATAGTAGGAGAGTTTACAACATCCAAGAAGCTATCACCGTCAATGATGTGGCTAGGAGTATGCCATAGATTTATGCAACCATGGATAATAAACAAGCTGACCACCAAGCTTCAGTGGTGGAGATGGAAGGTATGATCCCCAACCATATAATTTCTATTTTAATTGACCTTGGTTTTAATTCTAGTTATGTGGCCCCTCAAACTGTTCATAAGTGTAAACTGCAATCGGTCAGGCATGTTAATCCATGGTTAGTATAACTAGCCACTGGAACCAAAAGAAAAGTAGCAGAGGTCATACCAGCTTGCCAATTCACTATGGATGGATTGCCCACCCAAGCTACCCGTAACATACTTCCCTTAGGGTCTTATGACCTGTTGATTGGTATGGACTGGCTAGTTGCATATAAAACTAAGTTGGACTGTTACCATAAAACCTTAGAATGTGCAAATGAAGAAGGGATAAAGATAACCCTCCAAGGAATTTAGAAGCTTGTCTCAGTGAGATGAATATCAGCCCTTCAAATGAAAAAGTATTCTAGAAAGGGATGCCATCTATATGAAATACAGGTGTTAGAATCTATTGAGCATGGCATACCAAACCTAGAGGACCACCCCATATTAAGAGAATATAGAGATGTGTTTCCAGAAGAGGTATCGGGTCTACCTCCGAGAAGAGACATTGACTTCTCCATAGAGCTTACACCAGGAGCAGTGCAAGTGTCTAGGACACTTTATAGGATGAGTACACCCGAGCTATTTGATCTTAAGCTACAACTAAAGGACCAAGTGTGTCCCCATGGGGAGCACCAGTCATTTTTGTGAAGAAGAAAGATGGCACCCTCTGACTATGCATGGATTACAAACAACTCAATAGGACAACAATAAAGAACAAGTACCAGTTACCAAGAATATATGACTTGTTAGACCAATTAGGGGGTGCTTCCATTTTCTCAAAGATTGACTTAAGGTTCGGATACCATCAAGTTTGAATCAAAGATGAAGATATCCACAAAACAACCTTCAGGACAAGGCATGGTCGCTATGAATTTGCGGTGGTACCATTTGGATTAACCAATGCCCCTTCTACTTTTATGTGCCTGATGAATAATGTACTCAACAAATTCCTCAACAGATTTGTATTGGTTTTCATTGACGATATCCTAATATACTACAAGAATAGAGAGGAGCATGAAGAAAATCTTAGACTCGTACTTCAAGTACTAAGAGAGCATCAGCTCTATGCTAAGTTTAGCAAGTGAACTTTTTCCAAAAGCAAGTCCATTACTCAGGCCATGTTATTTCTAAAGAAGGAGTGGCAATAGACCCTGATAATATCATATCTATTATGAAATGGCCTACCCCAAAGGATGTATCTGATATCAGATCCTTTATGGGCTTAGCAAGATATTATAGAAGGTTTATAAAAGGATTTTCCAAGATTGGTTGCCCAATCAATGCCTTTTAGAAAAAGGGGGTTAAATTCACTTGGACATTAGAATGTGAAGACAGATTTCAGGAATTGAAATACCTTCTGACCCATGCACTCGTGCTAAAGATTGCAGACCCTGATACTGAATTCTTCGTATGCACTAATGTATGCAAGGAAGGATGTGTAATTTGCTATGAATCTAGAAAATTGAATGAGCATGAAATCAATTATGTGACCCGTGATCTAGAGTTGGCTGCCATAATGCATGCTTTAAAAATGTGGAGGCATTACCTACTGGGAAAGAGATTTATACTTATGACAGACCATTGTGGATTGAGGCACATGTTTGATCAATTGAAACTCAATTCTAGACAAGCTAGGTGGATGGCTCTCCTTAGTGACTTTGATTTCGAAATCCAACACATCAAAGAAAAGGAAAATAGGGTGGTCGATGCCCTTAGAAGAAGTATGAAAACAATTCACCTGGCAGCGGTGAGCACCTGTGAAACGGATGTCAGGGAAAGAGTCAAGAACGCACAAGAAACGAATGCATTCTTCAAGACCATAACATCGTATCTAAAGCAAGAGCCCATGGGGCTAAAGTATGAAGGCTATCAGATATTGGACGAAGGTATGGTGACTTACAGAAACAGATTGTATGTACCAATTTGTGACGAATTGAAGAGGTTCATAATGGACGAACTGAACAAGAGACAATATACCGGTCACCCAGGATATCAGAAAATGATCACGGCCACTAGGAAATAATTCTATTGGCCTAGATGGAAAAAGGACATAGTTGATTATTTAGATAAGTGTTTGGAATGCTAGCAGGTTAAAGCAAATCACCGGCACCCAACAGGGTTATTACAACCTCTACTGATTCCCGAATGGAAGTGGGAAACCATCTCCATGGATTTCATCACTGGATTGCCAAAATCATCCAAGCAGAATGATGCCACCATGGTAGTGGTGGACAAATTGAGCAAGTCTTCTCACTTCGTTCCTGTCAAATCGACTTGCAAGGAAATAGATATTGCCAACATCTTCATGAAGGAGATATTTCGACTACATGGCATGCCTAGGGAGATTGTATTTGACAGAGATACAAAATTCACTTCAAGCTTTTGGAAATCCTCGATGGTTGGTTTTGAGACTAAAGTGTTGTTTAGCACAACCTATCACCCTCAAACTGATGGACAGAAAGAAAGAGTAAACCATATATTAGAAGACATGTTAAGGATACATGTAATGCATCAACCTAAGAAGTGGGAAGATTACCTGCCCTTGGTATAATTTTCCTACAACAATGGTTATCAAGAGTCACTGAAGATAATCCCTTTTGAAGTCCTATATGGTAGACCGTGCAAGACTCCAGTCAACTGGAGTAATCCAGTGGATAGAATTATGATCGGACTTGACATGCTGAAATAAATGGAGCAACAAGTGATTTAGATAAAGCAAAATCTGAGAATTGCTCAGGATAGACAGAAAAGTTACGCCGACAGAAAGAGAACTCCTAGAGAGTTCAAGACACGGGACCATATCTATCTCAGAGTTAAGCCCAGGAAGAGTTCCATGAGATCAAGAGATTGTGCCAAGCTGGCACCTATGTATTGTGGACCCTTTGAATTTTTAAATAGAGTGGGACCTGTAGCCTATAGGCTAGCACTCCCTCCCACAATAAAGGCACATAATGTTTTCCATGTTTCATTATTGAAGAAATATGTCAACGATTCTAATCATATAATTGACTAGTCTGTGATCCAGGTGGAGCCGGAGGGAGAATTCCTACCAGAACCTCAATGCATACTAGACAGGAAGGAAACCCCACTCAGGAACCGAACCATTGCACAGGTCAAGGTGTAGTGGAAACACTTTGGCCCAAATGAGGCTACGTGGGAAATGGAGGAATCCATGAGACATCCATATCCATTTTTGTTCACTTCTTTATAAACAGACCATTTTGACAGATAGAACATCGAGGACAATGTTCCTTTAAGGGGGAGGGAATTGTAACACCCTATTTCCCCCCGTTTGTAAATATAACTATAATGGCCAAGAGACTATGGAAAACTTAATATGCGTGAATGCTTGATTCGATGGGCCTTTGTGTAAAAGGTCAATGAATGTAAATTTTGTTATTTACTAGAAAATGGATAAGTGTTGCATGACTGTTGGGAGGGGGTGTACTAAGAAAGACTGTGAATTCTATGAAAAGATATGATGAAGGGGGCCAAGAATGGTTGCGTTAACCTTCACCAAACCAATACCTTACTGGATTTAATTGCTCAGGACCAGAACAATCCTCTGACCCAGAAATGAATTACAATCAGGCTGGTAGGTGGGAAGACCTCCTCAAGAGATAATGATGGGATGGGCCAGAGCACCCATATGTAAGGCTTCCAGACCTAACCATGGGCTGGGAATTTGATCCACACACAACCTTGTTGAAGGAGGCAAAAAATGAAGGTGTGGTGGGTAGAGGAAGACATGCGAAGAGTGCAGAGACGAGAGGTGAAGCTCTCGGGTTCAAGGAAGAACTGGAAAATAAGTGTTCTGGTCATAGCGAGATGGTTGGAGGGGTTATGATACAAGTTGATAAATGAGGTTGGTCCTCCTTGCTTGGTATCGTGTAAACCATTGTCAATATCTTGCAGGAGGAGGAGAGTAACCTCCGTCCCTACTATCGTTGAGTTGGAAGAAGAGATTTTATCACAGAGCATCGTGGTCTATCTTGGGGGTGGCTAGTCGTAAATCCGTTAGGAGTGATTGACCCTATGGTTGGGTAGAAACAGACACCTCTTTCAGCAGTCACTTCACGTTGTCTGGTTCTGATAAGTACTTTCCATGTTTATGTGTTGAACTGGAATAATGGATGAATGCTTGGATTTATACATATGTGTATTTATAAAGGTTCTCTGTGTGGAATGGTTACGATGTGTATATGCCTCCTTCTCCTTGTAAACTACACTTTCAACCAAATAGTTTGTATGCCCAACTTAGCTACTGAGGCTTCCTAGGACATGATCTTGTATGACGACCGAGATATGAGATATCGTGACAACCTGAACTTGTCCGTCCAAAGAGGATGCCTCTTCCAAACCCAATTCCTTAACCTTTTTATGGTAAAATATCAGCAAGGATAGTGAAGTGGAAGCCTTAAAAAGGGGAGGTCCCTTCATTTGGAAGATAAGAGGACAAGATCCATTCGAAAGGACCCATATGACCAATACCCAGGAACCTTGGGCTATGCCTAATGAAGTTGTGTCCCCTTGGATTTGGAGCTCCGGAAGTCCATGACTTCAGAGTATGACCAACCTTACCAGCCTTATATGAGCCAAAGGTAACCGAGAGACTCAGTTTCCCGTAAGATTGGCCAGCGATACGCGGTTTCCCAGGTGGTTGGGCGAACCTATCTCGCAAACTAAACCGGGATCTGAAACCCCGAAGGTCGGAGCTGCGAAGGACCCAGAACTGTAGATCGTGGGATCCTTTGTATCCTTCCCTAGTCATCGATATATCGGGGACGCATGGTGCTAGCCCCTTTAGTTCGGAGGTTGGGGACTTCATAAGATAAGAAGAGATTGCATCGCAACACTCCTGGACACGAAATCCCTGAGGTAACCAGAGTCGTAGATCTATAAATCTATGTGGTCGGATCTCGATCGTGAGATCTGGGGAATATTAGAAGTCATTGGTCTGGGGTGACGTGGTGCAATTAATTCACCCAAGGTGACGTGGACCCCAACTGGACATGCCCCATGTCACTCTAACCCATCCTACGTGTTAGTTATTGATACGTGTCCATCTAGCCAATGTGCTTGGTGAAATGATCGGGAATTTGAGACTTCGATACTCTGGAGGATCTGTGATGTAGTATGATAGAGAGACCAAATGACCCGGGGGCCGGAGCCATGTGGTGAGCTTACGTGACTTCGGAAGTTCGAAACTCCGGGTGGTCTCCAACGTAGATAGTAAAGAGGTGTGAAGCGTCGAATTCCTCCATAGTTGATATAGGAGAAATAGAGTAAGTCAAGTAATGGGATCGGGCGGTGGATGGTCTTCCACCGTGGAGGAAAGAACTTGGAAATAACACATGTGAGGTGGATCCACATGGGTGCCACGTGGCACCCCAACCAATAAACGCCTGAAGAACATCGAAGAGGTATATCCGTCGGTCCTCAGCTCAGGTTTGAGCATAGAGACCATGGTTAGAAAACTATGGACGAGCAGAGTGTGGTAGAAACCCCGAATGAGGAATTTGATCACTTAAGGAAAATGAAAATTTTTCGCCCCATCCCTAGGAAAGTCACTCAGGAGTTGGGTGTGTTACATCATTTATCATCAATAGTACCATTGCCTTAGTCTTATAACTGTTAAAATAATATAACTGCAAAGTGTATTCTTATTATTATATGATATATTATTCATTTGATCAATCCCCATTGCATATTGATCATGTCGGTTATTATAAAGGACCAAATCCCCTTTTGCGGATTGGTCAAAAGATAATTGTAATAGGCAGAATAAGAAGTCAGCCCCGGAAGATATTAAAGAGGCCCCGAAATATAATAAAGGTGGTTATAACCACCCAGTTGGAGAAGTCGGCCCTGCCAGTGAAGAGACACTTCACACGTGCCAGTCTTGTATAAATAGGGAGGCTAGTGCCTCACTTAGACACACAACTCACTTGCTCATTGAGAGACAAGTTTCAGATCTGTAGTTAGAGAAGAAGGAGAGAGAGTGGCGCATCTTTGGGAGAGGATCTTCTATATTAGTTTGAGTTATCTCTTGGCATTGTATTGGCTATCTATAATAAGGAAGTTTTGTTGGGTTTTCTTCCCCTAGAGGTTTTCCCAGGATAAATGTTGTTTATTGTGGTTGTGTATTTCTCAGTGATCTTGTATTATTCTATTGTTATCTATTGAAATGCAAAGAACTATAATAATGGCTTAAACATTAACATGGTGTCAGAGCCAAGCTAAAGAGAGCATCTTTCACAAGAGAAAAGTGAAAAACATCATTGTTGTCGTACATGCAAATTATGGTTTTTTGTTGGTGAGGTATTTCAGCCCTAAAACCATCTAGAAAAGTGTGCCCTCCCCCAAGGATCATTTTGGCACCTTCAGCGCACCTTTTCAGTGGCTAGATCTCCCAGAAAGTGAAACCCTAGTTTCACAAAGTACCAGAAAACTAGAGTACCAGAAGTACTAGAAGTACCAGAGTACCAGAAGTACCAAAAAACCAAAAGCACTAGTCCATAAATCCGCAGATCAAGTTTGAGGGGGTAAAAGTTGGATTTTCAAAAATCCAACTGCACCAACTTACTCGCCTCAACTCAGCACATCTATCCCCTGGATCGAAATTTCAAAATTCAAAGTTTGAAAAATTAGGGTTTCCTCATAAAACCCTAAGTTGCAGTTGCAGTCTCAGAACCAGTTGCAGTTGCAGTACAAGTTGCAGTTGTAGTCGTACTACTAGTTGCAGTCACCCTTGAAGTTTTTAAAGAGTTGGTAATGATTATCGCTCCTACTAGATGGTGCCACCACCTGCAAATGCTATTAGAAGTATGTACTCACATATGTTTAAATGGTTAAACTTTAAAGAGTACTTGCAAAAGAAGGAATCTCTTGCCATAGATCCAGAAGGATCTCAAGATCCAACACATTCAGAGGAATGATGCAACCTAGGTGTGATTATTCTGATATGCATCCATTTGTTATATTGATCAATGTTGCATGTTGAAGCTATGATCAAATTATTAGATGGATTAAAGTAGAGATCATAGAGCTTTTCCTCTAACCCAACCTTCTATCAAGATAGTGTATTGTCTTAGTACAGAAGACAGGTTGAAGAAAGCACTCGTCATCTTGAGTGAAGGAGACTCAAAAGAAAAGCAAGCACTCGTTCCTGAGGACAAGGCTCTAGGTTTGATTAATCAAGTTGATAAGATTCAAAGGTACACATGACAAGTTGATGACTATAGTTGAGATAACAGTCTTTGTAAAGTATTATACTTGATAGCATGTGAGCATATAGAAGTAAATGCTTTGCCCAATACAACTAACACCTCCTCTAGGAGAAACCTCGTGTTAGTTCCAAGTTGCCATGGAAGAATGTTTGATCACAACACGATGAGAGTTTTGACCTCATTTTGTATTGTATTCCTTATCTTTAATCTTTGCTTCAGATAAATTACAAGTGATAGCTCTAAAGGAGCTAATGTGATGATTATTCGTGCTATTGCTTTATATTATCAAAAGGATACTATTCTTGCTTGTTGTTTTGTTGACCTTGCTCTAGGTCACTGGTAATAACCCTAAGGAAGCTATAGTGAAGGTTGTGAAAGGCAACATGCTAAAGGAGAAACCATAAATGAAGCAATCATCATTGGAAGTGAAGAAAATGGCTTGTATAGACTAAAGGGTCACTCAGAAACTGCCATGGCCCACGCCATTGAGAATCCATGTGAACTTTGGCATAGAAGATTAGCTCACATCAACTACAAGGTGCTACCATACATATGCAAAGTAGTCATAGGTTTACCATAACTTAAGGTCGACCATGAAGGCGTATGCAATGGATGCGCACAAGGGAAGAACATCAAGAACCCTTTTCCGGAGAGAGACAACAAAGTAGAAGGAGTCCTAGAACTCGTTCATTCAGATGTGTGTGGCCCAATGCCATCGGCCTCCATTAGAGGGTATGTATACTATGTATCATTCATTGATGATTATTCTCGTAATACCTAGGTGTATCTCTTGAAATCTAAAGATGAAGTGTTCAACAAGTTAAATGAATTCAAAGCCTTGATAGAGAATCTTTCTGAAAGAAAGATTAAGATACTCAGGTCAGATAGTGGAGGAGAATACACCTCAAAAGAGTTTGTGAAATTCTGCAAAGATGTTGGGATCAAGAGGGAACTCACTACTCCCTATAATCCCCAACAAAACGGTGTAGCTGAACAAAAGAACAAAACGATAATGGAAGCTGTGAAGGCTATGATCCATGATCAAGATCTTCCTATGTGCTTATGGGCAGAAGCAACAATGGCAGTTGTATGTGTGCAGAGCCGATTATCCCATAGTGCACTTGGGTTCAAGACCGTGGAAGAGATGTTCACGGAAAAGAAGCCAGAGGTAATCCATCTCAAAATATTTGGCTGCCCAGTATTTATTCATATACTGAAAGAGAAGAGAAACAAACTGGAACCTTCAGGAAAGAAGGGAATATTTGTGGGATACTGTGAGGTCTCCAAGGCCTTCAGAATCTATATACCAGGTCACCATCCCATTGAGATCAGCAGGGATGTGACTTTTGATGAAGATGTCGTGCTTAAGAAATCAAGAAGATGCCAGGTTGAAGAAGTATATGTAGAGGAACCCATAATCCCCAGGACTGTTGAACCAGCGAGGGAGGTTCCCAGAGCTGCTGAACCAGTGAGGGAAGTCGTAACTTCCCCTGATGAGGAATTACTAGAAGATCATGACATGATAGAAGTTCAAGAACCTCCTCAGATGACGATCCTCCATAAAAGGAATCCAGCCTGGGCTAGAGATATTATTCAAGATGGAGAGAAGTATGGTGTTCCCAAAGGAACCATGAGACAGGTGAAAAGACCAAAGCCATTCTCCAGTTATATGGCTTTGATGTGCGATCTTCTAGAGGAGGAGCCTACCTGCTTTGAAGAAGCCATTTAGAGGAAAGAATGGGAAAATGCCATGATAGAGGAATACCAATCCATAATAAAGAACGATGTATGGGAAATAGTTCCCAGACTGAAGAGTAAAGATGTGATATTCTCCACATGGCTCTTCAAAATAAAACATGTTGTTGATGGAAGTATTGAGAAGTACAAAGCAAGAATTGTCGCTCATGGCTTTTCTCAAAAGGAAGGCATTGACTATGAAGAGACATTTGCTCTTGTAGCCAGATACTCTTCGATCAGAACCATCATAGCTCTTACAGCTAAGATGAAGTGGAAGTTACACCAGATGGACGTGAAGACAACTCTCCTAAGCGGTGTCATCGAAGAGGAAGTGTATATAGAGCAACCTCAAGGATTTGAGGTTGAAGACAGGAAGTCTCATGTTTGCAAATTGAAGAAAGCCTTATACGGATTAAAGCAAGCTCCTAGAGCTTGGTATGGTCGTATGGACAGTTTCTTGACGAGCTTAGGCTTTACCAAGAGTAAAGAAGACTCTAACCTCTACTTCAAGGTCATGAACGATGACCCAGTAATCTTACTGCTATATGTGGATGACTTATTCTTAACTAGAGAAGAAAAGCTCATCACCGAATGTAAAAAGAGACTTGCCTCAGAATTTGAAATGAAAGACCTTGGCCTAATGCATTATTTCTTAGGTCCTGAGGTATGGAAGAGTCCTGAGAGGATCTTCCTTAATCAAGGGAAGTATGCAGTCGAAATTCTGAAGAGATTTGACATGTTGGAATGCAAGTCCATGGATACACCCATGGAAGCAAAGTTGAAGCTATTGGTCGACACTTCGTCAGAATTGATTGATGCCATGATGTACAGACAGATTATTGGATCATTGATGTACCTAACGAACACTAGACCAGACATTTGTTTTTCCGTGAACACCTTGAGTCAGTTTCTGGTAGAACCCAGACATGTTCACCTAGTGGCTGCAAAACATGTGATGAGGTACCTTAAGGGTACATTAGATTGTGGTCTCAGTTATGACGGAGATCATGATTTCACATTGAATGGATACACTGATTCAGATTGGGCAAGAAGCATTGCTGACAGGAAAAGCACTTTTGGATATTGTTTCAGTTTGGGATCAATCATGATCTCGTGGCAAAGTAGGAAGCAATCCAGCATTGCTCTCAGCACAGCGGAAACATAATACATTGTTGCATGTTCTGCCAGTTGCGAAGCTATATGGCTTCGAAAGTTGTTGACCGGTCTATTTGACCTAGAGATGGAAGCAACCACGATCCTATGTAAAGATGACAGAGAATCCTGTATTCCACGATAGGTCGAAGCACATAGAGATCCGATATCATTACATCCGTGACATGGTGCAGAGAGGAGCCTTAAAGCTCTAGTACATTAGCACGGATGAACAGGTTGTTGATGTGTTGACCAAGCCTCTATCTCGTATAAAGTTTGAGCACTTTCGAGATAAGCTTGGTATTGTCCGAAAGGACCTTCCTCGAAAGGGGGAGTAGTTGCTATGATGAGACATCTCTTGCTTTCGACCGGATGGTTGTGACGTAAAGCAAGATGATGTGATGTGACTAACATTGAGCTTCCGGCTGGATAGTTGTGACGTAAAGCCGGTCTAGTATCCTGCTTCCAGCTTGATTGTTGTGACGTAAAGCAGGATGAGCATCTTGCTTCCGGCTTGACAACTGTGACGTAAAGCAAGACGATGAGATGAGACTAGCACTGTGCTTCCGACTGGATAATTGTGACATAAAGCCAACCTAGTATCATGCTTCCAGCTTCATTGCTGTGATGTAAAGCAGGACGAGTATCTTGCTTCCAGCTTAAGTGTTGTGACGTAAAGCAAGACATTGAGATGAGACTAGTACTGTGCTTCCAGCTTGAGAAGCTGTGACGTAAAGCCAGTCTAGTATCTTGCTTCCAACTTGATTGTTGTGACGTATAGCAAGACGAGTATTGAGCTTCCAACCTTACAGCTGTGATGTAAAGCCAGTCCCATATTATGATGAGTCAGCCTCGTGCTGTGATGATGATGATGATGTATTAGTTTTATACTAATACATATTGATGCAGATGATGATTGCATTCCTTTGAGAATGACGATGTTGCCGATGAAGAAATCTTTCGATGATTTATAGATATGCCAATCAATGTTCGAAGATGATATTGATGATGTTGTCCTCTCACCCACTTGATGTTGCTGATGATAAAGGCCGCTCTCTCTCGCATGATGTTGCTGAAGAATACCCTTCTTGTTAAGGGGGAGTGTTAAAATAATGTAACTGCAAAGTGTATTATTATTATTATTTGATATATTATTCATTGGATCAATCTCCATTGTGGATTGATCATGTCGGTTATTATAAAGGACCAAATCCCCTTTTGTGGATTGGTCAAAAGATAATTGCAATAGGCAGAATAAGAAGTCGGCCCCAGAAGATATTAAAGAGGCCCCAAAATATAATAAATGTGGTTATAACCACCCAGTTGGAGAAGTCAGCCCTGCTAGTGAAGAGACACTTCACACGTGCCAGTCTTGTATAAATAAGGAGGCTAGCACCTCACTTAGACACACAACTCACTTGCTCATTGAGAGACAAGTTTCAGATCTGCAGTTAGAGAAGAAGGAGAGAGAGTGGCGCATCTTTGGGAGAGGATCTTATGTATTAGTTTGAGTTATCTCTTGGCATTGTATTGGCTATCTATAATAAGGAAGTTTTGTTGGGTTTTCTTCCCCTAGAGGGTTTCCCAGGATAAATGTTGTGTCTCTTGTGATTGTGTATTTCTCAGTGATCTTGTATTATGCTATTGTTATCTATTGAAATGCAAAGAACTATAATCATGGCTTAAACATTAACAATAACGCATGGCATCAAGTTATAATGTATCTAGGGTTTGAAGCAATTTTTTTTTCCACGTTAAATCAATTTATTTTTTTAACTCAACATTGTGAATGATGATTATCAATAGTATCATTGCCTTAGTCTTATAATGCATGGCATTAAGTTATAATGTATCTCAGGTTTGAAGCAATTTTTTTTTTCTAAGTTATATATATATAAACTCAATATTGTGAACAACAACATTGTGAATGATATTGTTATAAGCAAATTTATTTTTACACTTTTTAGGTTTTGTTAGTTTTTTTTAAGGTTTGAGAATTAATAGTTAATATTTTATTAAATTTAAATAGCTAATTATAATTATGAATATATATTTTCCTTCCTTTCCTATAGAAAAACATGTTCATGTTTTTATTTTCTTATATTGTTTTTTTATTATAGTGAAACAATTGTTTAGATTGTTATAGCTTAATTAGATTATTTATCATTATTACCTATGATAGTAATAATAATGCTTTTATTATGAATAGAATTGGATTTATTGCACTCAAAGAAATAGTCTTCGGAAGTTTTAATTAAACCTACATGAAGTATTTCATGGTTTTCTTCGTAGAGTTGGAGAAGACTTTGCCTATGAAATCTATCATATCACTATGGAGAAGAATTAATTTTACATTAAGTATAAAGATGATAAAAAATAAGAATTGGAACTTTCTAAAGATCTAAAATTAGAAGAGAGTATCCAAATCATATCTTATCATGTTTTGGTCAACGTTAGCATTCTTAAAATTCTCAATATGGAAGGATACAAAAAAAAAAAAAAAAAGTTACATTGTTGATTTATTGTGGTAGTAGATAACAATGTTGATTTATTGTGGTAGTATCCATAATATCATTAGCCATCATTTAATCAAACTTCCCAACTGCTTTATATATCTAGCACTAGTGTTTTAAGTAATGATTGCAAATGGAGGTAACATAAATTGCTCAAGGAAGTGTCATAATATTAATCTCACTATGTGAGATTATTTCTTTTGCTCTCTCTCTCCCCCATCCCCACCACCAACTTGAAAATTCATGACCACTATTCCCAATGGTTTTAACCCTGGGACCCTTAAGACCAAATCAACACCATCCATTTTATATTTTCTCATTCTTGTCCCCCACCTCCTACCCTCCCACTACAACAAACTATTCAATATATTTGATGAAACATTTTACTCAATACTATGCAGTTGGTCTTTCATATTATGACAAATGGAAGATACACGAGAATACAACAATGAACAATGACAAATAATTGCATTTTAATCTATCTATTGGTGTTTTTTATACCCTTAGATTTGATTCAAATATCGATCTTGCGCTTGAACTCATTGATCAAACTCATGATCCCTACTTATTCACAAATTCTATTAATGAAAATGACATACAATATTATTACTCTCATTCGGTGGAGGGGAAGCACTCATTGTATGAGTATGAAATTATCCAAATATCACGACAACAAACATAATCATTAAGAGGTATTTTCTTATGGTTCGTCGCTTAGAGTATTGACACAAAAAGCAATATTGAAATATGCAAATGGAAATCTTATTAAAAAAAAATCATTTACCATAACTATATTTTTTAGGTTACTAAATCGATTATGAATCTTGAGTATATACATTATAGCAATGAATTGAATATTATAAATTGACAATTAAATTTAAAATAAGAATAATAGTTACAAAGTAGGGACCTTTTATTTAAAAATTATATTTTGTTTAATTGATTAAAAATAAAAATAAAAATTATTATCATTATAACACTTCAAATTATAATTTTATTTGCAATTTAAAATGATGTTGATTTTTAAAACAAACATCTAATGTCTTAAATTTACCTTGAAATACATAACCACATTCCTTTAATGGTATGAGCTTAAACATTAATAACTTGGATTTCAAAGCAACGAAACAATAAAACGTTGAAATTAAGTTAACATGATACGATAAGAGAATCAACCTTAACACTACTCTTTAAAAGTTTTGATCTTTTATTAAAATGAGAACACCTCCAAATTACTTTGACATTTTCATTAGCCCTTGTTAGGGGGTATGCTAGTATATTAACTATTTCACTTATGCATGATCAATATAACATACTCTACAAGTTCGAACTCGAAAAAAAATTGTGTTATTACAGTTTTTTTTTTTACAAAAATTAAGGAAATAATTCATCAAAGGATGTTTGGTAAGTTTGTCAATATGTTTTTTATTAGTCCCTACCAGAGGGACTATAGCAATGAGTTCATCGATGACCATATATTAGTTGCATTTGACTTTTAAATTTTTTGGGAGTTATCTAAAGTAATAGGTTATAGTTTATTTTTTTATTAAATAATAAAATTAATATTTATTTATCTTCATTTTTATTGGGTATGAACTTGAGGGTCTTATTGCAAACCTGACGATAGAGCTGTGTCAGTAGTTAATGCAGTATTTAATTCTTTTTTTGTTGTTTTCCATACCTAGCGATAGGGTTTTAATTTGTCTCAGTGATATAAACCTTATTTTAAGTGAGATGATCACAACTTTACTTGTGCATCCAAGCACGATTGTGGTACGATGTAATGTCGTCGAGTACCACCAATAAGTTGTTAACATGCATTTGTTTTTTGACAAGAAAATAGCTCCCCTCGTCGATCTCGTTCTTAAACAATGAATATCCATTTGAAATTTTGTAAGACTCTTGTGTGTGCTGTGTTGTCCGGAGCGGGAGGTATTTATAGGGGTGGGGTTTTCTATAAGCACAACATGACGTTTACGTGCCCGACCTTTACTTTCTGAATATATCAGTCTCCTCCTGCTCATGTATTTATGAAGAACAACCTGCTACCTTGAGTTACAAGCACTGTATCTTCATTTTTTATGCTATGTTCCTTCTGCAACATTTCTCCTGGCTTTATTCTTGTTCTTGCAACCAAAGTGCCTCATTGAGTCACTTGAGAATTCAAGGTTCGTGAGGTTGTTGTGCCCATTTCCAGTTTCGATACGATTGAGCTTATTTTTGGCAAAATGTAGAGTGCGTGTTACACATCAAAATTACTCACTTTGATAGTGGCGCAAGTGTCGTCATTACAAAGGTTGCAAGTGTCACATTTTGCTCACAAGGTCGCAAGTGTCGTATGTGGCTCACAAGTGTCGTAAAAACATCAAACAAATCATGTTGCCATGATGCCTATGTCACACCTATGACGACATGAGAAAGACACTTGAAACACCTCAAACATATGATTTGGAAGAGGAGAAATGAGTCAACAGGCTTGCAAACCTTTTGCCATCTGAAAGCACCCAAAAAATTGAGTTTTGGAGAGGAGCGCTCCCCCTTACACTATCTCGGAGCGCCGACGCTCCCCAATACACTGTCAGGAAGCGTTATAACGCTCCTTGGCCCTTTTGAGGGAGCGCTATAGATTTTGAGAGTGTTGGCGCCCCCTAAAGCCTACTAGGGAGCGCTACAACGCTCTGATGGCCCTTTTGAGGGAGCGCTACCTATTTTGGGCGGTTGTTAAGCTGTTGAGATGAATGGGGGAAGCATCTTTTCATTCTTGGAAAGCAGTTGAGCTCGAATCCTTAGTCCATCCATGATCCTAGGGCAGATCCTCAACTGAAGGAGGCAAATCCTCAACCTCCCGAAGGATATCTCAAGATTGTTGAGCCTCTCCAAGGCTATATAAGCAAGCTTTCTAGTGATGAAAAGAGGATGGAAAAGAGAGAATCATACCAAACTTATGATCTCATGAGTGGTATGGACTGCAAAATAGAGGATGTCAAACTTATGATCTCATAAGTGAGGAATGGAAAAGAGAGAATCATACCAAACTTATGATCTCATGAGTGGTATGGACTGAAAAATAGAGGATGTCAAACTTATGATCTCATAAGTGAGGATTGGAAGAAGAGAATCACACCAAACTTATGATCCCATAAGTGAGGAGGAAGAACTGAATATGTGAAACTTATGATCTTGGAGGAAACTTGCAGTCAGCCAAAGGAGAGCAATCATTGAAGCTGCTGTCATCCAGGTTGTGGATCGTTTAGGCAAGGGTTAGACGAAGAGGACTTGACGAAG
>ML805014.1:184277-226147 GCA_009831015.1 Picea engelmannii | reverse complement strand
ATGTTACATGAACTTATCATTCAGTGATAGATCTGTTTTCAAGCTAATGTCAATAGAGTAGGAAGTGGTCGTATCTTGTTTTGTCCACAGACCTCAGCGAGGAGCAAAAGATTGGAGCGCAACTCGGAGCATGCAGGGACAAACGTCGGTTAAGAGGTACTTCTGTTACTCTCCCTTCTCATGCATTAGGCTTAGATAGATTCGAAAGAAATTCAGTGTCCATGATAAGCACTTTTCTGTCTAGGGTTAAGGTCAAGCCTTAGAGGTCGATCTACTTGTCCGCAGGCAGATTTTCCTACAACAGTGTGTCTGCCTCTACATTGTTTGTTCATGGAAGGAGATCGATCCAAAATCAGAAGACTTTGTAATCATTGGTTCCTATCAGTCTGTTCATGGAGACTCCATACAGATCGACGTAGTATCCATCTGTAGCCAATGCGGGTTTCGACTCAGGCTTAGCCATCATACTCACGGCCTTATTCTTATCTGTCCTATGCACGTTGGTGGTCACTGTTGTGCTACGCTGTAGTAGACGATGGTGAGTGGTGTCTGAGCCATCACTGGATGTGGGTGTCGAAAGAACGAAAATTGACATCGAGAAAATGGATATAAAAGCACTTCTGACAACGGTTTACCTCAAAGTCTCCCGCTTCGGAGCCCTAGATCGCCCCATTTGTTTAGCCGAATTCATGGAAGGAGAAAAGGGGTGAGTATTACCAGATTGTTGTCACAGTTTCCACACGAATTGCGTAGACGCAAGGCTGATTTCCAATCCCTCTTGTCCTTCATGTAGACAATCTCTTATTTATGTGAGGCTGAAGAAACCTTTAGGGGTTTCTTTGCCAACTGTTGAGGCAGTCGAAAGAGCTGAAATGGATGTTATCAAAAGAAATGAGTTTGATGCAACAAATCATGTTGTTCAGACATTCAACAACTCTGTCGACAAAACGACAATGGAAGCTTCTTCATCCTTGGAATCCATTGACTTGGAAAGATGTAATATGGGTGAGTCAAAGAGCATGATTGGAAAAACTGGGTGAAGTTGGAGGGCAATATCACAAAGCCATCTGTTGGAGTGTGTAGTGTACAAAGTACAAAGGGCGGGTAGCACTGTTACAGGCCGTTGATAATATGTATATGTCGTCGACATAAGCTGCTTTTGTCGTGTCGTCGATAGAGCTGTTGAAAAATATGTATATGTATCAACATTGTTGCATGCTACTGATAATAGGTATGTGTATATATTGTATAAGTTGGAGGTGTAATATGTATGTGTATATAACATTGTTGTAAGATTTCACATTAATTTGAAAATTAACTAAACCAAGTTTTTC
This sequence comes from Picea engelmannii, assembly GCA_009831015.1. Taxonomy (NCBI): domain Eukaryota; kingdom Viridiplantae; phylum Streptophyta; class Pinopsida; order Pinales; family Pinaceae; genus Picea; species Picea engelmannii. Next base: position 224,813 of record ML805014.1, on the reverse strand, counting down.
GACTGTGTGTGATTTAATAGAAATTTTTAAATATTTTTAATGGGTGATTTTCCTAGTGTTGTTGTGAGAATAGTCCAGAACTGGATAAAATGAATGTTTTTCCACATTATGATCTTATAATTTTAGAAAAGTCCGCCTACTATGCTTACAATATGGAGGACAATACTTTCTCAAATTTTCACTGAAGGGTTTGTTTCTTCCTCGTTTCCATCAAACCCTGCTCATCGACACTGCAAAAGGGTTATTTCTTACTCTTTTTCCATTAAACCATGCTCATGAACACTGCAAAAGGGTTATTTTCTTACTCTTTTTCCATCAAACCCTGCTCATTTACATTGCATAACTTTGTGGTGGTAAGATTTGAACTTAGGTTATTAACACATGCATTCTCTACGTTATGCTTGGTTAGATTAACTTGTAGGTATGTCGTATTCAACGTCTAAACCATTAAAACGTTATAACTCTAAAAAATCACTAAAAATGATATATAATATAAAATTAACCATTTATAAAAAAAATATGATTTATAAAAATATAAAACTTATGTAACAGGTTAGAAATTGAAAGAAAATATTTAAAACCCAAAATCACTAGGGCAAAAAAAATCTATCATTTCCCCTTTCCATATCTTCTCATTTTCACTTACAATACATTACAAATACTCTACAATATTTCACCTACAATGTTGGTATTCATGCCACGTCTTCGTTTCCTTTTAAGAGAAGAAAAGTCGTAGTAAATAATAAAACAAATTATTCTTTTTGCAATATAAATAGGGTGGTATTTTTTTAATCAGAAGGATTAGAGTTAAATGTTATTAAAAAGTATAGTGTTTTTTTAATGTAAAGGATTAGAGTTAAATGTTATTAAAAAGTATATTATTAGTCTCTATTGAGAGCTCACGAATTATAACAATGAATTAATAAGTTGACTTGTATATTAGTTAACTTGTTGACTAAAATTTTGTGATATTTTCCTATGTTTAACATTATCTTATTGAATTTTTGTATTTTTAAAATAAATTTAAATCATTTTTCTATGTTTTCATTGGTTAATGAATTGAACATCTTATGATAGAGGTGATAGCGATAATTTATGGCTCTATAACATCTCTGTTATGCTCTTTGTAACATAATTTATGGTTATTTTCCATCCCTCGCTATGTAACCGATCAAAATGACGATCCTTAGCATTTTCCAGTGACTTGTTTATAACCAACATGCAAAATAAACACTCAACCAAATGACGGTAATTACCATTTCATGGTGGCACCATCAAGGGTTCAACCTTAGTAGCACTCTCTCCTGGCCCTCGACTCATGCACGCAGGCAACCTTGGCCCTCTTGGCGGCTAGGCTTGGTATGGACGGAAAAGCATTCCCTTGTGTGGCTGATCTAGCTGACAACAATGACTCTCTTGATGTTTCGGGCACAATGGAAACGTCTCCCTCTGTGGCAACATCCTCTGACGTCTTTGTTACCCTTTTGAATGTAGACTATGTGCGTTATTCAGGTGTATGCTCCCCTCCTCCCTCCTTTGGAAATCTAGGTAAGCCCTCTTTTGGAGATGTTGTGCAGTCTTCTTCTAATTGTTTGATGGTTCAAGAAGCTCTGATTATCTCTGGTGAAAGATGTCATAACTAAGACAATGATCTACAATTCAACTGCTCTAATATGTCGGTTCATCGGTTTGTGGCCATATCTTGTTGACCCGCACTAATGGATTTCGAACTTATGATAGCCCAAGATTAAAGGAGAAACTTTTATTTACACATGTGCAAAAGTTTTTTTCATCGTGATGTTTGATAATGCTAAATATAAGGATTTGATTTTAAAGGCATGTCCTTGGTTCTAGGGAAAATATAGGTTAAGCATGAAACCTTGGACTCCTTCCTTTGATCCATTGACAGACACCTTATCCTCGACTCCAATTTGGGTAAGACTTCCAAACTTGTCTTTGCGCCTTTGGGGTTTACCCTCTCTTCGTGCCATCGGAAATGCTCTTGGGAAATTCCACTACGGAAGTGAGGAAACATAAAATTACAATATCACCACATATGTTCGAATATGTGTGGAAATGGACTTCAACAAAGGGTTTCTAGTTGAAATAATCTCGATAGGTGAAAACTCCTCTTGGTCTCAAAAGCTAGAATTGAAACACTAGCACAAATCAACTTGGTGGGTTGGTTCCAAGGAAGAAAATCAAATGAATAGCAAGGTTAAGCCTGATCCAGATTATTTTCGGCACGAAATGAGAGTGGAGATATAATAAAGAAATATAGAGAGATATCTCATATATTCAGCAATATAACATAAATGTATTAGAGATGCAATCATAAACATAGAGATACAGTAATACAATTTCTATTAATGAGCGGAAATGTACAAAGACTGTAAAAATACAGAGTGAAAGACTCGCTAGAATGGTGGCGGCTTGTCTCTGAGAAGAGATGTGACAGTTGCGCTCATTTGCAAGAAGATGATCATTACAATGAGGCTCTAAGGGCCTTTTTAACATAAGGAAAATCCAAAAACCTAACCCCGGAAGATGAAAAGCCAAAAGGTTTGTGGGCTTCGATGGAGGTAGTTGATACGTCAACTTCTCGGGGGAATAACTTTTGCATACGATCTTCGTTTGGGGTGCTCGATACACCATTAGAAAGATCTGTCCGAGGAATACAACTTTTGATGTGAGCAACATCGAAAGAAAATGCATGTTGCTCCCCGTTTTAAAAAAAAAAACGTTGTTTAGGGCCTCAAAACAACCCCGAAAGTTTGGAACCTGAAAAACTGCCGAAAAAACTGCCAAGATGGAAAACTGTTTTTCGAGCCCGTGGAATAGGTGGGTGGCCACTAATAGCCACCTGGATCAAAGCCAGATACCCCAAATCTTCCCATGGATGAGCTTGAATCAAATAGAAGAAATCATGGACACCCTTTCCAATAAGCAAGATGTGGATCCACATGATCTCGTGAAAGAGGAAGTTGTTATCCCCCCATATTTGGACCAGGAAGCATTCAAAAAGTATGGTGTGGCACCATAGGATTTGGTGGAAATGGATTATTCTACCCCCTCATATATGGCCCAAAAGGTGAGTTGGGTGGACCAGGTGAAAGAAGTGGAGACCCTTGAACAACCAGAACCCCCAGATCAAAGCATGTCAATATTGGAGAGAAAGACATAGAATTCATCGAAAAGAAAAGAATCTTATACTACAGTAGTAGAGAATAAAAACCCTTCTTCGCGAACACGATCAATGGTGACAAGAAGCCGAACTCATAATTGAATCTAGAAATGTATTGCTTTTGTGTCTTGTTGTGTAAGAAATTTATCAGAATTTTCTCATACAAGGAATTATGGAATGAAGTTATCTTTGTCATAGCCTCCATCAACCTTTTGATGTGTTGAATGACTCTTTTTGTATCCTCAGATAAATGCTAAAGATTGCGAAAAATTAGCACTATGCAATAAGTTGTTTGCTTCGACACAACCCCTTTTTTATAAATACAATTATATATATATATATATAGAGAGAGAGAGAGACCCCTTTTTTATAAATACAATTATAGAGAGAGAGAGAGAGAGAGAGAGAGAGAGAGAGAGAGAGAGATTATTTCGATGATGACGACGACGATGGCTCAAAATCTTTGTCGTTGTTCAACGGATTATAGTGACGATGATGATGGATCCATTTCTCCATTGTCCATGTTTTACTATTATTATCACTTAGATCTTCGTTTTTTATACTTTTAGATGATCTATAACTATTATATACAAGATTAACATTTCTTTGGGATGGTGGTAGACCATTCAAGGAAACAAGGCTAGCATCACTGACCTGGCTACTTATTTGCAGGGTCAAGGAAGTTACCCTATTAATGAAAACAATTCATCATCAGTGAAAAGAGATTGCGAAGCTAAGGAAGGAGAGCATTTTGCACATGCAGATTATTAGTGAGTGTGCCACCCTTTAGATAGTAACACCAACAATGGCACATCCTTTGGTTGGCTCTTATGGGAATAGAGATGGAGAGACAATTCAATGAATCCCAATTGAAATAATCCCATGCCTAGTAGATCAGGATATTGTGAACATCAAACTAAAAAAAAAATAGATTAGTTTTATATGCTTTGTAAAACTTGTCTATTGTTAGGTGTTTTTGTCAGGATCTCTCCTTGTAAAAGTCTTCAAACTTAGATTTTTGTTCCAAAAGTAAGAAGTTGTGATAAAAAAAGTCATGTTAATGACAAACAATTTCTCTTATAATAAGTTTGTATTGAATATTTAATGATCAACAATAACAAGTCAAGTGAGGGGATGTTTATGTTGGGGAGGGGGGGGGGGAGGGGTGGGCATTGCTCTTTGCATTCCTCTCATGATTATATTGCATCAATGATGAATAAGCCTCCATTATACAAGTGTTTGGATGCTCTATCTAACATCACGTGGGATTCAAATACCTTTATCTCACCTTGCCAATGTGTGACGTTAAGAATTGTACCAAGGCCTTGTGGGTGCATGTGTGTGGGTTTTTAAGGATGGAGTTATGGTTATTTCTATTGGAGTTTGACCCAGGTCTTGCTATTAGTCCTTGGGAAGCACAAATTCCAAGATCAGGGCTCCCAATATGTGAGGTTGGTTTAGGTTGAATTTCAATAGGTTCACTTTTGGTCTAGTGTACTCATTCCCTTGCAAAAATCAGCCACTGTCACTATAGGAATTATTGTTGTGCACTGTGTGAGCTAAAGGAGGTCCATATTGGTTTGAAAAAAAAGTGAGAGGGAGATGGTTAAGATTTAGGGTATTGTGGTGAATTCCACCACAAAGAAGAGTTGTTTGAAAAATGATTCCAGTTGCAAACTAAAGGTTGACAACAAAATCATCGATACATGTGCTATGGAAATGGAAATGTAGTTGGTTGAGATCAAGGAGTTAGAGAAGGAATTTTTTGTGTTCGTGGCCATCTCATAAATTTAATCTTTGAAGTTGGATGTTAAGTTGGGGGTGTTGAATGCACTTGTGAATGGGATTCTAGCTCATTTGCAATTGCCAATGGAGGTGGCATGATGACCTCCCCTACAACTTATGTGTCAATAGGGGATCCCTTGGCTAATGGGTTCTCTCAAGCACATATTAAAGAAGCACATTCCAAACACTTAGATATGGAGATAGAGACCCTAATTGGAGTTTAAAACCCCCTATGGAACAAGTGGAAGCTAGTGGGTGTCTAAAGGACCCAAACATGGAATTTTAGGTGGGCCTGATAGGGTAGAAATTTTATTTTTCTTTCTTTGAATAATCATTATCTATTTTCAGTTTTTATTCTTTTTATCCCAATTTGTAAGGTAGTACACCTGCCAAGGGCTTAAAGTATGAAGTACTCAAAATTTTTGGAAGGATAGCAATATTTTTTTGATGTTGAGCTACAACCCTTTTAATACAAAATATATCTACAATGATAAACCATGTACTATACTACCACAAGAATAACAAAAAAAAAAAATAACAAACAAGAATGGACAATAAACAACGTCAACTAAGCTATGAACACCAAACACCCAAATACAGAGACACGTAAAAAAAATTTCCATGTTGAATTGTCAAATAGTGGATAGGTTATTGTAAGAAAGCAAAATGTGGCATAGGTTGAACATTACAATCACGTCATTTGTCAATTATGAATTGTGGCCATGTGTTGAAATTTTTTTTAAACCATAATTGGGAGATTTTATTTTAATAAAAAAGGGTTGCAACATAGCTACAAAGTAAGTACATCCATATATGTTTTAGAACTTTCATACAATAACAAAAATCCATTCTATCTACTAGCCTATAATAGAGCACAACTATATCCATTGGAAAAAAATTCCATTACTTATAAGTGGTACAAATTATATAAAATTAACCTAAAATATCATTGACTTTATGCAACATATAACTTAGTAAAATGCATGTCGACTAGTTGCTTCTTCCATTGTTGTGTTGTTTGGGTCCAAGTCCGGTTTAACAATTTCCATGTCTTCGGCGAGCTAATGCACTATTTCATCTTCCTTTGGTCCTCCACAATTTGAATTTACAGATTGCACTTGATTTGAGGCCCAAGATTGATCTCCCTTGCTTACATTAATAACCATGTTCCAGAGCATATTGCATTCGGCCTCCAAAGCAACTATTTGATATTTTTGTTGGATAAGATCGCCCATGATTATTGCTACATGAGTGACAACCTATTGTTAATTTTCATGAATTTTTGTTGTGGCTATAAAAATTGAGGTTCTATTGGCTTGAATGGACTCTTCATTGTTTCTTAACACATGATTAGTCTCCTTCAATTCTCGATAATCCATGATGAATCTGTGACACTGGAGACTCCAAACGACTTATAGGTGCTTTGTTTTTCCTATGCATAGACGCTATTTTTTACTTGCAGACTCCTAGGTGCCCAATAAGGAATCAAGCTAGGCTCAAATATGCCTATCAAGAAAGACTTGATCAAATTCATAGAGAATTTAAGCAAAAAGAGAATGAGGATGCAAATAGAGTTCCCAAAACTTATAACTCACGTTGAGCTCAACACCTTACAACCTCAGGAAACCCTAAGAGTGTTGGTTTCATTCACTAAACAAGTAATGTTGTTGTCACACAACATAACTGTTTCCAATTACATATAGAATCGTGACAAAGAAAACAAGAGTCCCTAAAAATAAGATAGAGAAACACCAATAGGAATCCCAAAGTATGAATCTAACCTGGCAAACAAAGGTTTCCCATGGTTTGAAAGAAGACAGGGGAGGGGCTCACTTACACTCCTCAACAAGAAAACAAACAAACCACCGCAAACATAACTCAATATATTATCATGTGAGCCTGATAACCAGGGCTTGTATAGTCACTTGCCATACAAATTGTTGGTTGTGGAGCCTGATTATCTTCTTGATTCATATGCAGGTATGCCTACCCCCCTTTTGTTGGGGGTTCGAGGGATGGCCCTCAAGAAGTGGGGGTATGGGGGGGGGCTAGTGGGCCCCCATCCGAGGGTTCGAGGGTGAAGCCCTCGAGGAAAATTTTGGGAAAATTATTTGTAAAATATTGTAGTTTTGTAATAAATCTGGACCGTTCATTATAAGGTCACAAATTTGACGGTAGAAGTTGTGTTAGGGTTTTTTTCCTTAGAAGGAAACCCTCTTTTATGAGGAATTGTATTGCGACTATGTGTGAGAGCGAATATTGTATTATGAGAGCGGAGAGTGTGAGAGAAAGAAGATGAAGTTACAACGGATGTGTTGTAAGTTGTATCCCTTCATTTGTTGGATATAATAATGGAAGGACCTAGCAATTTCTTTGGTGAACGTAGCCCACAATGGGTGAACCATGCATATCTGTGTCTCTATTGTATTGTGTATCTGCTCTATTTTATTTCTGCATCTGTTTTTATTTTATTGCTCCGCGATCTTGTTTTTTCTAACACCAAGAAGCTATAATCCCACCATGACAAGGGAATTTGAGTCATTTTATGAGTTTATAATTGTGCGAAGTTGAGAGCCTTGGCATGTGAATAGGTGGCTTAGGTCACTTCTCATAACCCCCCCTGCTATACATCTGAGAATGCATGTTATGATCCATGTGACGCCTTAATTGTCTACTATGTGCCTTGATCCTCATGTTAAAACGATTATAGGATGAGTTGATTATAAACATTTCCATTGACATTAATGACACCCTCTTTTAGAAGGCTTGATTGGTTACAATATTTATCCACTACTTGATTATTTTCTTGAAACACTTGAAAGTACTTTATGCTAGTAAATTTAAGCATTTCGTTTTTTGCTCATTCTAACACTAAGGCTAGAAGACTATCATTTGAGGTTATATTTGAGATCATTTTGCCAATGATAGTCTTAGAATCACCCACCACTATTAATGATTGAATTCTAAACTCATTGGCTAACCTCAAGCCTTGCAATAAAGCACAGGTTTCTATTGTGTTGTTGGAAGAAATACCAAGACGCCAAGCAAATGACAATTCTATTGTTCATCTAGGGCTCATAATAGACCCTCCCATACTTGCTACCCCAACAACAATAGTTTGAACATTACAGGGTTGCAATATACAACACACCCGCAATTTATGGGGATTATTTGTGAGTTTGAACTTATCTCTTGTCCACCTATACACCAATTTAACCTAAGTCGTGCAAATGTGAGGGAGTTCAACAATATTATTTTGTGGGTTGTTAAGTGAGTAATCAATTTTGATGAAAGCCATTTTGAGTTTGAGCTATGAAGAGAGCATTAAATGCTAAATATATGATTTGCATTTATATTTTACTCTAGTCTAGAAGAACATGATATTGATATTATTTTTAACATTAGGCCTATAACATAGTTATTGACTTGACAAGAATTGTGACCTCGAAACAAGAACTCTAATCCTTAAAACCCATATTTTTGTGTCAAAACACCAAAGTCAACCACGACTTTAACAATTGGTATAGTTGTAAAAAAAATTAAATCAACCCTCAAATTGAAAAGTAATGCTACCAATAACACCCATTTTTTTTAGTTGAAAATTGCAACATTTTTAAAATATTAATCTTATATCATTGCAACAAAACCAATTAAAAAAAAACACATTAAAAAACAAAAGTAAAAAAACATTACCATGTAAAACATCCAAAAGACCAAACAATAATAAAATGGAAAAAAAATTGGAAAAATACTTTTAAAAAACCATGATTTATTTTTGTTTTTAAAATCATAAAGGAAAAAAACTAAAAAAAAATTAAATTCACCTCTACCTACCTCGGCTAGCTCTCCAGTGGGAACAACCACTGAGGGCACCAAGTGGAGGGGAGGGGAGAGGGGGGAGGAGAGAGGAGGCAGGGAGTGCATAGAGGGGATGGGAGAGGATGGAGAGAGCGATTCCCATAATCACCGCTTCCTTTGAGTGGTGGTCGAGGGCATCGAGGGGATGGGAGAGGATGGAGAGAGCGATTCCCATAATCAAAACTTTTGCTTTTAATATAATAATAATAATAATAATAATCTATTTTTAAGGTCACGACTAAGCCACACCAAATTGGTGTATGAGACCCCCTTGTTTGTGGGACAAGGGACCCCCTCCGCCCAACGATTTGACTGGTAAAGTCTACGGAGGTATACATACCCTACCCCCCTCTAGATTTGAACTTGTGACCTCCTAGGAGGAAACATATGTTCTTAACCATTAGGCCCATATTTCTCTCTTTTTCAGATTTTGTGTTTCAATTTTTTTATCTATTAATAATTTATTTTTCTTAATTTTATTGTTAAAATATTTAAAAATGTTATTTTTCTATTTTTATTTTCTTAATTTTATTTTTAAAATATATAAAAACTATTTAAAAATGCTAATTTTTTTTTTCAATTGTAATCATAAAAACATTTTATTTGACATGGCATTTTAAATAAAAAAATTAAATGTGTATGTTTTTCATTGTGTCTAATTTTTAAATGCATGATTTTTGACTTAACATTTAAAAATAGTATTATTTAACTACATTTGTGAATAATATATTGAAGTAAAGATAAAAAAGTGTTCAAAGTTAATATTTTACATTGTATTAAAAAACACATGGCACTCTAAATTAATTAATAATACATAATGAAAAATCAAAACTTTAAAAAATAAATGATATATAACATTTTTAATATTATTAAAAATGACAATTTTATATGAGGAAACAATTTTAAAATGACAATTTTCAGGTTTTTTTACGTGAATTTTATTTATTTATTCTTAAAGAAAAAATACCATTAAAAAAAAAAAAAAACATTTTAGACAAAATAAAATAATTGAAAACCAGCATTTAATTTTTTTATATACTTTATAGATTAAAAGATTTAAAATGTCAAATAACTACCTAACTAAAAAAAAAGGGTGTGACCTCTAAACAAAATGAGAAGTGTGGAGGGTTACTTTACCATGTTTTAAATTGTTTTAAATATTAATTGGGTGTAGCTTGGATGGTTGTGAGGAATGATTGTTATCTTGCCCACCGGAGTTCAATTCCCATAATGACACGAATAAAACTCAAAATGAGTATGTTGTAATGGCTCCGAGCCTATATGTATTGGAAAGTTGCTTTTGATTCAAAATTGAATAACAAGAAAAATTTTTGTTTTAAATAGTTGTTTTTAGGAAGATGTGTGTGTGTGTTATTAGTCCCTGCCATGGGACTATAGCAATGAGTTTGCTTTTGATGTGACATTGATGTGACATTAATTTGTCTTTTACCATAAATTTGTGTATGCAATGTAATGTTTAACATAGGAAAACAAATATATATTTTTGGATATAATAAAAATATGTGTGTTTCTCATTTCTAATTGGTTGATAGAATTGAAGTGTTATTGCTCCCTTCACGTCTTTCAATATGTAGAATTAATTACATAATCAATAAATTTCACCAATCACCACATCTAAATATAAAAAGTTGTACTATGTATTTATTATTATGCATTATTATATTTATATTATATTTATAATATATTTATTATATTTATATTATATTTATGAATATTATAGTTCCATTCAGCTTACATTTCATTATACATTTTGAATAACAAACAACCCCCAATTATTATCTTTTGACAAAAAATATTCATTACTTGTGCAATTAGTTATATTAAGTTTCATTCTTCAACATGTATTTTTCAACTAACTCGGCAGGGACTGCGTTGCCATGCAACCCTTGTTAAAGTTGGATTGGTTTTGATAATTTCACTTAAATTTGAAATTAATACATCACTTGGATAACTTAGTATGCTTGGAGAATGTCTCATATTTTAGTTAAATAGATGGTGGCTATCCTTTGTTACTACAAAACTACTCCATCTAGTCAATGCCCAAATGTTGTATTTGGTTGGTGGATACATTATTATTTGCTCATATCACATTCTTATTTCTATAGTATACATGGATATTGTTATTTCTATATTATACATGGATTAACATGTCCAAATTGTTTGTTGCCATTGTTTGTGCATTCACAACATCATGTTATTTGCGAACTTAGATTATTGCCAACAACACCACGATTACATGCAAACATCATGTATATTATTTAATAATATGGCAAGAGCTTTGTCGATATGGCAATATGGAAACTAACGTGCTAGTCTTTGATTACAATTTTACTTAGTTATTCGTCATACATATCACTACTAATGTCATATAAACTACGATTAATTATCAAAAAGTGTGGTGGATTTTTGGCAAAATAATTATCACAAATTCATACATTACACAATACTAGACATTTTCTAGAGCTTTAGTGTATGAGGGTTGGGGTGGGAAGAATATTAGAGAAAACATGGGAATATTAGAGAAAACATAATATATGTTTTCTCTAATATTCCCTCCACCCCCACCCTCATCCTGATCCAGGTGGATATCGGTGGCCACCCACCTTTTCCAACTGGCTCAATTTTATTTTTTTTGGCAATTTTGGTAATTTACTATTTTTAGCAGTTTTTAACTTCCGGGGCCATTTTGAGGCCCTAAATGATGTTTTTTTGGGAAAAAAGGTTTGCAATATAAGCATTCCTTTGTTATTGCACCTAAAATGAATCTCATCGACGAAACCTTTCCAACGGGCTATCATATGCCTAAAACATAGATCGTATTCAAAAGTTACGACCCCGAGAAGTTGATGTACTAACTTATCCAAACAGGGCCCACATGACTTTTGGCGCTTCATCTCCTAGGGTTAGGGTTTTGGATGTCTAGGGTTTTTGGCATTCCTGCTTATTGTAAAAAGTCCTTCAGAGCCTCATTGTAATCATCTTCTTACGAATGAGCGCAGCCGTCACATCTCTTCTCAGAGATAAGTCGCCACCATTCTAGCAAGTCTTTCACTCTGTATTTTTACAATCTTTGTACATTTCTTTCATTAATTGAAATCGCGTATTACTGTATATTTTTGTTTATGGTTGCATCTCTAATACACTTATGTTATATTATTGAATATCTACGATATCTCTCTGCATTTCTTATTATATCTCCGCTCTCATTTCGTGCTGAAAATAATCCGGATAAGTGGTATCAGAGCACACTGCTCTTGATCGTTTTTTTTCAGTGCATGTCCCCTACGAGGTACGAGTATAGAAAGTTGGGTCTCGATCTTATCTCTCTTGAAAGACAATCACTCTTGCACGCCCAAGAAACCCTCCATGGCGGAAGAAAAGAAAAACGACGGAGCAGACGATCCTATCAATTTGTTGCTTGAGCAAGCTCTCACACGACAGAGGAATGAAATGATGGAGAATTTTTCCCACATCCTTCAACGCCTCACGATAGCATCAGGCGCATTTTCATCAAGTGGCCACTTTGGAGGCACCTCACCTTTTAAGTTACAGGTCAATTTTGATATTCCTATATTTGAAGGTTAGATAGATGCAGATGCCCTAGATAAATGGTTAAATCTGTTAGAAGGTTATTTCTCTGTTCACAATTTTTCCGACAGAGAAAAGATCATATTTGTGCTCCTTAAGGCTCTCCCCCATGTCAAACATTGGTGGGAAACCTGCTGGGAGAAAAGTTCCATGGAGGAGTCTGGAATATATGGGGTCGAGCCCACTTGGGATTTATTTGTGGATGCGGTAAAGGAACGGTATTACTCTGTTGGAAACTATAAGGACCAACACATGAGATGGACCACACTGCGGCAAGAGAGGGGCCAAGAAGTTCTGGAGTTCACCAATACCTTCTGTTAACATTAATTCTTGTTAAGAGGGGTGGGTTGTTTTCTCTCCTTTGAGCCCATAGCCCGAGCTGCGAAGAAGTAGGCCTAAAAGTCCAACAAAGGCATTTTGTCCAAGGATGCGGCCGTGAGCACACCGTGCAGTGCATAAAATCTCAATTTTGGGCTTAAAATGTTAGCAGACGCACGACACAGTGCCCGGCAGCGAGGATCGATCAATGGAGCAGATCGTCGGTCGAGGGATATTTGCGGCCGACGGAATTATGCAACGTTTAGCATAGGAATCGGGCCCACAATCTCGCCGAAATGATCCAGGCCATCCATCCCAAAGGAGCATGTGGCACACGATCGGGCTCTGTCGCAGCTTTGCCCATCACGACCTTGAAGCACTTTTTCTCTACAGCTAGGATCCCCGAAACGCGAAGCGCTGAAGCCGTCCAGGATTCGGGCCCATGGTATCGCCGAAGAAGTTTAGGGTCGTTCGATCAAGGAGGGACACGTGGCGCACGATTGGGCTCTATCGCCACTTTGCCCATCGTGACTTTGAAGAGCAAGGATCAACTCCCTCCCATCCATGAAACGCGAAGTGTCGAAGGCGTCCAAGATTCGGGCCCACAGTATCGTCGAAGAAGTTCAGGGCCATCCGATCAAGGAGGGACACGTGGCACACGATTGGGCTCTATCGCCACTTCGCCCATCGTGACTTTGAAGAGCAAGGATCAGCTCCCTCCCATCCACGAAACACGAAGTGCCGAAGGCGTCCAGGATTCGGGCCCACGGTATCATCGAAGAAGTTCAAGGTCGTCCGATCAAGGAGGGACACATGGCGCACGATTAGGCTCTATCGCCACTTCACCCATAGTGACTTTGAAGAGCAAGGATCAACTCCCTCCCATCCACGAAACGCGAAGTCCCGAAGGCGCCTTTGGGTGCTGGCCCACAGTCATAGCATTGGGTCGTATGGAAAAGGGATAAAGCAGATGAAGGGACGTGGAGCCAATGCGTTCAAGGAAAAACGATCATGGCCGTCAATTTTAGAGTTGATCCAACCGTTGATCCTGGAGGGTCGTTTCGCGAGATTGGGAACCAGGAAATTGGAAGGCAGAGGAAGTAGAAATCCCCAAAAGAAGAAATGTCGAAGCGCCCTTGAGAGAGGCGCTAAGTCATGACCCTGGATTACATTGATGGCGGTTCCAGAAGAAAGGTAGGCTAGCCTCCGAGCCTTAGGGAGCAGGCATGTGGTCTTCTCCTGAGGGTATCGTCTCGGCCACTCCCTGGGGAATCAGTTAATGAAAATCGAGCAGGTAGGTGAAACCTCAACTCGAGCCATAAATGGAAGGTATGGGAGGCCTGGAGCAATCAGCCCGTGGTACCCTTGTGTGTAGGTTCCCCCCCCCCTGCAAGAGCCATGCTCAGTTAAGGTGGCGTCTGACGAAGGATTTCTGTCCAATTTTGACTGAAAAGACGCCACACGTTGGAGGATCAAGCACGCCTCTAATGGGTGAATTTTTCTGAATATATATACTCAGTTTCTTTATTTTTGTAATCATCAATGGTAGAGCAAAGCTCTCAATTATAAAGTTTTAATAGACGCTCTAGTTCTCTGGTTATGTATCTGTATGTGAGATTTCTTGTTTTATAACAAACAGCTTTCTTATCCCATCTAGTTTCATCTCATACTGAGAGAGTTCATGATCGATTGATTCTCGTGGATTACTGTGACTGTATTAAGATAAAGGATTTATTGTAACACTGTTATATTCTCCAGTGTTGCCTACATTTGAGAGCAAGAAGTTCTCACGTTCAAGTTTTTCTTCTACAGGTTGTCAGAAGTTCGATGCCTACAACAGCCCTCAGCTTTTCCTCAGAGAAGTCTTCCTCCTATTCACCCTTACTACAACTCACTGTCTGAAGTTTAACTAAGACCTCACCTACCTGTGCATGTCCAACCTAGTTTCGGAGTTAGAACGATATTGTTCTGAGTTTTCTTCCACTTGATCACCCTCTATAAACAAATCATGACATAAATTGATGGGCATCGGGCTCTGCTCCTGCTGCAATCCAGGAGTGACTTCCAACGCCAACATTTCTAGCACCGTTGTCGAGGACAAAGTTGAAAATTTTCCCCAAGATTGAACGACATTGAGCCTCTGATTCTGAAGGTGCATCAAGCATCAAAGCCTTTGAAGATTGCTACTGTGCACCTGGCGACTCCATTATGACAAATCCACTGTGGCGAACCTGTCATTTTAATTGTGGCTTTCAGAGGTAGACACACGCAGTCCCATCCACAACTGCCTCTAGCTACGCCTGAAGCTGAGCCACAAGCGAATTTCAGAAAAGGAAAGGCCCCTCGAGGAGAAACTTCCACCGCCGAACCAGGTAATTTGTCATCTCCTTCTGTAGAAACCCCTTTTTCTTCTCCTCAGCTTCGCAGCAGACCGTTTTTTGAAGCCTCCCGTTTCTTGAATTTCGGAAGTGTTCCTGCCGAGTTGTCTCCTCCTGGTTTTGGACTAGAGGGAGAAACCCTTGTCACTTCCCTTACCCTTGTAAGCTTGTTTCCAGTATCCTCGGTTCAAGCTCCTTCCCCTCCGATTTCTCCTCCACCTAATATTCATATGGCAGGAGAAAATCCCCCCATGACCAGAATGGACGCTATAATAGTTGCTAGGTATGCTCCCCTTGTGTTACCTCAGCCTCTCAATGCCCTTCCAGCAGATGGCTACCTCAAGTAGCTGCCCAAGTTTACAGGCGAGGGGGACATAGCTGGAGAAGAACACCTTGAAGCCTTCTACAGTTTTACAGACGATCATGTTATCATGCATGCAGATGTATGGATGAGGATTTCCGTCCATAGTCTTGAAGGCGAGGCTAGAAAATGGTTTAGGGCCCTGCCTCCTGGATCTATTGATGGGATTGAGGATTTGGATAGTGCCTTTTTGAGACAATGGGGAGACAAAAAGGACTTCATGTATTACATGACTGAGTTTGGGTCTTTGAAGAGAAAGGAAGGAGAGTCTGTCTCTGACTTCTCCAAAAGATTTAATAAAATGTACAATAAGATCCCCACCGAGATAAAGCCCTCTGAATCCTCTGCAAAGATCACTTATGCTAGCGCTTTTGATCCTAATTTCTGCCTCCTGGTGAGGGAAAGGAGAGCCACCACTTTGGCTCACATGCAGGACGCAGCCGTGGAAGYAGAGTCTAACATATTGGTTGTTGACCGACTCAGGAATAAGGCTGACAGAGATGTATCCAGGAGGAGAAAAAAGGCCTCCCAATCCCATTCCTCTCCCCTTCCCCTTCAGACGGATGAGGTAACTAAAGTACTGAAATCCCTTTCAGCTAGGATGGAGGTGGGAGTTAGAGGGGAAGCCCACGTACAAAAACCCCCAGAATACTGATAACAGAGGTTTCAGGAGGCCTGATAATAATATGCCACAGACTTTGCCAAAGGAACAAAGAAGCAGAGACAGGGATGATCAGAGGATTCAGAGCCCTCTCCAGAATAGCCTAGTTGCTCATGAGGAAGGGGGGGAGGTGGATGAACTCGACCCTAAGATCCACTGCATCGAGGACACTTCCCCTTTTCCTCATTTGACACAATCTGCATATGAGGAATCCCTTATCAACACCCAAATCAACGAGTTGAGTAAAAGGGAAAAGGCTAGCAACACTCCTAACAGATACAATCTCAGGTCAAAAAAGAAAGAAGGGAATTTTGATAACCAGGATCAACCCCTCATAGCGGAAAGGCCTACTAAAGCTGCAACAACCGCTACTAAAGAAAATAAAACTCAGAATGCTTCGCCAGCAGCCAAGGAACCTGTCTCCGAGGTAAGGGAAGCTCCTGAGTCTCTCTCCTCCTTTAGTTTTGAGCATGAGATTCAGAAGATTAGGATTCCTGTACCCCTCTCTGAACTAGTTAAAAATGAAGATTTCAAAAAGTCCCTCTCCAAGCTGCTACAATCTGAGCCCCCCCAGCCTTCCACGGACTCAATAAATCTCCAAGATGAAAAGCCAACAGTTGTCCTAGGCCCCATGGTAGAAGATAGAGATGATTCATCCCCTCCCTTCTACACCTCCCTGAACATACATGATAAAGTGTTGCATAATTGCCTCAAGGATTCAGGAGCTTCCCACAACCTTATGACCAAAATAGTCATCGAAGAATTGGGACTGGAAGTGACAAAGGCTTATCATGATTTGTAATCTTTTGATTCAAGGAGGGTGCAATGTCTTGGAGTCATCAAAGACTTGGTGGTATCTTTATTTCAGCTGCCAATGAAGAGTGTGGTCATGGGCATTGTGGTAGTTGATGTTCCCCCTAAGTTTGGCATGTTGTTGTCCAGGTCTTGGATTAAAAGACTTGGAGGAACATTGAATATGGATCTCACATATGCCACCATTCCAGTGTTTGGAGGGGAACACAGGAGGTTGTACAGAGAAGCCTAGCTAGCCTATATTGTCAGTGATGAAGCAAACCCTACCAATCATCCCATCTTTGCACTTGACACTGATTTGGGGTCTAGTTTATTGCAGATCGCTGAAACTCCTGATGCCCCTTTACAGATCAGAAAGCAATCCGTTTTTAATCAGGAGATACCTTCTCTGACCACCTCTGTTTGGAAGATGTTCTTTGACGGAGCTTCCTCCAGTATAGGCGCTGGCGTTGGAGTGGTTTTTATGTCACCTTCTCAAGAGACCATATCCCTGTCATACAAGCTGGAATTTGAAACCACCAACAATGTGGCAGAGTATGAAGCTCTTGTTCTAGGTACGAGGGCTGCAAAAGAAATGGGAATAAGGGAGATGGCAGTGTTCGGAGATGCTGAATTGATTATCCAACAAGTCAAGAATGTCTATCAGGCCAAGCATCCTCAACTCAGAAGTTACAGGAACGAGGTATGGGACCTGATTGATAATTTCTTCTCAACTTTCAACATTTCTTTTGTCCCAAGGGAGGATAATACTTCGGTCGATTCCTTAGTTGTCTCATCTAGTCTATTTAGGATCCCTCTACCACCGAAGATCCCATGTGGGGTCGAGATAAGATATAGGCCATCCATCCGGACAATGTAAAGCATTGGAAGGTATTCGAAGACGATCTTGAAATCGAAAAATTTCTTCAGTCCGTCAATGAGTTTTTTGCATTGCACATTGATCAGGACCCTGATCCCGAAGGTGACCCTCACTCTGAGGTATTCTTAAATAAAAATTTTAATCACCATATTGTTCAGTTGCCCAACAATCACATTCCAAGGGGACTAGTCCCTTTAGAAAGATTGTTCGATGGGAATGATGTGGCAGTAAAAGATAAAATTTCAGGAGGAGATATTGATACATCCGAGTGCAATATTGGCACACAAGAGGAGCCTAAGTTTGTCAAGTTGTCAAGCAGCCTGACCCAAGAACAAAGGGTCAAATACACTGAACTATTAAGAGAATTTGTCGATGTGTTTGCATGGACCTATGAAGACCTCAAGACATATGACACATCTGTCATTGAACACAAGATCCCACTGAAGGAAGAGGTTAAACCATTTAGGCGAAAGCTTAGATAGATAAACCCTATGTTACTGCCTGTCATGGAAAGAGAAGTGAAGAAGTTGTTAGATGCCCAAATCATTGTCCCCTTGAGATATTCCGAATGGGTGGCCAATTTGGTCCCGGTAAGAAAGAAAAGTGGAGAAATTAGGCTCTGTGTTGATTTCAGGAACCTGAACAGGAGCTCAAAGAAAGACAATTATCCCCTACCCAACATGGAACACATATTGCAGAGGGTAACTGGTGCATCTAGGATATCCATGATCAATGGTTTTTCTGGTTATAACCAGATATTAGTCATGCCCGAGGACAGAGAAAAAACAACCTTCACCACTCCTTGAGGCACATTCATGTATGCCAAAATGCCCTTTGGATTGATGAATGCAAGAGCCACATTTCAGCAAGCCATGGATATAGCCTTCATTGGGGAAAACAATCAGTTTGTGGTGATCTATCTGGATGACATCACAGTGTTCTCCAGGTCTGACAAAGAGCACTGCTGTCACCTGAGAAAAGTGTTCTTGAAGTGTCGGAGGTTTGGCCTATCCTTAAACCCCAAAAAATCTTGGTTTGCTATGAAGGAGGGGAAATTGTTAGGTCATATAGTATGAACAGAAGGAGTAAGGATTGATCCCAACAGGGTAGAGGCAATTCAGACCCTGTCACTTCCCCGGTCTAGAAAGGAAGTTCAGGCTTTTTAGCGAAGATTAACTTTCTGAGGAGGTTCGTCTCAAACTTTGCTGAGATGGTGAAACACATCACAACCATGCTCAGAAAAGGGAAAGAAGTAAAATGGGCTGCTGAACCCAGGAGATCTTTTATCCAAATAAAGAAGGCATTGACTGAGGCACCTGTGCTGATCAGTCCTGATTATTCCAAGGACTTCTTGATTTTTTCTTTTGCTTCTTCTGATACAGTAACAACGGTCTTATTGCAGAAAAATGAGGAAGGACGAGAACAACCCATTTCGTTCTTTAGCAAGGCATTGAGAGATGCAGAAGTCCAGTACGAGATCATGGAGAAGTAGGCTTATGCCCTTGTGAAAGCTCTCAAATCTTTCAGAGTCTATGTCTTGCACTCAAAAGTGACTACATATGTTCCTTCAGCCTCTGTGAAGGACATCCTTATACAACCTGAGATAGATGGGAGAAGAGGTTAATGGATTGCCAAGATCCTGGAGTTTGATCTAGAGATTAAGCCCACCAAGTTGATAAATGGGTAGGGTTTAGCCAAGCTGCTAGTTGAATCCAATTGCAGAGCCTTGGGGATTAGCTTCATCAATGCTTGTTCAGAAAATCAGCAAGCTAAGTCGTCCAACAAAGGTTCTCAGGGTGACTTATCGCTAGCTGAATGTACCTGGTATAGAGATATTTTGTATTTTCTACAAGAGTTGAAGCCTCCTGATGGAATGGGAAAGAGTAAGGCGAGAGCTTTAAAGCTCAAGGCGATCAAAGATTGCCTCATTGACCGAGCCTTGTACTGGAAAGACCCTCTAGGGGTATTTTTAAGGTGCCTGAATCCACAAGAAGCCAAGAAAGTTATGTTTTATTTCCATAGTGGCCTTTGTGGGGGGCATCATTCCTGAAAGATTACAACTCACAAAATCCTCAGGGTTGGGTATTACTGGCCCACTTTATTCGCTGATGTCTGTAGAGAAATCAGAGCTTGCATCAAATGCCAAAAGTTCTCAAGAAAGCAACAGCTTAGACCACTGCCACTGAGGCTTGTAGTAGCTTCAACACCTTTTCAACAGTGGGGGCTGGACTTCATCAGGGAAATCCATCCTCCCTCAAGTGGCCAACACAGATGGATCCTAACTGCAACAGACTATTTCACCAAGTGGATAGAAGTTGCCCCCGCCATAAGTGCATCACACAAAGTAATTATCAGCTCTCTGGAGGATATCATAGCCAGATTTGGTTGTCCCAGCAGGATTGTCACTGATAATGCTGCTTCGTTCAAATCTGAGCCTCTGAATAAGTTCTGTGAGTAGTTCGAGATCTCGCTAATTCATTCCACCCCCTATTATCCTCAAGAAAATGGACTGGCAGAATCTTCCAATAAAAGCCTAATCAAGCTCATTAAAAGATTATTGGAAGACAATAAGAGGGCTTGGGATTCAAAGCTCAAATTCGCTCTATGGGTTGATCGAGTGACAACGAAGAAGTCCCTGGGAACCTCGCCTTTTCAGTTGGTTTACAGAACAGAGGCGGTTTTTCCCACTCAGCTTGCCTTACCTGTAGCGAAGTTCTTTCAGGATTATGAAGGAGAGCCAGATCATATGGTCAGAAGGATTCATCAGATGGTGGAAGTACAACAGATTAGGGAACAGGTGATGGACGCAGCTCATAGTCATCAGCGGAAGGTCAAACAGGCCTTTGACAGGAAGGTCAGGAAGAAGGAGTTTGAGATCGGGGATTTGGTGCTTAAGTGGGATGCACCTAGACAGGATAAGGGCAAACACAACAAGTTTGACACCCTATGGATTGGGCCCTTCAAAATCTCCGAGGTTTTATCAAATAACACGTGCAAGTTGCAGGATTTGGAGGGTGAGAAGGTTTTTAATAGCCCAGTCAATGGGCATTTTCTGAAGAAGTGTTTTGTTTGAGCCTTAGACGGCTCCTTTGTTTGTAAATATTATCCTTTTGGTTCTTTGTTTATTTTTTATTTTTTGGCTTAGTAAATGACTCCATAGCCCAATAGCAAGGCACTGAAGCTGCAAATGAGTTCTTAGATCATCACAGGGACGAATCTATCCCCCATGGAGCCTAATGTTAACATTAATTCTTGTTAAGAGGGGTGGGTTGTTTTCTCTCCTTTGAGCCTGTAGCCTGAGCTGCGAAGAAGTAGGCCTAAAAGTCCAACAAAGGCATTTTGTCCAAGGATGCGGTCGTGAGGACACCGTGCAGTGCATAAAATCTCAATTTCGGGCTTAAAATGTTAGCAGACGCACGACCCAATGCTCGGCGGCGAGGATCAATTAATGGAGCAGATCGTCGGTCAGTGGATATTTGCGATCGACGGAATTATGCCACGTTTAGCACAGGAATCGGGCTCGCAATCTCGCTGAAATGATCTAGGTCGTCCATCCCGAAGGAGCATGTGGCGCACGATCGGGCTCTGTCACAGCTTCGCCCATTGCGACCTTGAAGCACTTTTTCTCTGCAACTGGGATCCCTGAAATGTGAAGCGCCAAAGGCGTCCAGGATTCGGGCCCACGGTATCGCCGAAAAAGTTCAAGGTCGTCCGATCAAGGAGGGACACGTGGTGCATGATTGGGCTCTATCACCACTTCGCCCATCGTGACTTTGAAGAGCAAGGATCAACTCCCTCCCATCCATGAAACGCAAATTTCCGAAGGCGTCCAGGATTCAGGCCCACAGTATCACTGAAGAATTTCAGGGCCATCCGATCAAGGAGGGACACGTGGCGCACGATTGGGCTCTATCGCCACTTCGCCCATTGTGACTTTGAAGAGAAAGGATCAGCTCCCTCCCATCCACGAAACATGAAGTGTCGAAGGCGTCCAGGATTAGGGCCCACAGTATCGCCGAAGAAGTTCAGGGTCGTCCGATCAACGAGGGACACGTGGCGCATGATTGGGCTCTATCGCCACTTCGCCCATCGTGACTTTGAAGAGAAAGGATCAGCTCCCTCCCATCCACGAAACATGAAGTGTCGAAGGTGTCTAGGATTCGAGCCCACAGTATCGCCGNGAAGAAGTTCAGGGTCGTCCGATCAACGAGGGACACGTGGCGCATGATTGGGCTCTATCGCCACTTCGCCCATCGTGACTTTGAAGAGCAAGGATCAGCTCCCTCCCATCCACGAAACATGAAGTGTCGAAGGTGTCTAGGATTCGAGCCCACAGTATCGCCGAAGAAGTTCAGGGTCGTCCGATCAAGGAGGGACACGTGGTGCACGATTGGGCTCTGTCGCCACTTCACCCATCGTGACTTTGAAGAGCAAGGATCAGCTCCCTCCCATCCACAAAACGTGAAGTGCCGAGGGCATCCAGGATTCGGGCCCACAGTATCGCCGAAGAAGTTCAGGTCCGTCCGATCAAGGAGGGACACGTGGTGCATGATTGGGCTCTATCGCCACTTCGCCCATCGTGACTTTGAAGAGCAAGGATCAGCTCCCTCCCATCCACGAAACGCGAAGTGTCAAAGGCGCCTCTGGGTGTTGGCCCATGGTCATAACACTAGGTCGTATGGAAAAGGGATAAAGTAGATGAAGGGACGTGGAGCCAATGCGTTCAAGGAAAAATGATTGTGGCCATCAGTGTTAGAGCCGATCCAACCGTTGATCCTGGAGGGTCGTTTCGCGAGATTGGGAACTAGGAAATTTGAAGGCAGGGGAAGTAGAAATCCCCGAAAGAAGAAATGTCGAAGCACCCTTGAGAGAGGCGCTAGGTCATGACCCTGGGTTACATTGATGGCGGTGCCAGAAGAAAGGTAGGCTAGCCTCCGAGCCTTAGGGAGCAGGCATGTGGTCTTCTCCTGAGGGTATCGTCTCGGCCACTCCCTGGGGAATCAGTTAATGAAAATCGAGCAGGTAGGTGAAACCTCAACTCGAGCCATAAATGGAAGGTATGGGATGCCTCGAGCAATCATCCCGTGGTACCCTTGTGTGCAGGTTCCACCCCCCCTTGCAAGAGCCATGTTGAGTTAAGGTGGCATCTGACGAAGGATTTCTGTCAAAGTTTGATTGAAAAGGCGCCACACCTTGGAGGATCAAACACGCCTCTGTTGGGTGAATTTTTCTGAATATATATACTCAGTTTCTCTATTTTTGTAATCATCAATGGTAGAGCAAAGCTCCCGATTATAAATTTTTAATAGACGCTCTAGTTCTCTAGTTATGTATCTGTATGTGAGATTTATTGTTTTATAACAGACAACTTTCTTATCCCATCTAGTTTCATCTCATACTGAGAGAGTTCATGATCGACCGATTCGCGTGGATTACTGTGACTGTGTTAAGATAAAGGATTTATTGTAACACCATTATATTCTCCAATTTTGCCTACATTTGAGCGTAAGAAGTTCTCACGTTCAAGTTTTTCTTCTATAGGTTGTCAGAAGCTCGATGCCTACAACAACCCTCAGCTTTTCCTCACAGAAGTCTTCCTCCTATTCACCCTTACTACAACTCACTGTCTAAAGTTTAACTAATACCTCACCTACCTGTGCATGTCTAGCCTAGTATCGGAGTTAGAACGATATTGTTCTGAGTTTTCTTCCACTTGATCACCCTCTATAAACAAATCGTGACATAAACTGATGGGCGTCGGGCTTTGCTCCTGCTGCAATCCAGGAGTGACTTCCAACGCCAACACCTTCCATACCTTGCGCATCAAGCTCGGTATCAAAGACTCCGAACGACATTTGGTTCTGAAATACCGTGGGGCTCTACACAGATATATCCAAACTGAAATGGATTTTCTGGACATCTCATCACTCGGTGTTGCTTATCGATATGTTGTTAAAATCGAGCATACATTTAAGCACCAGAACAAATGAGATTTCGGGTCTGCAAATCCGCAACAACCAAAGTATGACAAAGACGACCCTAACAAACAGTCTCCCGAAAACCAATCTAAGCCACAAGAAAAGAAGGGTCACAGGAAGACAAAGAAGGACACCGGAAAATGGTGCGATTTCCACAAAAGCCCTTAGCACAACACCGATGAATGTCTCTCAAAATAGTCATTGGTGGTCGAGATCAAAGACAAGGAGTCGAACCCTGATTCAGAATCTGATTTTGAAAATACTGGTAAAAGACAGATCATCAACGCAGACCCCACTACTATTGTCACGACCGCAGAAATTCAAGCAGAAGAACCAATAGATCCTAAAGAGGCGGAGCGCCTTTTTCATTCACAGATGTGGATGAAGGGGACTCCACTGCATTTTATTGTTGATAGCGAAATCCAGAAGAACCTCATCTCAGTAGAGGTCGTCAAACATTTGGGATTGTCGACAACACCACAGCTGCAGCCATACAACATCGGGTGGCTTCGCCAAGGACGAGATCTTTGTGTATGTCAGCAGTGTTGATTGTCATACGGCATCCATCCCTTCAAGGATGAGGTATTATGTGATGTTTCCCCACTGGATGTCTGTGATGTTCTCTTGGGCCAACCATATACGTGGAGACGCCATGTTGTTTATGTGTCTCGACCCCATAGTGTCAATGTTTCTCTAGGGGGTCATATCTACAGAATACCGGAGGTAGTTCCGACTATTGTTCCACTTAAAAAGTGTCGCAAGGTAGTATCTCGTACTGAAAAATTCAGCTTCTTCACAATCTGTTCGAAAGGGGAACAAAAGGACACTGCAACCACTACAACCTCACCCTAAGCACCTTCTATCCAACAGAAGCAGGTCGACAAGGTTGCAACAAAGCACAGAGATTCCTTCTGCACACCATCCTTTCGTGTAGCTCGACTTGTTGCACAGCCTCAGCCTCAACAGGTCCATGACAAACTTCCACAAACTAAGCATCGTGACATCTCCAGCAAGGCAAACAACTCACCAAGATTCAGATTCAACAAACACTTTTTCCTCTCCCCCGAGCACTCAACGCAATGGAGACCATTGCTTCCTAGGGAGGGAGGATTTATCCAGGTGGATATCGGTGGCCACCCACCTTTTCCAATTGGCTCAAAACAATTTTCTGGCAATTTTGGTAATTTACTATTTTTAGTTGTTTTTAACTTCCAGGGCCATTTTTAGGTCTTAAACGATGCTTTTTTGGGAAAACAAGTTTGAAATATAAAATTTCCCTCGATATTGTGCCTAAAATGAATCTCCTCGATGATACCTTTCCAACGGGCTATCATACGCCTAAAACAGAGATCGTATGCAAAAGTTACGACTCTGTGAAGTTGATGTACTAACTTACCCAAATGGGGCCCACATGACTTTTGGCGCTTCATCTCCTAAGGTTAGGTTTTTAGATGTCTAGGGTTTTTGGCATTCCTGCTTATTGTAAAACGACCTTCAGAGCCTCATAGTAATCATCTTCTTGCGAATGAGTGCAACCGTCACATCTCTTCTCAGAGATAAGCCGCCACCATTCTAGCGAGTCTTTCACTCTGTATTTTTACAGTCTCTGTACATTTCTTTCATTAATAAAAATTCGTGTATTATTGTATATCTGTGTTTATGGTTGCATCTCTGATACATTTATGCTATATTATTGAATATCTGCGATATCTCTGTGCATTTATTTATTATATCTCCGCTCTCATTTTGTGCCGAAAATAATCCGGATCACACCCTCATATCACCTTTTGAATAAAATGTTTTAAATTCCTCTCTCAATTAGAGAAAACATACATATTAGGTCTTAATCAATCAAAAAAAGCAACTTGTCTTATTTTGGGGCTAAAAGGTGGTTTCATTGTAGATAATATCCACAAGAAATCCCTTAAGGTGGTAGGAGCGGGAGGGGTTATCTTATTCCCAGGAGGACAAACTCGACTTACCTTTTCTTGGAGCTTGGGTATAGCAACCAATAATCAAGTTGAAGCTTATGCCCTTTTCCAAGGATTGCTTTTGGCACGGAGTCAAGGTCTGAAATCTATCTCAATCCTTGGGGATTCGAAAGGCGTCACCAACCATATCAAGAAACAAACCTTCTTGTTTGGCATGAAGCTATGTAACATATTCTACAGAATTTTCAAAGAATTAGAAGCCTTTCACTCTTTCTGCCCATTTCATGTTCTTCGCCAAAATAACTCCAATGCTAACCTCCATGCCAACTTGGCCATTCGTGATGAAGTAGGCATCCTCCAAATAAACAATCAACCTTCCCACCAATTCTTACCTTAATTCTTATGTCTCCCCCATTAACGTTTCTAGTGGGCCCATTGAGGAACCCCAACTCTCACGATCCCACCCTCGACATTATGGAAATTCCCCTCGACATATCCAACTCAGCTTCATGCATTGAATTGACACATGGATATATAATAGCAAGCATGTTGATGTTTTGGCGATCCACATGCATAGCCCTTCTCTCATTCCTCCCTCTTTTGTTTTTTATGGCCTCCTCCTTCAGTCTTGCGTGTGTCCTTTCCCTTCTGGCCTTCTTTAAATCTTCTCCTCGTCCTGGTCTGCCTTTTTCCATATGGAGGCGGTACTTTCCCTTGCCTTTTGTGCATCATCCCTTACTCGTTCAACTTCTCCCTCCCTTTGCAATGATAGCCCTTATGTTTTATATTTTCCTTCACATATGTGTGGCATGACGACTCTTTTAATGAAACCTATGTTTATCGTGAGATTTGTTGTGGGGGGGAGGCTAGCCACATGCAGGAACTTTTGTTTCAAGGACGCACACTTGCCAGCCGAGATGATAAACATGGAAAGTATTATTGTGGAAGTTAGAATCCAAATTGGGATTGAGAATCTTCTCTGGAGCATAGAAGAAATTTCGCTTATGATCATAGATACAAGAAGAGCCAAGGATTCATGCATTACAACAATGGCCAAGAGATGATCCAGAGTGACTCACTGGAGATGAGAATTGCAAGAGGAGGAATAGATTGCTCTGGAATATTCAGTGAATTCTCTCCATATTCATCTCAACAACCTTTCTATTCAGTTGCAAACGATTATGGAACTGCTCGTGGAACAACTACAAGGTCACTAGCGACTCTAGGACGAGGTAGGTAAGAGCTTCATCGCAAACCTCCTTCTCCTTCTTCGTCGAGTTCCACGTCAGTAATATTAGATGTTGCGTTAGCACCTGCTCCTCCAAGACCGATTCCAGATTTAAATTCGCCACCAGGACCTCCTGAAGAAGATCAAGAAGAGAAAGATCCTCCAACCACATAGTTCTTCGATGTTATGCTTCAATATTTTTATTCTAGCTGTGTTTTATAGGAAATACAACAACAATGGTTGTAGCTCCTCTTTTGTAATGACAAATATAGTTTGACTTACTGGTAGTATAGTTAAATCACATCCTGATTTTGATAGTATTGTATAGGCTGATTTTTTCCCTTGTAAACTTCCTATCTGTAAGGCTTCTTGCAAACTTTTTGAATACAATTTTTTCTCCCAGTTTTATTATATATATATATATATATATATAAGAAAGCTAAAAATCCAATGTCCCTTGTGGTCGTTCCTAAGCCTACCTTCAACAAGGTCATGGGTTTTTTAATAATATTTATCCTAAGTACCATATCTGCTACTACTCTTGATTGTAATTTAACTTCTTACGTAGGAGGGAAAAAAACTTTCTATCCAATGAGTAACTTTTGTCAATTAGGTTTATCTTGGGTGGTTGGGAGGAATGATTCTTATCCTCCCCACCGAGGTTCAATCCCCACACGTGACATGTTGAATTCTTAACATGTATCTTGTGTTTTTTTTTTTAAACGAAACTGGACTATATTTGTATTAAAAAAGTTGTGTCGAGGCAAACAACATTCATACAAAGTCTTCAAAAATGGCTTACAACCTATACATAATTCTATAACTAATATAACAAAATCTGGAGCTCTCTCCAGATTGATTCCTGGATTATTTATGTTGATTACATATTTGATAGATTGGCCTAAAGACCACTGAACTTTAAAAAACATTTGTTGATAAGAGGAGGTAGAATCATGAATTTCTTAGGCCCTTTCCTGCTGCAATGGTCCTTCCTCAATATCCATTTGTGTCGTGTCGTGTTCTTTAATGCCATTGACCATAACACCTTCATGAGGAGATAACATACCATGACTAATTGATGCAGAGGCCGAATGCTAAGGGTAAGCTAGTGTCCTTAAGTGTTGGATCTCAAGCTCCATTGCATCCATTTTTTGTGTCAAGGGGGCCATGGTGAGTTCAAATTCCCCCATTTTTCTCGAGAATTATTGGAGAGTAGAACAATTGGCTTGAGAGATATCCTCATGTTTCCTGAGTATGATCTGGATTTATGAGTGGAATGAAATGAATAACAGATTGAATACAATAACATAGAGATACAAAGAACAACAACAAATATCCAGTGAACAATAAATTCTATTGAATAAAGAAAATAGGCTGAAATTGTAAAACTACAGAACTGAAAACGACTTGCTCGAATGGTGGTAGCTATCTATGAGAAGAGATGTGACTGCTATGTGCATTCGTCTGAGTAGAAAATTACAATGAGGCTCCATAGGCCTTTTTAACATTACTCATGAATTCCAAAACCCTAGACATCCAAAAACCTAACCCTAGGAGATGAAACGCCAAAAAGTTATGTGGGCCCCGATGGGTAAGTTGGTACCTCAACTTCCCAGGGTCGTAACTTTTGCATACAATCTTCATTTTAGGCATGTGATAGCCCGTTGGAAAGGTATTTTCGAGAACTACACATTATGTCATCAAACTCTAACTATGACCAAAATTTAACTGTGGCAAGCCCAACAAACGTTGTTTAGGGTCCTAAAACAACCCCAGAAGTACATAAAGATGTATTGAGTTGAAACCTTCCAAAATAAGCTAGCTAGATTAGGTGGCCAACCACCAATATCCACCTGGAAGCTGTGTAGGGCTTCAAACAAACCCGAAAGAGCAGAACCCACAATTACAAGAATTACATAAGAACGTGTTGAACTAAAAATTGTCAAGATAAGCCAGTTGGAATAGGTGGGTGGCCACCAATATCCACCTGGATCAGTGCTTCCCCCTTAGGAAGCAATGGTCTCCATTGCATTGAGTGCCCCCATCAAAGGGGGGGGGATTTCTGTTGAATTTGGACTCGGGTGAGCCACTTGCTTTGGTGCAGGAGCTGCCATGCCTTGACAACCAGATAAAGATGGATCCTCTGTTGGCGAGTGCCCTTGATTTGTGTGTCCACTATCTGATCAGTGGATGCTTGTTCCATGGAGTCAGGGTTGAGCTCTGTTGGTGTCAATTGTTCTGTGATCTCGAAGGTGTCCAATAATGGTGGAAAATATGGCTGAAGGAGGTCCACATTGAACACTAGGTGCAAGCCAAGGAAGGGGGGGAGTGTTGAGCTCAAAAGCATTGTCACCCACATCCTTGGTGATAGTGTAAGGCCCACAACGAAGTGGATGAAGCTTCTGATGGGGCCCTGTGAGGCGCTCTTTCTACAAATGTTACAATGCCTTGTCTCCCACCTGAAACTTGTGTGTGATACCCGGTGTTGATCATGGTGCTGGTTGTAATTAGCATTGGCTTTCTGCAAAATCTCATGGACCTTTTGGCAGATGTGTTGAATCCCCTCAATGAATCGGGTGGCTTTGTCGGCCTCAGATTGAACATGGGAAGATTCATCCTGTGTGTTTGCAATAGGTAATGCAACATCTATGGGACCCAAGGGTTGGAATCTGAGCCCCACCTGAAATGAGCTATGGTCGGTGGAGTTATGGAGAGACTTTTTGTAGTTGTGCAGAACATAGGGAAGACTCTCATTCCATGTATGCAGATGCTTAGAGTTATACATGCACATGATGTGCACAATCATCTGATTGATGACCTCAATTTAGCCATATGTTTGGGGGTGGAAGGAAGTGGATTTAGTGAGCTTGGTGTCCAACAGTGGCCAGAGGCTTGACCAAAATGTGTTGAGGAACCTGTTGTCCCAATATGAGATGATGGTCTGTGGTATCCCAAAATGGACCCACACCCATTTGAAGAAGATCTTGGCAATACCTGTCGTTGTGATGCTCTTCTTGCAAGATGTGAGAATGGCCATCTTTGAAAACCTATCAACCACCATGAATACACAATCATTGCCTTCTTGGTGGACAAAAGGCTAGACATGTAATCCATTGACATGGATTCCCATGGCCTCTCGGGAGTAGGCAGAGGAGTGTACAATACTTACTTCTTGATGGTTGGCTTGGCAATGGAACATGCAGTGCAATATTTGATATAATTGTTGACGTCCTGTCACAGTTTTGGCTAATAAAAATGCTTCTGTAGAACAACCACAATTTTCTCCACACCAAAATGTCCTGTAATCCGACTGTAGTGAGCCTCCCAAATCAACTTTGCATGCTCGATTGCTGGAACACAGAGGTGGCTCAAATGGCATAACAGTCCATCCTGAATGTGAAAATTTGTGACATTCGCGCCAGTACTCAAGAGTTGATAGGTGGTGGTGAAGTCATGGTCACGTTGATAGAGTTGGGGCCACTAAGATGCCTTGTGCCCACAAGAATGGAGCATGGTGGTGAGTGTAGCAACGAGAGGTCGACTGAGGCAGTCAACGACATGATTTGTAATCCATGTCTTATACTTGATGTTGAGATGGAACTACTACAGGTATGTGGACCACTTTTGATGGTGGTCATTCTGCAATTTCCCCTGTGTATGTACAAACTGCATAGGCTTGTCATTAGTGTGGATGATTGTCTCCTTTCCCATAATGTAATGTTTCCATTGGTGGCATAATTGCACATTGGAATACATTTCCTTGTCATAGGTGGGGTATTTTCGGAAGATATCTGAGAGTGTCTCGCTATGGTATGCCATTGGATGACCGTGTTGAGTGAGAACTGCGCCTACAACATAGTTGGAGGCATCAATCTCAATCTCGAACGATTCATGCAGATCAGGTAAGGAGAGTATTGAGATGCGCACAAGCGATGCTTTAGTTCATCAAATCCTTGTTGTTGTGCCTTCCCCAATGCAAACTTTTCCTTTCCACCACCCTTGGTCACTTGGTTGAGGGCCCATGCAATATGGGAGAATCCCAACACGAACCTATTGTAGAAGTTGGCAAGCCCCAAGAAGCTCTGAAACTCAGTAAGTGTGGTCGATGATGGCCAGTCACGAATGACTTGGATCTAGATCCACATGTACCCCATGCTCGTCAACAATGTATCCCAAGTATTGGACCTTGTTCATGCCAAAGGAACATTTTTCCAAGTTGGCATATATCTTGTGTTGCTGCAGAGTACTCAAAACCTGCTGAACATGTTGCATGTGTTCCTCCCAAGTTCTGCTAAAGATGAGGATGTCATCCAGATATACCACCACAAAAGAGTTGATGAAGGGTCTCAATACATCATCCATCAACCTCATGAAAGTCGTTGGTGTATTTGTTAAGCCAAAGGGCATGACCAACCATTCAAATAGACCTTCTTTAGATTTGAAAGTTGTCTTCCATACATCAGTTAATTCTATGGGAACTTGGTGGTAGCTAGACTTCAAGTCAATCTTACTAAAGAACTTCGCCCCCTTGAGTTGGTCAAGAATGTCATCAATACAGGGAATTGGGTACCGGTTCCTGATTATGATCTTGTTTAATGCTCTGTAATCGATGCAGAGCCACCAGGTCTCGTCGTTCTTCTGCACCAGTACAATCGGGCTTCCGCAAGGAGAGTAGTTGGGTCAGATGTGCCCCTTTTGAAGCAACTCTTGGATTTGGCGCTTGATTTCATCATTTTCCATCAACGAACGATGATAGACTGGTCCATTGGGAAAAGGTGCATCAGGGGTTAGATCAATTGGATGCTTTACTTGACAGTGCATCGGTACCTCGATGGGTGAGGAGAAGATGTCTCTGTACTCTTCCACAATACTGTCCACTTGCTTCTGTTGCAAAGAGAGGCTCTGTGTAGAGGTCACAGATGTGGCAACGACCTTTTATTCACTACAAGCACAGATCACAAAGAAGACGAACTTCCCGGTCCGGTTTGTGAGATGACCTTATCGCATTGCTTAGAAGAGATTAAAGAAATAGTGGTAGGCGGTGCTATCTCTGGTATCTTGTACAATTGTCTACCCAAAGTAATAATAACAATATGGGGTCTATACTCATACACAACATGTCGCTTCCACGAATATGGTTGGACTAACAGAACATCACAAACTTTAAAAGGAGAAATATCACACAATACCTCGTCTTTGAAGGGCTTGATGTCGTAGGGTAGATGACACTGTTGGCTGACGCAAAGATCTCTTCCTTGGCGGAGCCAACTGATGGTGTAGGGCTACAGGTGCAGTGTCATTGGCAGGTCCAACCACTTGACGACCTCTGCTGAGATCATATTCTTCTGACTTCCGCCATCGACAATTAAATGAAGCGGAGTCCCCTTTACCCACATCTGTGAGCGAAAAAGGCGTTCCCATTCCTCTAGTTCTTCTAGATCGCTTGACTGGACTTTGGTGGTAGCGACAATGGCATTGGGTTCGACATCGATAATCCACTTCCCTCTTTCTGGATGATTCAAAGTCAAAATCTACCTCTGACTCGGAATCTTTTAGCTCGAACACCAATGATTGCTTGGAGCGAAATTCTTTGGTGTTGTGCCAGGGGATTTTATGATATTCACACCACTTCCCCGTGTCCTTCTTTGAATTCTCATTACCCTTCTTAGGTTGCAGTTTGGACCGATTGTCCTAAGAGTGGCCATCTTTGCTCTGTCCCTTGTTTTGTGGTTTGGGGCCGCCTTTGCCATGCTTCGATTGTGAAGAGTTTGCAGATCCAAACTCTCGCCTCTTCTGCTTATTGCTCTGTCCCTTATTTTGTGGTTTGGGGCCGCCTTTGCCATGCTTCGACTGTGAAGAGTTTGCAGATCCAAACTCTCGCCTCTTCTGCTTAAATTTCTGCTCGATCTTGACATCGTATCTATAAGCCACACCTAATGATGCGATGTCCACAAGATCCATTTATGTTTGAATGTATCTATGCACACAACCGCGGTATTTGAGCACTAGACGTGGTTCATAGTCTTTGATACCCAATTTGGTGCGCAAGGTATGGAAAATATTGGTGAAATTTGGTACTGTCTGGTCCCTTTCCTGATGCATCGTGGTCCATCTTGTGTACTGGCCCTTGTAGCTTCCAACATGGTAGTACTATTCTTTAATGGCATCCCGAAGGAATCCCATGTGGGGGCAACCACAAATATTGCATATTCCTCTGTGGCCCTTTGCTCAAAGTAAGTATCCCACCGATCCTTAACACGGGGGATGACCTTGAGGAGTGAAAAAGCAATATTTTTCCTATCGGAAAAAATGTGGACCAAAAAATACCCTTCGAGAAGATTCAACCATTTATCTACAACATCCGCATCTATCTGTCCTTGAAATAATGGAATATCGAAATTTACTTGTACCTTAAAGGGGGTTGTGTGGCCGCTTGATGAAGATGTGTTTCATGTGGTTCGTTGTTGAAGGATCTGTTCAAAGTTGTCCATCATTTCGTTCCTTTGTCGTGTAAGGGGTTCCTCGAGCAACAATTTAAAAATGATCTCCTTCTCCATCATCTTTCTTCTCGTCCCCCATGAGTTGTTATTGGGCTCGGTGCAACCGATCTTGTAAAGGTTTGATTGGTTCGAGTTCCAACTTCTTGTAGCCAGATCTTGTTGGGGACATGCACAAAGAAAAACAAATGAAGAGCAGACCGCTTTGATACCACTGATCCTGATTTATGAGCGGAACAAAATGAATAACAGATTGAATACAATAACACAAAGATACGAAGAACAACAACAAATATCCAGTGAACAATAACTTTTATTGAATAAAGAAAATATGATGAAACTGTAAAATTGTAGAACTGAAAACAACTTGCTCGAATGGTGGTAGCTATCTCTGAGAAGAGATGTGGCTGCTACGTGCATTCGTCTGAGTAGAAAATTACAATGAGGTTCTGGAGGCCTTTTTAACATTACTCATGAATGCCAAAACCCTAGACATCCAAAAACCTAACCCTAGGAGATGAAACACTAAAAGTTATGTGGGCCCTAATGGGTAAGTTGGTACCTCAACTTCATGGGGTCGTAACTTTTGCATACGATTGTCATTTTAGGCGTGTGATAGCCCGTTGGAAAGGTCTTTTCGAGAACTACACATTATGTTGTCAAACTCTAACTTTGTCCATAGTTTGACAGTGGAAAGCCCAAATAACACTGTTTAGGGCCCGAAAATGACCCCAAAAGTACAAAAAGATGTACTGACATGAAAACTTCCAAAACAAGTCAGTTGGATTAGGTGTGCGACCACCAATATCCACCTAGAAGTTGTGTAGAGCTTTAGACAGCCCCGAAAGTGCAGAATCCACAATTACAAGAATTATAGAAGAACGTGTTGAACTAAAAATTGTCAAGATGAGCTAGTTGGAATAGGTGGGTGGTCACCAATATCCACCTGGATCGGAGTATCTTCTTAAAATCGCTCCAAGAGGGGTTCACCATTATCCACTACAACAAGAATCTAGAAAACCTCCCTCTCCAGAGATTCCAACCACCGCTCTCATACCACTGATCCGGATTTATGAGCGGAACGAAATAAATAACAAATTGAATACAATAACACAGAGATATAGAGAACACAACATATATCCAATGAACAATAACTTCTATTGAATAAAGAAAATAGGATGAAATTGTAAAACTGCAAAACTGAAAACAACTTGCTCGAATGGTGGTAGCTATCTCTGAAAAGAGATGTGGCTGCTATGCGCATTCGTCTGAGCATAAAATTGCAATGAGGTTCTAGAGACCTTTTTAACATTACTTATGAATGCCAAAACCCTAGACATCCAAAAACCTAACCCTAGGAGATGAAACGCCAAAAGTTATGTGGGCCCCAATGGGTAAGTTGGTACCTCAACTTCCCGTGGTCGTAAATTTTGCATACGATCATCGTTTTAGGCGTGTGATAGTCCGTTGGAAAGGTCTTTTCGAGAACTACACATTTTGTTGTCGAACTCTAACTTTGTCTATAGTTTGATAGTGGAAAGCCCAAATAACAATGTTTAGGGCCTGAAAACGACCCCAAAAGTACATAAAGATGTACTAACATGTAAACTTCCAAAATAAGTCAGTTGGATTAGGTGGGAGGCCACCAATATCCACCTGGAGGTTGTGTAGGGCTTTAGATAACCCCAAAAGTGCAGAATCCACAATTACAAGAATTACAAAAGAACGTGTTGAACTAAAAACTGTCAAGATGAGCTAGTTGGAATAGGTGGGTGGCCACCAATATCCACCTAGATCAGAGTATCTTCTTAAAATTGCTCCAAGAGGGGTGCATCATTATCCACTACAACAAGAATCTAGAAAGCCTCCCCCTCCAGAGATTCCAATCTCAATTCCACATATAACAGATGCAAGAATTTTTGAATTGTGAGAATAAGACATTTGAGAGAAAAAGCGAGCACTGTTTGAACCAAAAACCAAGGACTGGTAAACAAGAAGAAACTTGTAGAGAGCAACAAACAAAGCCGATGATAAGCAAGTCCCTTCCTCGAAAGACTAAGCCAATACCTTGAAAGTTAGCGACCATAATAACATTGATCCCCGCACATGACCACTTGCCTACTAGAACAAAGATCTAGAACCCAACACACGACCATGGGTAGAAACCCTCCCAAACATCGATGGAGAATGATCCATGACCATAACGCTCAAACTGCATTAAAAATCGTAGAGGCACATATCATATTCAATGCCCACACAGATGAAATAAAACCTCAAGTGTGTGGGAAGGATTATAGAAGGACTGACAAGATGCACGATCACCAACTGCCTGCACAAAGAGGGGTTCGACTATGGAATGGGCAAGCCCCCCCAACCCCATTTATATTAATAACTCCACACTCCAAACTAGTGCCGAACCTTGCCCATTGATCGGCTAAGGGTTTAAGGTATCTTTTTATATGAAAGATTTTGAAGTCATGGAAGCCTTCGACAAGAGACAATATGCACGAAATTATGCAATTAAAGACATTGTTGTCAGACCGACTTCTCTTGTGTATTGCTCGGGCTTGCCATCACAAAGTCTTAAAATACCATTATTTTGGAGATCTTTCATTCTTTTGCTATGCACACCCCTTCGTATAAGGCATAGGCTTCGACAATGTCGTTTGAGACCATTTCTAGACCCCAAGCATAATAAGCGATATTATTTCCTCCGAGATCGAGAAGACTCCTCCCGCACCTGCCACCCTAGTTAACAAGTATCTTGTTATAATGACTTTGAACCTTGTTATTGACCAACCTTTTGCCTTGAAGGTTCCAGGGTTTACCCTAAATACCATCATCAAAATAAGAAAAAGTACTCTGTAGTTTTCCTCAAACAAAATAGCCTCAAAACAAAACAAACTTATTTTTACTTTTAAATTATTATTATTTAAAAAAATATATTTTCTCTTATAAATTTAGAAATAACATAATAACACGTGTAATCGCCTTCTCTCGTGTAAATTGGTTTCCTTAAATTAGTTTTAATGTTGTGTGTGTTTTTTTTTTACTTTTTAGGCTAATTAGAGATAACACTAAAGTACTTCAATTTTTTATTTTATTTTATTAGATATACATTTTATTTTATAAAATTTAGAAAGAACATAATGACACGTGTAACCACTTTCTCTTGTGTAATTCGGTTTCTTTAAATTAGTTTCAATATTTAGTGTGTTTTTTCAATTTTTAGCTTAATTAGAGATAACAATAAAGTACTTCAATTTATTTTATTTTATTTTAGAAGATATTATATTCGAAAAAAAATAAAATTAGTCGTGGCTGAATCTTCTCTACAGATTGTATAACGACAGTGTTAGAAGTTTACTTTTTATGGCTCTAATTAACACGTAGATAATGATTAAAGTGATGCTTATGTCTCCTAATTAACACGTTGTATAATGATTAAAGCGATGTATTATGTGTTAAATTTGAAAAAAAAAAAACAAATTGTATAAAAACAAATTAATAATAATTAATATGATAACTAATTTGAAAAAATGGGATTTATAGTTAAATGAAATGTTAAGTATAGTCTCGGCATTTTCAACATTTTTGAAATTAGTTTTCGAAGTTTTGGAAGCTTGGGCACTGGTTGGAAACATCCCCAATTGGGTGAGAATTCTTTTGGGAACTTGGGAGCTTCAATATCAAGGAAATGGGAGCTTGGAAATGAGTTTCCTAAAAAGAGAGCTTTAAATTAGAATTATATTAAATTAAAATGTAAACATATTTATTTCATTATTACAAATACACAATTTTTTACAAATATTTTCATTATATTTATTCAAAATATCACTATAAAACTAAGACTAAACTACACTTAAATATTAATTCAAAAATGAGTTAAGTAAAATAACTTAATAATACTCACTTTATAGTTGTGGATATGAAAAACTTTTAATGCATGTATGTTTTTCTTCAAGCCCAAACTAAAGCATTTGCTCCACTCTGTAATTTATATCAACCAACCATATCATTAACTTTTATTGTATTTCCATATTAGAAGAGTAGTATTATTTTGTTTTTTCCAATAAAAAAAGAATAACGCTTCAAATTTACAAAGATATTTAAAGTTTATATATGTAAAGTTTAATTTTAAAAAGATGTTAAAATTGTATATATGTATTTTTTTCAATTTTGTTTCTCATTTTCTAATGGAATATTTATGGATATTAAAGTTTCAGTATTGTGTTAAATATATTCATATAATTATTTACACAAATTAAATTAGTATTTCAATATTGAAGTTGTTGTAATAGGAGAAACATTGTCCTCGACCTTCAATTTTATTGAAATAAGATTTAAAATGTATCACTATCTCTATAATTGTAATCTAAATTATCATTGCAATCTAATTTTTTTATTTTTATTTTTTTAATATATATTATTGTCACTCCCAACAAATTATCATTAAAATTTACAAAGATATTTAAAGTTTATATATGTAAAGTTTAATTTTAAAAAGATGTTAAAATTGTATATATGTATTTTTTTCAATTTTGTTTCTCATTTTCTAATGGAATATTTATGGATATTAAAGTTTCAGTATTGTGTTAAATATATTCATATAATTATTAACACAAATTAAATTAGTATTTCAATATTGAAGTTGTTGTAATAGGAGAAACATTGTCCTCGACCTTCAATTTTATTGAAATAAGATTTAAAATGTATCACTATCTCTATAATTGTAATCTAAATTATCATTGCAATCTAAATTATCATTGCAATCTAATTTTTTTATTTTTATTTTTTTAATATATATTATTGTCACTCCCAACAAATTATCATTAAAATTTACAAAAATATTTAAAGTTTATATATGTAAAGTTTAATTTTAAAAAGATGTTAAAATTGTATATATGTATTTTTTTCAATTTTGTTTCTCATTTTCTAATGGAATATTTATGGATATTAAAGTTTCAGTATTGTGTTAAATATATTCATATAATTATTAACACAAATTAAATTAGTATTTCAATATTGAAGTTGTTGTAATAGGAGAAACATTGTCCTCGACCTTCAATTTTATTGAAATAAGATTTAAAATGTATCACTATCTCTATAATTGTAATCTAAATTATCATTGCAATCTAATTTTTTTATTTTTATTTTTTTAATATATATTATTGTCACTCCCAACAAATTATCATTGCAACATAACATCAAAGTAATAAAATCTAAAAAATCATAATATTAAAAGAAAATAATATGAAATTGTAGAATTGCTATATTATGGAATTATGTAGATAAGGATTATGGTTAGTGAGTGATTTTAATGATTAAGAACACTTGTTTCATTCTAAGAGGTCACAAGTTCAAATCCAAATCCACAGGGGGTAAGGTATGTATACATCAATAGTCGAATCCCTTTACACTGATTTGGTATATGTAAAGTCAAAATAAATGGGTTCATGATAATCTTTATTGCGGGGAAAATTCCATGGTGAAAGTTCCCATCAATCAAATGGACTTATAAATTCTTTCTAAATTTGAATAAAAGATTTTGTTGTAGAGAAGGTAGGTTTGTCCACTTATTAAGTTACTCCAACTAAAGTTGAATTTGTTTTCTCTCTTTTAACCTATTCAACAATTTTTTTTAAGTTTTGGTTTACTTACTCCCTCTAAGAATGTTTTGTCTATACATTTACCATAAGACAACAAAGTTGAATTTGTTTTCATTCTTACTTATTCAACAATCTTTTTTAAAGTTTTGAGAATGTTTTGTCTAAACATGTACCATTGGACAACAAAGTTGAATTTGTTTTCACTCTTATCCTTTCAACAATATTTTTAAAAGTTTTGATTTACTTACTCCCCCTAACAATGTTTTTCTAAACATGTACCATTGGACAACAAAGTTTTGATGAAAAATTTACTCTTAGATAATTGAAGAATTAGAAGATTTTACTATTTTATTAAAAAATTAAAAGCAGAACACCAATATCTACGTGGACTTACTCCTTTGAAAAATGTTTTGTCTAAACATGTACCATAGGAACAATTTTGTTTTTGATGAAAAATTTACCCTTAGATAATTGAAGAATTAGAAGATTTTACTATTTTATTAAAAAAATAAAAGCACAGTATAAAATGACAAAATACAAAATTTAATTTAAATTAACATTATTTTCTAGTATCGAGAAGTATTTTAAAATAACTCCATAAAATATTTCATTTTATCTGAAATCCAGCTAGAAATAGTTGGAATTGCATATTTCAGTGGTTAAATATGCACAATGCCAGTGCTCTAAAGGGTTTTTAGAGAGTTAAATCTATTTATACATACAAAATGTATTTTAAGTAATGAAAAAATAATATTTTACCAATAATTAATTTTATAACAAAATTCCAAAAATGATGAAAAACATAAAACATTTAAATTACAAATTTCCTTCCACTTTTCATTCCACTTTTCATTCTATTTATGTATTCTTAAATTATACAATTCCAATTATTTAAATTACACCTTCCATTGTTAAAAAAAAATATGAAAAACCTAAAACATTTAAATTACACCTTCCATTGTTAAAAAAAATATGAAAAACCTAAAACATTTAAATTACACCTTCCATTCCACTTTACTTTGACCAAAAACCATTACAAATCAAATTCCAGCCATGCTACCCACTGAACCCAAAACGCCAATGAAGGGCCAAGATGCACCACCTCCAATCGCGACGGTTTTTTATCCCACTTTTTAAAAGGAAAAATGAAGAAGTTTAGGTGGGTACGCCATAACTCATTTTCAACTCACTGAAATCAAAAGGAATTTGCGTTGGGATGGAAAATGCTCGTTGGCGTCCCCTCTGAGGAATGACACAAATGCGTGGGATTCCCTGTATATTCCACATCAATTAAAATTAAATCCCCACGCAACGCCCAGCTCTGAATTTCGATTCCACTATTTTGGATGTCTCAAAGAGAAGGGTTGGCCATTATCAAAGCCTTCCTACTGTCCCGAAAAAATCACGTTAAATTCCCTTAAAAAGGGATAAATTTAAGTGATTTCGGAGTCGCAGCAATTTGCGAAG
>ML805014.1:156335-172207 GCA_009831015.1 Picea engelmannii | reverse complement strand
CCCAATTGGTTCATAACCTTCAAACTCATCATATTGACAGATGACTCAGAGTCAAGCATGCAATTGTGAAGATATAGGTCATCTATTAGCAAGGAAGTGAGAAAGGGTGTTTGCTCATTTTGCTCAAAATGACTAGTTTGTAATAGTGTGGAAGTTTCTTCGAACGATTGTTGGTCATCTGGGATTTGTTTTGTCAAATAAGGGATTTCCAACATTCCACGAATCCTTTTGACTTTTTGTAAGATATAGGCCATACTAGTGCTCAGGTTGGTCCCATCGTTGCTAGGTTTTGGGAAATGTTGGGGTAGATCACCAGCATACACTTGGGGCTCTTCAAGCTTTACCCTTGAGTCCTTACTTGTTTGGCCCAAGCATTCAATCCTAGGCTTCCTCATGTCTTGATTTTCTTGGTTTTGATCTAGCGTGAACAAGGTAAATATGGAATCTACATAATTAGAATTCTCACGAGTAGCCTTTGGGTGATAACGTTCAAAATGGGAGTCTTTACATGATAAGGACCTAGGATCATCTTCTTGTCTTGCAACATTTTGTTGGTTCAAAGTGTTCGGACAAATTTGTTCTTTTGGAGCATGAGGTTTTATTGTCTGAGGAAGTCTCATAGAAAGATACTTTTGGGTTTGTGATAGTGACCTTTCTAACTGAGTGATTTCTTCAGAGGTACCTAGATCCTTAGAGGGTTCATGTTGTTTTGAAAAAATTAAGGCATCTTTCATGTTTGAGAAACCTGTGCTCCATTTCCTAGGGAAAGTATTATTTTCTTCCTTTAGAATCCCTGGGAGGTCATGCTCTAGTCCTTCCATGCTTTCCTTATTCAACTCCCAAATGTCATCATTGTTAAAAAATTTGACCTGATGGATGGAGTCGCTGAACTTAAGATTCTCTTCAATCTGGCAAGCAACATCTTGTGCTTCTTCTAGGCTTGTAGGAAATTAGTTCTTGAGGGTAAATTGTAATATTCCTTCTAAGGAGTTTAGATAGTGTTGGAGAATAACACTCTCTTGGTGAAAGTTGGGCTCAAGTTTGCTAATGAGAGTGTTGAACCTATCATTGAATTCCTTAACATCTTCGTCACTTTGCTTGCAAATTTTGAGGTATTGAGAATAAATAGAGGCCATACTTTCTACCTTACACCATCTCCTCATGAAAGCCTGTTCCAAATCTTCAGGTGTTTTGAGGCTTCCACTTGGGAGTGTGTTAATCCAATTCCTGACATTCCCGGTGAGTGAGTTCAAGAAAAGTCTCATAAACGTGTCAGGATGTTCTTCTCCAGATTGATGGAATTCATAACCTTCACAAAATTTAGTCCAATGTGTGTTGCCATAAGATTCTACTTCTCCCGAGAATTTGGGTATCCATGAGTCGACTTCTTCCGGGAGATCATGTAATTCCCCTTGGATATTAGCCAGGTCCAAAGGGACAAAAAGTTCTTCGAGAGACCATTTAGGAGAAGCTACAGGGATGATAGGGATAGGAGGAAGATAGAGTGTATACTGACGTCCGCTACGAGTCGTCATTGCTGGTGTCGCCAAACAATCTTCAAGAGATTATCAAAAAGGTGAGGGGATCACCCTCAATGGAGTCGCCAGGTAAGCTTTGTGAAGTAAAGGCTTTTGGATAAAAGCTTACCGAAAAAGTGTCGTTCGAGGAAAATTGACTCGATGATCCCCCGCAGCGGCGCCAAAATGTTATCGCACAATTTGTACTTGCCCAAAAGCCAAAGGCAAGTGAACAATAAATTGGCGTAATAGGAGGTTATCCTATCACTGTCACCTAAATAAGACACCTCTTTCTCTTTAGGGGTAGTAGCCTAGGGGAGACGTCCCCGGTGACCTGGGGGTTTGAGAAGGAAAAGGTAATAGTATCAAGAAAGTTCTTCCCCTCTCACAAGTCACACCGATCAGAAAGTCCCAAAGGTTTTAATAAGATGAAGCAAAGATTTGCTTAAGTGTACCTACCCAGAACAAGACAACAAGAAAACACTATTTGCAAGTACCAATTGATATTAGCGCTTCATAAAACCTTGGACTTTGAGCAAAAGCAATAAGCTGATATACAAGATGAAGCAAACATAAATTTATAACAACAATGTATATATAATGATAACTTCATAATTACGCCTTAAACAAGCTTCAATAATGACCCAAAATGTTAACCTAGAATTGGCAATATGCTAGCATTTGTCGGAAGCAAAGAAGGCAATGTAAAATCAACTTTAACACTTGCTTTTAGGAGCTTTTACTGCTGTAATATATGGCTGTAGCTTATTTTTGTAACAACAACAAGAATGTTAGTAAGTTAGTCTAATCTAGGGTTAGGAATGGTTAGCAAAGAGCTTGAAGTAGATAGTTTGAGGGTTGTTTTCATCAATCAATCAAAATGCAAGATATAAACTAGTGCCTTTAGGGTTAATGGAGTCACTTTTGCAACAACAATCTTGAAGGAAATAAATGATAGTAAGTGAACTAAAGACAAGAGAGAGGATGGTTGAGGTGTTGGTAACCCAAGGCCTCAATCATCCAAAACCCTAGAAGGAAAATGGCTACTAGGAAGTAGGTAATCCTAGGCCCTAGCGGTTTTCCTTCTTCTTTAGCTCAAGCTTGAGATAAATAAAAGCTTAATGAAGCAATGGTGTTAGAGTGCTACAAAGGTGGGGCTCTAGCACTTGCTTCAATGGAGGTGTCTTCTAGCAAAATCAAGTAGGTGGATAGCTATTTAGAGAAGAACAATAACTTGTGCTTATTCTCCTAGGGTTTCACACTAGCGATTTCATAATCTTAGTAAATGCAAAGCAAAAGATACCATAACCATTCAAAGAAAGAAGAATTGCAGATTTTCACTTACATTCACCAAGAGTAATCTAGTAACATGCCCTAGTTGAAGACTTTCCACCATGAAAATGCCAAAATACACCAAGAGAAGCCTCCTCCAAGAGTTGCACACCACTTAATTTTAGCCAATAAGCCTTTAAAGAGGTCGAATTTCAGACCTCACACTTGTGTGAGTGAAAGATGATGAAAAATATAAGAGATTTTTCCCTTATTTATACAATAATCATGACCTTTAATTACAATTTAGGTAAAAAAACGTCGACATGGCCAGTTTACATCAAAAATCCAGTTTTACATAAAATTAACAATAAAAACCCTAATTTTGTCATTTACGGATGACGTCATGCCCCTCGTAGGGTGACGTTAGGCCCCTTCTTGGAATGCCAGGCCTCCAAAGTGAAACGTTAGGCCTCAAAAGTTGCCACATGTGCCAACCAAGCCGTCCTCATGCCAAAACCCTAATTGGATGACGTTAAGGCTCCATATGATGACGTCAGGGGCCTTCTAGGGCCAACGTCATGGTGGGAGGGTAAGACCCCCCTAGGTCCAGGCCTGCCAAATTGTCTCTGGTGGAACGTCCTCCCTTTTCTTCGGTGCAAGCCTCTGGTATCCCTTTGCCCTTGGCTGGGGTCACAACATCCATTTGGTGGGCTTTTAGCCCCATGGAGGTCCGAACTAATCATCTCCCCATATGTACCTGTTCGTCGGGCATGGTCCTGCAACAACAACAAGTACGCCCTCCATGGGCTCATAAGTCACAGGGATCATAGCAATGTCAATCACATCTAATAATCAAGTTATCCAAACATGTGCATCAAAGCCCCCTTTACCCAGACAAATGCTCAAAGACGTTATGCTATTTAATAAGCCAGGTTTGGAGAGGGTCTTAGGATGTCCTATTGGGCTAATCTTCCTCAGGTGTGGGGTGT
Organism: Picea engelmannii; assembly: GCA_009831015.1. NCBI lineage: Eukaryota > Viridiplantae > Streptophyta > Pinopsida > Pinales > Pinaceae > Picea > Picea engelmannii. Next base: position 168,429 of record ML805014.1, on the reverse strand, counting down.
TTCTAGGTGAAGACCAATCTAGGTCATGTAAATGCATGAGATGGTGTAGGGGATGTTTGGGCAAGGGGTGCAGTGATAACAGGGAAATGTAGGTCTTACCTGTGGGTGCCTCTGTAGAGGGCGAGCTGCACCTTGTCATGGATGCCATTGTTTCCTAGCCCATTCAATGCATTTTTACTCTTTGTCTTATTGCTTTTTTCTTTCAAGAGAATAGTTGGAGGACACTGTCCTGGCATGGTGACCAGTGGTGACAACGTTACCCACAAGCATTTCACGGAAATGAGAAGGTTGGCTCGTGATGAGATCCTCTTTTTCCTGGCTATGCCACCAAGGGCCTCTACCCTGGTTTGGTGACCAGATAAATAGTAGTGTCATACTGCTACATGCCCATGGACCTAATAGGCTGGCTCATGATGAGACCTCCTATCCACCAACTAGGCCTTGAGTTTTATTTTATTTTACAGGTTCCCTTTTCTTGCTGAGAAGCCCTTTATTGCTTTCTCGGGAATCCCTGGGCGAGGCATCTGAAGGTTTCATCTTGTCTTTTAACTTTTTCCAGCTACTTTTACTCTCTGGGCCTTTAGCCCCTTCTTCCCACAAGGCAAGGTACAATCCTTACTAGCTTGGCAAACCCAATGCCCGAACCAATGTAGGGGACGGATGAGAGGGATAATGATGAAAAGTGGTAAGTATGGAAGGAATGGATGATGACCTTTCATAGACCCACCCAGTGGCAACTCATCCCTAAGGGAACTTACTTACTAGGGCACTCTGTCATCCCCCCCAGGTATGGGCAAGTCAAAGGGCATAATTTCCAAGCAAACGTCATGAAACAAAAGAGAATTCAATGCACATATTCAAATGTTTTGAGAATCAGAGTGACACATACCATGATACCCGGACTCATTACCTCATGGAGCAAGACCCACCGCACTTCAGAACCAGGCCGATGGGATGGATGCTGCTGCTGCTGATAGATGGGAGGCGTTGAAGAAAAGATGGGCCCTCCAGGGCTAAGCTCAAGTCATATGTCTCTCGGTACTCCATGTCTAGGACCTGTGGGCCTCGAGACATAATCTCCTTAGTTCTCCCTATGATAGGGGATAACAGTCCATAGCAAGTCAAATGGTCCATCGTCCACATAGCTACGTCCTCCATCCAAGGAATGGTTCTAGAAGAGGATGACGTGATCTCCAATGCGTGAGTCGTCCCATCAATAAAACCCTCTCAAGAGGCATGTGTGGGCTCAAGAAGGCTAACGTTCCTCAAAGAATGGTCCAATGTGGATGCCATATCTTCAAGGAGTCCAAGTCATCATGTGAAATCACTCTCGTAATGTGCAAACTCTCTCTCCAATGCATTAATTACCCCCACATGTGGTACAGAGGGTATAATTAATGCATGAGTGTGCAATAAAGTGTTCATTTGAGCAAGAAGGATGCATATAAGTGGTCCATGTGGCATGTGTGATGACATGGCATCCCTGTCACGATGTGATGCACTCTCATGGATCCCAATGCAGTGACGTGTATCTTGATGCAGTACACGAATCCCAAGGCAAATGTCACGGATCCCAATGTCGATAGATATGGCCATAAAAGATTACACATATCCCAATGATCCCAAGGCAATGTCAAAGATCTCAAGGCATGGTACACGTATCCCAATGCACAATACCCACTTGAAGTGATGGGTCTAGCCTTTTAGTAAGCCATTAATTGGTAGCACTTGGTGACATCCTTTAGCACATCATAACAAAAAGGGGGTTAGTTTTAGTACTTGCCCAAGTCTTACCAAGGGGAACAATATTAACCCTTATACATGCATCAAATCCTAAGACAACCCATACTTCCTAAGTACCTATGTAGAAATAGGTAATAATGAGTAATAATGATGAAAGGGGAAAAGGGGAATGGGTTCATGTGATGACCCTCGAAGTCTTAGACATGAACATGTCTTATTATTCACTTAATCATTCATCTAGCTTCATTTGGCTAGGATTTTTTTCTTTATAATAGCCTTTTAGAGGGAGCTTAACATTGAGTTACTATCCTCAACATTGTTTCTTACTACCCATTTAAGCCTTTTTCTTTAAATTTCAGTTTATTGAACAAGTCCCTTATATTTAGATATTTATAGACAAACCGGGGACATGGGCATTAGCCTCATAGTGAGGGGCATTGCTCAAGCTTAATATTTGGCTTTTAACTTTGCTCTTCACCTCTTAGCCTTAGTGGCATTATTGATTTAGGCTTTATTTGGACCTTTGAGAAATCATACATGACCAAGATGCAATTTTTAATGTGGACATAATGAATAATATCGGGGAGGTGGAAAGTGGTTAGCATGGTTGGGTTATGGATTGTTAAAATTAAGCAGCTGTAAGAGCCATTCTTCGGGAGGATGGCAAAGACCCTAGCTGAGATCTAGGGCCCCTAGTACACTCCTGGGGTTCTTGGTCTAGGACCAAGCAGTTAGAGCCATGGCAAAAGACCCTAGTGAGGGCCCCCAGTATATTGCCGGGGTTCTTGGTCAAGGACCAAGCAGTTTGATTATATAAGTCCCTAGATGTGTTCTAGGGCCCCTGGATGTGGTCCAGGGAATTCTTTCTCGGTGCTTGGATTGATCCTTGGTTGTGTACCTTGGTGGATAAGACCCTAGTTGTGATCTAGGGCCCCCAGATGTGTTCTGGGGTATCCTGGTCTGGGACTAGGCAGTTTCTTGGTTAAGTACCAAGCCGAGATGATGTGTGATCTTCTTCTCTCCCGAGATGGTCCATGAGACCTAGAAGCAGTTAAGAAGGAGGACATGATCACATCATTGATCTTCCTCTTATGCTGGGATGATAAAAGCTTATAAGTTATATCATGAGACCTTTGTGGACATTTTGCCATTGAAGAAGACCCCCCTTTGACTTTGTCTTGTTACTGTTGCTTTCCCTTGTTTGAGCCACGTCCTCCTTATTGTTTATGTGGTTTGGGTCTTTGCTAGCCACCTTGACTTGTTGACTATTCTAATTAATATTTTATGATTAAAATATTAATTATTTAATTTGTTTATTTTATTAGGGTTTAATTTAACCCTAAAGATAGGGTTAATTTAGTTAACCCTAACCTCCTACCTAAACTATAAAAGGAGACCTCTCCCCCTCACTCTCACATTCATTCTTCTTCCTCCAATATCATTCTCTTGGTTTGAAATTTGCTGCGGCTCCTTGTTCTTGCTGGTTTAGAGTGCGGCCTCCTTGGATTGTTCTTGCTGGTTTAGCGTGCGGCTTCCTTGGACAGTTCTTGTTGGCTTGTAGTGCGGCCCTCCCTTGGGATTGTTTCTCTTGCTGTGTAGTGGTGCGACTCCCTTTCCTTGGGCTAGGATAGTGGTGCGACTCCCTTCCTTGGTCTAGTATAAGTGTTGCGATTTCCTCCTTTGGGATGATATAGTAATGCGGATCCCTCCTTGGTTGTTGGTATAGGGTGCGACCCTCCTTGGACTTTTCTCTTGCCGACCCTTAAGGGTTTTCTTCAGGGTGCCGCTGTCTTCTTGCTTGTACTGTCACTTGTACATGAGCTGCCGCTGTCTCCTTTTTGTTTGCTGCTTCTGTGTCACTTTTGTTGCACTTGTTTGCTGTTGCTGTCCTATTACTAGTGCCACCTATGTTGCTGTGTCTATTCCTTCTATGGTAACCTGTGTTTGCTGCCCTTAATAGGGTTTGCAAGGCAGTCCTCTAACTATTGTTATAAATAGTAGTTTTGTTTTGGATAGTTTTTGTCAAGGCTGTGAGTGGCCTTCTTTTGGACAGTGGTGTTTTTGTTTCATCCTAGTACTTATTGTTTGGTATGCTGGCTAGTTTTCTGATTTTTCCCTAAGTTCTTCTTAGCAAAACCGCTCACAAGATCATGATGAGATCTACCCCCGAGGGTTTGATCAATGATCCTTAAAGCTTTTTCTGAGCATACAGAAAAGAGGACAACAACAAGCTCATCAAGTAAATCTGTTCTTTGTTTTTGCCAAGGTAATGTTCAGATCTGTTCTTTGTTTTTGCTAAGGTAATGTTTAGATCCATTGTATTATTTCTGTTATTGGTTTACATCAAATTTTGTGAATATATTGCTGATCCAAAATTATAGTAGTAAATAAAACTCAAAGGATATTTTTGTTTCTAGTTTGTTCTTAAATTTCTAACATGGAATCAGAGCTTAGGGCGTGAAAAGAGCTCAATTGTGGCAGACTTTTGAGCGTGCGTAGATCCACACCAAAGGGTTTTGTAGATCAACAGTAAGCTTGTTTTATATCGGATCTTGTTTTTAGTATGGCTTCATCTTCAGTCAAAGCAAAAGATAGGCTTGAGGGGGCTTCAAACTTCAATGCCTGGAAGGCTAGGGTTTTTAATATCCTAGAAGAAGGTTTACCAGGGTGATGGAAGAACCTACTTCAAATGCAGGATGAGCAGCCTATAAGAAGAGGCAGACCAAAGCCAAGAGGGTCATTTTTGACTCAGTTAAAGACAACATGATGCCTCTTATTGCTCATCTAAGGACAACTAAGGAATGCTTTGATGCCCTAGCAAATCTATATGAAAAGAAGGCCCCAACTCAGAAGAGGACTTTGAAGAAACACCTACGTACATTAAAGATGGGAAAGGGTGAAACTATCTCTACCTTCTTTTCCAAAATTGCCCAAACAAGAGATAAACGTGCAACAATTGGAGTTGTAGGTGATGATGATGACCTTGTACAGACAACAGTAGATGGTCTTCCTGAATCATGGGAGACATTTCTCTCATCAGTCAATGGAAGAGAAGTTCAATCCAACTTCGAGAGATTATGGCATGATTGCCTGGAAGAAGAGGGTAGACTTAAAAGCAAAAATGAACCCTCAACGGTGAAAGACCATGCTCTTTCAGTCAAAGCCAAGAAATGGAAGAGGTTTCCTCAACACAAAGGAAAAGGTAAGAAACCCCAAGGTAAGCACTCTCATTTGTCTAAAGTAAGATGCTTTAACTGTAAAGGTTAGGTCATTATGCAAAAGACTGCAGGAACCCTCCTTCACTTGAGAAACGGAAAGGCAGGTTCCATGCTTCAATTGCAACTGAGGAAGAAGCGCCTCAAAGAAGGAGAACCAGAGATGCTACTAAAGAACAAGAACAACACAAAGAAAGTTATCTTGTTTCAACTCTCTTCGGTACTGTCACCAAATCGGAAGAAATTTGGTTAGTGGACAACGGGGCCTCCAAGCACATGATAGGCTTCAAACAAAACCTTGTGAACTATTGAGATAAGAAGTTCAATATGAAGGTAGAATTGGGTGATGATGGCACCTATGACATCAAAGGAATTGGTTCAACATCCTTTCAACTTCAGTCAGGTAATGTATTTCATATTGAAGAAATTCTTTATGTTTCTGGATTAAAGAAAAATCTTATCTCAGTTGCAGTTCTAGAAAGTAAAGGGTACTCAATATCCTTCTCCAAAGGAAAGACTCTTATGTGGCCCTCAAATGAAAGTATGAGCTCAACCATGACAATTAGAGCTCAAGAAGGTGGACTTTACAAAGTCATTGGTCAAGTTATTCAAGCATTAAGATGATCAACCCCTGCGAACTATGGCATAGAAGGTTTGGACATCTCAACTAGAATGCTCTCTCAGGTTTGCAAAAGATGGTAACATGTATCAAAGTTTTTTCTTTTGAGCATGATAGTATTTGTAGAGGCTGTGCTCTTGGTAAAAATACAAAGAAAGCTTACCTTCACAGTAATAAAAAAACAAATGGTATCTTAGATCTTATTCATTCTGATCTTTGTGGACCTATGACTGCTCCGTCCATGAATGATTGTCTTTATTATATCATTTTTATTGATGATTGTTCTCGTAAAACTTGGATTTATTTTCTGAAAACTAAAGATGAACCTTTCAGTAAATTTTAGGATTTTAAGAATCTTGTTGAGAATCAGATAGGTAGACATATCCGTGTTTTCAGAACAGACAATGGAAAAGAGTTTGACTCCCACAAGTATGATGATCTTTGTCGGGCTTCTGGGATTAAGAGGGAGCTGACTATGCCTTATAATCCCCAGCAGAATGGGGTTGTAGAAAGAAAGACAGGGCAATTTGTGAAGCAGCCAGAGCTATGATGTATGATCAAAGTCTTCCATTGTCTCTTTGGGCCGAAGTTGCGAGTACTGCAGTCTATATTCAGAACATGTGTCCTCATAAAGCCCTGAAAGAGAAAACTCCAGAAGAAGTTTTCACCGGTAAGAAGCCTTCAATTGACCATTTGAGAATTTTTGGTAGTCCTATCTATACATTCATGTATCAAAAGAAAAGAGGACAAAGCTAGAGCCCTCTGGAAAGAAAGGCACTTTTGTGGGATATAGTGAGACCTCAAAAGCATATCGAATCTATGTACCAGGGCAAAAGTACATAGAGGTTAGTAGAGATGTGACCTTCCATGAGGAAGCCACCTTTCGTCGTTCCAGAGAACTTCCATGTGATACAGAGGAGCAGGAAGCTCCATCTCTAGAACCTTCAGATTTTCCACTTTCAGATGAGCAGAGGGAGGAGGCCAGAGAGCTTTCAGTGGATCCCATAAGGGATTCTGTTGAGTTTCCCCTAGAGAAACCTCTTGTCAAAAGGAAGCCAGCTTGGTGCCGTGAAGTTTTAAAGGAAGCAGAGAAACATGCAACACCTAAAGGTACTTTCAGAGAAAGCAAGAAGCCAGATAAATACTCAGGTTTGATAGCTCAGTTGAATCTTGTTATTGACTTAGAACCTTCCACTTTTGATGAGGTTGCCAAACATAAAGTGTGGAAGGATGCCATGACAGAAGAGTACGAGTCAATATTGAAGAACGATGTTTGGGAAGTGGTCCCAAGACCTCAAGGCAAATCAGTAGTAACCTCTAAATGGATTTACAAAATATAGCATGCAATAGATGGCAGTGTTGAAAAATTCAAAGCTAGATTTGTGGCTCGTGGATTCTCTCAGAAAGAAGGAATAGATTATGACAAGATCTTAGGGTGTTATTAGGGTGTTTTTCGATATCAAGGGACTCCTTGAAATGCCTATTCTAATAATGTTTGATTTTAATGATAACTTTAGCATTTTCAAGTCATATTTGATGTTTAGTTTCATGTGAGTTTTCAACTAAAGCCAAGGATTAAATGTGGCCCTGAAGAATGTCTACACCCATGTTCCTTGGATTGAGCGACTGGTCTCCCCAAAGTAATCTTTACCACAAGAGTGCAAGATCATATCGATGCCTTTATGATGTTTGGAGCTCGTGGGATCCTTAAGCGATCTTAGCATTTTTCTAATAGTATTTGGAGGCACAAAGGTCTTCTTGATTCGGTTTCATTTCAGAATTTTAGTGATTTTGTCCATAGTGCCGTGCCTTGAATATTTGGTAAGGTGACATTAGTATCGTTAGGGGTATTATTGTTATCGTGGTTTTGTGGTTGCTTACCTTATTTACTTGCTGGTCCTTATACTCGTCATCCTTGAAGATTTTGAGAAGGTGTGTCTTTTCTTGATCAAGATGTTCATTGTTAGAAATCCCAAGAGTGTGTGTTGTTAATGTATGGATTGATTCGTGGAAGCATTCCTATTGGCTTGAAGAGGTTGGGCAGCATAAGCGACCTGCCTGTGTGGGAGAAATGACCCTCGAGTAGTGAACCACTGACACCAACACTTTTATTTTGCATTAGTGTCCCAGAGAAATTGAACTTTTGTGAATAGTTTGGCATGCCACCATCTTCACTACCGAACCATGACCCCATGGACGAAGCATCCTATAATTAAATATATTATATTTGTAGATATGTATATTATAGGTATGTATCTTAGATAAATACAAATATTCAAATATATTCTTACATATATTTAGGATTGATTATATATATATATATATATATATTTATATTGATTTATGTATACAAATTTTTGCTTTGATAAAAATTCATAGCTCTTTTTATTTCAAGGAGAAACAGGTAGGGTTACATTCAGTATAGTCTTTCCAGACTACCAAGCTTAAAGTCCAGCCAAGAAAATTAACCAGATGAAATCCAAGAAATTTCCATGGACAATCCAAGCATTTACCCATATGAAATTCAGATTAAAACCAATGAAAGCGTCTTAGGGTTGCATACCACTTCCAAAAAAACAGTCAACAAAACATCCCACATCATGCATTGGAGAGGCCAAATCAGGTCTAGATGGAAATCTACCTGTGAGGGAGAGAGGAGATCTGATCTCTTGAGATTCCTTGATCATTGGCATATCAATTTGTGATTTGACTTCTCTCTTAGCAAGATCATTAGCTTCTGAGTTGTTTTTTCTGTGGATACCTGTGAAGCTAATTTTGGTGAAAAAATCTTAGAAGTCTTGACTTCCTTCATCTTGACTGCATCTTGGAGGAACGAGTTTCGTGTGATGTAATTTCCATTATGCCATTCTATTGCCAACCTTGAGTCTGCAAATATCTGTATTTCCTTCACGTTCGTTTCCTTTGTTGATGCTAGTAGAAGGTAAACTGCCTTGAGTGTTAATTTTTATACCGAGGCAAGTGGTGTTCCTTAGGCTTGGTCTCTTTACCTAGGGAAATGTGACCACTTTTAAATGTAAACCCCTTTTACTTCATAAAGTGAAAGTGACTTAGGAAATAAAAACTAAGTGGGTCTTTTATTTAAGTTGGGTGAATAGAATATTAAAAAGTGATTTTCATGTGCACTTTATTTTCCACCGTTGATCTAATTCATTATGAGCCATTGGATCATGTGGACACCCAAAAGTCACTTTGGGAATATGGAAGGTCAAGAGGGGAAAGAGACCATTAAATGTCTCTCATGAGTCCATTGAGAGAACACACACACATACACAAGCATTCACTGAAGAGAGAGCAGATTGAAGAAGAGCAGGAAGATCATTTTCAGAAAAGAGTGGCACGAATTTCCATGCAAAGGTGGGCACAAAAATCGAGGCAAATACCAGCATTAATTACAACCATAACCAGTGCATACAATACGGTTTTTTGCACAGAAATCGAGGCAGCCATACATCATTAATTGAATCCGTACGACCATACGGATCCGTACAGTCTGCACATAAATCGAGGTCCATACAGTGATGTCCGTACAACATACGGAAATTCTGAGTTTGTTTGGCTTGGAATTCGAGGAGGTTGTTGGCACATTTTCCAAGAAAGTTTGTCTTGGGAAAAGAGAGATAAGTGGTGTCTGCTGTGTATTTAATTTTTTGCTGCAAATGTAATTTCCAGATGCTTGAAATTTAATAAAAGAAGCTGCTCTCTCAGAAGAACAGGTTTCCCCCACCCTGGGGGTTTTTCCTGGGTCATTTTTGGACCAAAATTTCTTGTGTACTTTGTTCATTTAGTGCTGAGTTAATTTCTGCATTTAATTTCCAGTCAAAGAAGTTGTCTCTTGTGTTTCAAATTCAACAATTTCATTTCCAGAATTTAAATAAATGTTATATGATGAATTTTATAACATGGGATGGGCATTAAACTATGGGAGTGATAAGGAGTGATTAAAACCTGATTGGGGAAATCCAAGAAATTTCCACGGACAGTCCAAGCATTTACCCATATGATATTCAAATTAAAACCAATGAAAGCGTTTTAGGGTTGCATACCGCTTCCAAAAAAACAGTCAACAAAACATCCCACATCAAGCATGGGAGAGGCCAAATCAGGTCTAGATGGAAATCTACCTGTGAGGGAGAGTGGAGATCTGATCTCTTGAGATTCCTTGATCATCGGCATATCAATTTGTGATTTGACTTCCCTCTTAGCAAGATCATTAGCTTCTGGGTTGTTTTCTTTGTAGATACCTGTGAAGCTAATTTTGGTGAAAAAATCTTAGAAGTCTTGAGTCTTGACTTCCTTCATCTTGACTGCATCTTGGAGGAACGAGTTCCGTGTGATGTAATTTCCATTAAGCCATTCTATTGCCAACCTCGAGTCTGCAAATATCTGTATTTCCTTCACGTTCGTTTCCTTTGTTGATGCTAGTAGAAGGTGTTGCCGTCCTTATACACACTTGCTAACGTGAGCTAAGTCCCGCTCACTTAGTGTGTCCTTGGAGGCACAATGCCTAGGTTCCCAGTCCACACTGTCACCTTGACTGGAACCTCTTCCTTCTAGGCTTACTCCTAGGGAAGCCAAGGGGGGTTGTCCCTAGTTACTAGATTGCTTTTAGCGTTAATGTTCTAGGAGTTAGTTTTAATTTGTTATAGGCTAAAGGGGAAAACTAGCCTAAGATGCAAATGTAGCAAATGCAAAGTGCAAGTCTATTCTATATGTGAATCAGCCCTTTTCCTAAGTCAACTAAGACTAGTGCCTAAGGTTGGGCAATGGGGTCAACTAAAGTTTGAGGGTGGTTTATTACAAAGTGTTTACAAGTGAAATAAGTTAAACTACCCACAAACCCAAGGTTACAATTACTTACAAAAGAATACTAAGTGTTACAATGTTTACAAGATACACAAATAGATACAAAGATACACAAGCTACAACAAGATACAAAAGATACAAAGAAGTGTAAGTGATACAACACATTAGCCAAGCATGCCCCAATAACACTTACTCGATTGGACCGCCTTCACTGGCAACCATAAAAGCACTCAAGAATCAAAGAAAGTGATGCTTCCCCAAGTGGGATACTCAACACTTCCTTGATTCACACCACAATAAGCAAATCAAGATATTCAATATGTAACTTACTTGCTCACATAGACATAAACATAAATCATAAAGTTGCATTTAAGATAAAAGAAGCAATGAGATATTCACCAATGTGTGTTCCTATCAATACATTTAATTCCCCCACGCATACAAAGGTGATCTATGCAACTAAATGATTAAGGAGTCCTTTAAAGATTTTATAAATTTTAATTCCCTCCCCCTAACTATGTTTGTGCTTTGAACTTCCTCCTCCCTTGGCCAAATGACTGTCGGGTGCTCAAGATAGTAAGACAAACGAGGCCCACCCTAGCTTCCACGGTCAACCCTGACAGTAAGAGTACTTCCCGGAAAGGATCTCCCCTACGAAATCACGAGAATGGTCCCCCGCCTCTTCCTTCCGTTGTTTTCCTCAAACCCGTTTTAGATGGTGGAGATGGCTGAATAAAGCCCCTAAAATGTTGTCTAAGTGTTATTATGACCCGCGGGTGGGTCTTTTAGTGTGTTGGGTGACTTTTAGAGAAGTTTTTAGCACTTAAAATTTTGCGTTTAAGGGTATGGCCGAACTGAAAAGATGTGAAAATGAGTGCTTGCAAGATGTAAATCAAAAGCTCATTAACATGTCAACACATGAAGGAAATATTGCAAGATGTTATACCATTCATTTATAGACCATTCCACATGTAGATTGAAAGTTAAAGATACAGGAAATGTACTTGCAAGATGTAAAAGTTAAAACTGTAGAAGTGAATGCTTTAAATCATAAGATAAGATGACACAAATGAAAAAGAGAGTTCAAGAGATATCCATCATCTACACATAATTCCATTCACCACCATAAACATATAATTGCAAAGGAAAGGGCAAGAACAACTTGCCAAAGTGATTACCGAAATGAGATTGAGAAGTTAACCATTCATCCACACATGTATGTTAAACTCATGAAAAATAGATGTGCTTGAAAATGGGAAATTTAGCAAAGCAATGAGAAGATTTTAAACCATATTCATATCACATGCACATAAGATTTGTAAATAGCAAAATAACTTATGAAAAACGAGCTATAGCACTTAAGATTGCATCTAAATTATTAAACCATTTACCATGAAAGCATAAGCATATGAAAATGAAATAACTTGATGGAAATAAAACTTAGAAATGATGATTATCAAAGATATTCTAATTAATGAGCATATAGATCATCACATGTAAATTTTCCTTTAAGCCAAGCGATATTGGGGATTTGTCTCCCAAGGTGCCGACACATTTAACTTATCAAAATAAAATAGACTTGAAAAGGAAACCGCTTACAATGGCCAAGGTGGAGGCAAGCCTTCCATTTTTGGCCAAAGAGGGTTGTAAGCAAATGACAAGATTATTATTATGAACAAGGCCACACTATCTT
>ML805014.1:98758-111044 GCA_009831015.1 Picea engelmannii | reverse complement strand
TTTAGCCCCTTCTTCCCACGAGATAAGGTGCAACCCCACAAACAGATCATCCTAATGCCCGGACAAGGGGAATGGGACAGATGAGCGGGAGACAAGATGGAAAAGTGATGGTATGATGGGAGCGGACGATGGCTCTTTAGAAATCCCCTAGTGGCAAACAAAAACCTATGGGTACAGGCTTGCTAGGGCACCCAGTCAATCTCCCCAAGCATGGTCAAGTGGGTCAATGTAAGATCCAAGCAGTCGTCAGAAATAAAAGGAATTAGATGCATACATTTAAAGGTTATAATGATCAAAAGTGACACATACCATGATACCTGGACCAATTACCTCATGGAGCAAGAGCCTTCTCCGATACAAGACTAAGTCGATGGTGATGGATGTTGCTGCTGCTGACAAGACGAATCTGACGAAAAAAGAGGAGGATGGGCCCTCCAGGGCTATGCTCAGGTCAATCCTGCTCTCGGTACTCCATGTCTAGGACCTATGGGCCTCGAGACATGATCTCCTAGTTATCCCTAGAAATCGGGGATAACATCCACGTTTGTAGGTGTGTATCAGGACGATAACAAACCCCATGCCCAAAATTTTTTCCCCTCATCCATGATACCTCATCCACATGACTTAGAAGGAGGTCCTCTCAGGAAACACCCCTAAACTTGAGGAACGATCCACCCAATAGGTCGTTTTGTCAACAACCCCACCATTATCTATCATTTTTGTCTAGAAATTATTTGTTGCACGAGGTTTTACTAGGAGAAGTAAAAGGGTTTATACCCTCCTAGTATCTCCTAGTTAACATTGCTTGCCTTGGGGAGTAAAAGGGTTTACAGCCCCAATGAGATATCACTTGTTAGCTTTTCATTTATTTTACTCCATAACCTCATAACTAAAGGCACTAAAAATAATTGCATTGGAGAAATAAAATCTTGCATTGGCTAACATGAAAACTCAGGATTTTGAGGTTGTCAAAATTGGAATAAAATCTATGCTTTGTATGCTTGGTTGAGCCACTAGGGCGTCACGTTTGGTTAAGTGCTTCTTGCTGTTGTCATAACATTTCATCTACAGCCATTAGTGTTGCAGAAACCCTAACTCAACTTTCTTAATAACTCACAAACCAACCGTCAAAAGTTGCTAAAAGTTTGCCCCTATAATCTACTAACCCTAGCGCACTTTTTGGGTGGATTATTTGCAAGTTTTGGTGGTTGATCTCTTTGCTGTACCAACTTGAATACTACAGCCATAAGGCTGCAAATTATATCTTTGCAATACTATTTCTTACAACATTATTTCAAGCTAAAGTCTTACTCTTTCATTCTTGAGTTAAACTAGTGTTTACTAGCTTGTCTCTTGCTTATTTAACTTGACTTTTAACATCTTTATTTGTAGCTCTTATCATCATTATATTGCTGATATATATTATTGTTTATTGCTGCAATTAGGGACAACAAGCTTAACTTGCTTGTCCAACATATTATCGGGCTTGTATCTTCGTTTTCCTTGTGTATCGAGCATGTATAATCACCACTTGGCAAGTCTACTACGTTGTGGCATATCTTATACCATCTACGAGAATCTTTTTCAATCCCTTTTCACTTTTCATCATTGACCTATAGGGGGACTCTCCTTCATCTCTTCACTTTCCATCTCATTTCCCCAGGGTCACCGGGATTCCCCCCTTGAGGTGATTACTTCACCTCTAAAATGACGAGAATACCTACCTAAGGTGACAGTGGGTAGGTGTTCTCTTAGTTGTTGCCATTTTGTGGTTGGGTCGGGCTTTGCCCAACCTACAACTTGTCCGATAACAAGGACTTGGGGTGATGGCTTTGTTATCCCCCATTTCTAGGGATAATTAAGGAGATGATGTCCACTTACACAGAGGAAGACCCGCTTCACCATCGTACTTCTCCGGTTCATCATGATGACATTCACCATATCAGCTTGTTTTCGAAAGGTAGTGGGTCTTGCTCCATGAGGTGCAAGTCAAATATTGTGGTAAGTGTCACTTTAATACTTGAGGCATCTGAGTATGTTGCATTTAAAACTGCTTTTGATTATAGAACGTCTATTTGGAAATTATGCTCTTTGCCCTGTTTCACCTTGGTGGTTGACATTGTGCCCTAGTAAGTGGTCACCCTTGGGGAAAGGTTTTCTATTGGGTGGTTTCATTGATGACTCATCGTACTGTTCCCGATCATACTTATCATTTTTCACACTTCATCCTTTTCGTCTCCTTATCTTTTGGGATTTTCGGATGTACTGACCCAAGAAGGGATTGTACCTCATTTCATGGGAAGAAGGAGATGAAGGCCAAGAGGGAATGTAGTTGGCAAAAGATAAAAGCCAAAATTTTAACCTTCTAGATGCTCGCTCAAAGAGGTCTTGAGAACAATGAAACATTTCTCTTAAAAGAATTGAAGACCTGCAAAAGCAATTTCACATTATATAGATGTCTCGCTTGTTGAGGTGTGTACACGCATGCGCTGTCCCTTTCTTTCCATGCATATGGCACTCTGTGTACCTCTAGCTTCAAGTGACATTGTGGTACTCCTTTCAAGTTTTAAGTTACCCAATTGTTCCGGACTTTAATTAATTAATGGCAAATAAATGGGTTTGGAAAAAGGATGCATTGAAAACGAAGGTACAACACACCCTCTACAAAGGCACCCATAAATGAGACAATGCGAACCCTTGTATGTCATGAATCCCATGCCCAAAAGTCTTACCCCCATCCACTCCATCTTCTTTACATGACTTAGAGAGGGTCCACCTAGGAAACACTCCTTGACTTGAGGAAAGATTCACCCAATAGGTCACCTCGACAACCCTCCCATACCTAAACTTGGCAAGTTACATATGGTCTTTGAGCACCTGTTTAATTTGAGAAGGTGGTTTTGATGCACATGTTTAGGTGGCTCTTGTATTAAATGTGATTTTACTTGCCACGATACATTTGACTTGAGACCCTTGGAGGGTGCACTCATTTGTCTTTGCAGGACCTTGCTTGGTGGACGATTTGGAGGAGCAAGCCAGCTTGAGCCTTCATTGGGGCAAGAAGCCCACATGTTGGATGCCATGACCCACACACTGGGAGTTGACAGATGATGGGCGTTGCCTTTGGAGGCAAGAGAGGACACCTTGGAGGTTGACACCTAGCCCTTTCTAGCCCAACAACTTGCCTTTGGAGGCCTTACACCACACTTCTTGGGCTTGATGGCTTGACTAGGGCTAGGGTTTGATGGTGGTGGTGATGACTTGTTGGAGGATTGGCACCTTTTGATGGAGTGAAGCCCTTGCACCATGGAGATATGGCCTTTGGAGGCCCAACGACTTCCTCTCCAAGCTCAACGACTTGCCAAAAGTGCAAAAACGTCACCCAATTAGGGCTTGACGTCACATTTAGGGTTTTCTTTTGTGTAAAAATCAAATTAAATTTGTAAAGGGGAAAAACTAAGGGGGTCGTCCCCCTTGTTTTGTGGTTTACCCTAAGATTATGTGGACAAACATATTATTGAGGTCTTGCATAAATAAAGACCATTTCATTTCATTTATATCATAACTCACTCTGTCTTGAGCGAGAGACTTGGCCGAAATTTTTGCCCTACTTGGGCAATTCGCTACATTGGATTTTTGGTGTAATTTGTTCATCTATCTTCTTCTCTTGTGGATTAATGCTAGGCGCTATCTCTTCGAGGCTAATTCTTTGTAAGTTTGGTGGAATATCTTGTTAAAACTAGGGTTTACATGCATATCTCTTGGAATTGGTAAGATTTTCTGCAATTTGTATGTTATCTTGTTAATTTCATGGTTATTTTTGTTTAACTCTTGGAGAAGTATAAGGGCATACACCTTCCATCAAGATATTTCATTCTCTTGCTATTGAATTCTATTTTTAAAGGATTGCTACCGGAAGTAAAAGGGCTTACACCCCGATAGAGTTTTATCCTTGTTGGGGTTTGCTTGCTCTAGGAAGTTAAAGGGCTAACACCCCCAGAGAAGTAGTAAAACCTAACCTTACACAAGAGATTCCATCATCCAATTGAAGAAGGCACTAATCTATTACATCGGAGATTGTATATTCATGCATTGGTAAACATGGATATTGATATTTTGAATTGTTCAAGTGGCTAGTTATTTTCTGCATGCTAAAAGCTTTCTAATGCCCTAGGGGTGTCTTGTTTTGGCCAAGATTACTTATTACTGTAATAACATTTAAGCTACAGCCGTTAGGGCTGCAACAAACTACTCTCTCTTCAACTTTTATTACCCTTTCTACCACTGAAAAGTGCAAGTAAATAGTGCTGATTAATCTACTTGTTAAGGGCTTTCTTTTGTTAAAGTTTGCTACAGCCACTTGGCTGTTACAATAATTCTCTGAAAACACTACCTAACAGCCCTCTATTGTCACTAAAGTCTTGCTTTATTACACTTGAGTTAAACTAGTAATTGCTAGCTTAGTCTCTTGCATCTTTGTTAGACTTTTGGTGATACATTTTGCAGCTATTGTTATCATTTACCTGCTGATATATATTCTTGTTTGCTGCTGCAATATAGGACAGCAAGCTTCACTTGCTTGTCCATTTGATTATTTGGCTTGTATATCCATATTTTGTCTTGTCTCGGGCAGGTATAATACTCTTTTGCAGGTTATGGCTACAACATCCAGACTACAACATCTTTCACTATGGGAATAGTTATGGCTACAACATCTAGACTACAACATCTTTCACTATGGGAATAGTTATGGCTGGACCCTCCTGAACCAAAAGATGAGGAGAATGCGAGACATTCTTCACAATATTATTGAAAGAAGCCTTACTCGGATTGCCATTAGAGGTGAGAGGGATAAATCTGCACCTATTATCCGTGCTGGTTCTGGTGGACTACCCAGGATTAGCTTCCACGTGAGTATCAGATGCACTAGGGGAGGAAGACACAGTGGAACTGGAGGAGCCGCTGCCATACAAATTCCAGGGTTGTTAGGGGAGGGAGAGCCATGTTGAATTATATAGCTTTGGAAGCTATTTTCCTTATTGTAACTAACTATGTAAATAAAGTTTTGATATAGTGTTAACTTTATGTCAAGCATCAAACACATAACAAGTGTCAACCTTATGCCAAGACAACCATATGCCATGTGTCAACCTCATAACACCTCTAAGAGGGCTGTTTAGGGAGGTTGTAGTGGCTAGCTTAGGGAGGTTGCTTAGGATGGTTGGAGTGGCCAGCTTAGGGGGGTTGCTTAGGGTGGTGGTATGACAACTGTATAACAACTGTCATACAATCCTAAGACAACAATTTAGGGCAGCCTCTAGAAGAGACAAAGGAAGTGACCTTTGGGAGCATTAGGAGGTGGTTCTTGGGAACTTTAGGAGGTGACTCTTGGCAGCCAAAGGAGGGCAGGTATGACACCTGTTATACAATTGTCATACATTCTTAGGGGGCTGCTTAGGGCAGCCAAACCAACCTATAAAAAGGGGCATTCACTTACCATTTATATACCTTTATTTTGCTGGAGTCTTCTGTTGAGGCAAGGCATCTATTTGCTGAAGTATTTTATGCTGGTATATGGCTGGTAGTTGCTGGAGTCTTCTCCTGTTCCTTGCTGATATAAGGCTGCTACAAATACTATGTTAAAGCTGCCATAACTCTGCTACAACAAGAAGGAAAGCCAGTTATCTTTTGGTGAGTTTGTCAAGCTGTTACTATAAGTGTTAGTTCAGCTATTTGTGAAGTTTGTAAGTGCTGAAACAGAGGTATTGTTTCAGCCCTCTGAGTCCTAGCAAGTTACTCTAAAAGTCTTGTACTGGTATTGTACTTTGTTGAAGAATCTAAAGAGAAGTTTTGGCTGGGTTTTCTACCCCGAGAGGGTTTCCCAGGGTATCCTTGTGTTCTCTCTGTGATTGTCTCACTTTCAGTCATCCTGATATATGCAAGATGTATTGGTATGTTGGTTGTATGCTGTAAATTTTTAAATTTACCAACATGCATCAGTTTTTCAACAAGCCAATCGAGGGTAAGGAAGTTGTTGCCACCACTGCAAAAGAGTTCCTGGAAATGAATCTTGAGGGGAATTGGCTGGCCATGTAAGGTCGAGCTGCCAAGGCAGGGGTTGGCTTGTGTGAGTGGCTAGGGCAGAACCCTAGCGGTCGCTTCCTCAAACCGTTGCGTGAGCTCCATCCCCCCATGTCAAGTTTCTGTTACCCAAAACTAGCCATGAGATTTTATGTATACTTCTATATATATATATATATATTGGAGAAACCATTCCCTTCAACCACCCTCTCTTAAGCGTACAGAGTGAGAAAGCTGGTATCTTGCTAGTGCCACACAAATTCCCAGATGGAGGGTGGTATTAATTGCCAACCACACTAGTGGCTGGTAACCCTGTAGGATTTGGTGGGAATGGATCCTGTGAGCTCCCTGTGCATTATGCTTTAATGGAAATGATGGGTGTGTGTGTGTGTGTATTTAAAGATTTAACTACCTTTATGATGAGTATCTGAGATATAAATAAAATGATTTTTTTTCCCAAGAAGCATATCTGAAATGATGTGTGTGTGTATTTATTTAAAGATTTAACTACCTTGATGATTAGTATCTACGATATAAATAAGCATATCTGTGTTTTCATTTATATTTATCATGAGTATATAATATATATGTATATTTAGATATAAAAATATCTGTATATATAAAATTAAGTATAATCACAAATATCATTTTTTTTTGGATAGATTTAGATCTCTCTCTCTCTCTACACATACACATGATATCCAAAATTTTCTAGAACTTTGACATACCTGTATCTATATCCAGATAACTTAGCATGAACTATTTGTGACTGGGAGAAGATTATTTGGAGCTTTGTTAGTGATATTATTGGAGCAATTATTGAGGAAGCATTTATGATATGGTTCATCTTTTGTATCTTATAGTACTTTATAATGCCAATGTTATGGATTGCTTTCTGCTCCTATTGGAGCTTGGGTAATTCTATTTGGTTTCTGACCTTAAACAACTTTCTGACATCATAAAGTTTCATGTGTTCTAATGGTACATTTCAATGCGAGAGGTCTATGGCATGGTTCCTTACGCACTTTTATGGGCTACACTGCTTATGGTCTAGTTTTTGTTGCTTTTTGTTAGTAATTACACAATATTTTTTGACACATTTTGTTTTTCTCCTTGCAGAGTTGAGGACAAATACTCTTGACCTTGATAACTATGGCCATGCCTATAATCGAACGCTTGCCGAGATACTTGTGGAATATGCTTCTGCGGTAATATGGATCTACATGTCATTTATCTGAGCTAGAAAGTCAATTCATTGGATTTGTTGAAGCTTCTACATTGGAACTTTGATGATATTCATATCTATAAGAAGAGTTTATTGTGTATTGCCTAGCATATCTTCAAGGTACCCATACATTGACAGATTTAGGTTCTGTGCTTTAGACATGAACATCATGGCATCTTATAGACTTTGAGTGTTGGGAGTTTGAGGTGTGATGTGTGCCTCACAGGTAGCCATTAAATTCGTTCTTTCAGTTCAAAAATTTGTAGTTTTGAACATGTTGGGAGGTCAAAATTATACACTGTTAGAGTCATAGAAGCTAAATAGAAAAAATGTGCTTCCTAATTTGTCCTCATGGAGAATATTTTATCATTTAAAAATCTTTGGGGTTTGGTGAGTGTGATTGAAAAAAAACGCACTGATGTAGACAAGATTAGTAAATTTGAAAGCAGAAATAGAGAGGAATTATTAAGTTTTACTTTGTCTGTGGCCGAAAGTGTCAATAAACACCTTAGAAGTGCTAAGAAAGCTTAAGCCAACATGGGAGAAATTAATGAATATATGAAATTGCAAATGAGTTTAGGGTGCTATATTAAAAAAATATGTTTTATGCTATCAAAATTGAGAAAGGTGGTAACATAGGAGATTTGATTTAAAAAATCAGAGGTTGATTATTGAGTTGACTACAGCAGGAACATAAATTAAGGATAGAAAATCAATAAGTTTGTCTTGAAGAGGACGGATAATCGGAGAGAGGGGGCTGGACCCCAATGAATCTGAATCTGAACCCTTGCTTTTTAAGGTTTGTAATTTCAATCTGCAATTGTTGAGTTTCTTTGGGAAGGAGCCGAGAGAATTGTTCACCAGCTGAGGGTTTTTGATAGATTCCATACTTTGGAGTATGCATCTAAAATGCTTGGAAACTCATTATTATCACTCAAAATCGTCCTTACAAGACTTGCCAACAACTTTGCAAAAGATCTTTAAGAATGATGAGTTAGAGATGGTATCTGTCACCAGTGTGTTTTCCCTTGCTTCTAGGTCAATACTCCTTTGACCTAATGGAGGAATAGAGGGATTCATTTTCAAAGTTCATTTGAATGTCCATGTGCTTGCTTTGCTTGTAAGTCAAGAAACTTCTTGCATGTGTTTTGTTTGCACGGCAAGCAAACTAAAAGTAGTCATGTGCATGTGCTTGCTTGAATGCCAAGTAACCTCCAAACGCAAAAATAGATCTGATATCAACCTGCCAACCAACTGGCAAGAAATATAAACATTATCCTCTCCTGCGAAATCTGAACTGGATTATGGTGTGTCTGATGTCAATCTGAAGATGGAACTTGTCCTGATCTTGAACCATGTTACCAAAGTGTATCCTCTCTAATGTGCTAGGTCCTTAACACAGAAATTTGAACAAGAAGCAAATTTCATTGTTGACACTTATGAGAATGGACAAATCTTAAATAGTATCACAGGCTAGAGGAAACCTAGAAACTCTGGCTTCTCGAATGTTGCAATCAAGGAAGAACCTGCAAGAATCATGAAAACATTGTTTTGTTGCTATAGGTCACAGCCACCACCCTCCCTGGCCATAACGTCACCTGTACCACATAGAGCCCTATCTGTGGCAACCGTGAGACAAGACCAGTGGATCCTTGCACATTGGGATTCTGCTGTTACTGTTGAATGGCAGCGAATTCTGTGAAGGGGTGGGTTAATGATAAACATGCACAACCTCACAGAGAAGAGGCAACTCTTCTCTCTTTTCACAAACAGAACTGTGGCATTTCTTGAAAATTATGAAACAGTAGGACTATCCTTTTGGTCTGAGAAAGGGAAGGATAACAAGAACTGAATTTTGTGAAGATAAATATGTATATCGTGAAACATATTAATTCTATTTTTATTTGTTGTATATGATGCTAGCATCTCTGTTTTCTTATTTGTTTAATTTTTTTAGCATCTTCTGTTAGTTGTAGGAAAACATCTAATGTTAGATGTCTGATCAGCATTAAATGTTAGTCATTGACTCATTATAAAACATAAAATGTTCTTCTTACTAGTATTAGAGCTCTCCATTATTAACTGATCTACAGTTACAACATAAGAGGCTAATCCTTAAAAACAACCTCATATTTGTTAGAGAATTCAATAAAAGCCTTATGAATCTCGAGTATTTAGGGTGAACATGCTCTAAAGAAATCTGGTCTCGACTCTTGACTTCTCACCTTGCTCTCATCATATGTACTAAGTCTTAAGTATCTGCATCATGGTGATTCATGCAATTGCCCTTTAGGAAGCTGTGTTGAGCATGTGGCCTGTCCATTGTGACATTTTGAGAATTCATGCCTTATAATGGTGATTTTTTTGTTGCAGGTCTATATGGATGATTTGAGTGCTCTATTATCTTGGACTTGTTCTAGGTGCAATGGTTTGACAGAGGCATGTCCAGCAGAACATTAGCTTCTTTTGAATTTATGTTGTTTTCTTGTCAAGATATACAATCATGACTTTTTAATTATAGAATTTCTGAGATTTATCATCTTAGAATAATATGCTTAACAGTTTAAGCTAAAACATTGTTAGATCATAACACTAACATTAATCCCAAATATGCAACAGGGTTTTCAGGTGGTAGAGCTTATAGTTGATGTACAGCACTGCCTTCAGGTATTTTTCCATTTTTTTACATGAACAGTTTTGGCCATGCAAAGTTCCATTTTTATTTGCATGTAAACATGGAAGGATTTAATAGAATGGTTCTCATTATCAATGTGGATTGTCACAAAGTTTTCTTAGCTTGATGTGGCTAACACACGTGACACATCCCTATTATCTATTGTTATGGTCATTGTTTTATGATTGATATGAAATATAAATAAAGAAATACAAATGTTAAGTTTTAGACACGAAAAGGGAGATACAAGCTGGAAGCAGTTTAGCATCTATTTTCAGCTGCTGGAACTTGATTTATCTTTATTTTCTTCAAATTTTCCCGCCATTATAGTGTTTTGAAATTAGAAGCTCTTAACAGCTTTTTAAGTTTTTACTGTTGAATCTTGGGACTTTGTTTTAATCTGTAGTATTTTCCTCTTGAAACTGAATGTCAAGTATTGGTATTTAGATATAAGATAAGATAATTTTATTAATGTCCACAAATGACCAAGGAATAGTTCAATGGGACAAGAGAATACAATCTGTGGCCACGAAACTGTGGGAGTGTCTAGAACACTTCTAGATGCTAAAATGTAATCTAAGTAAGAAAGATACACAAGACACCAAAAGAAGGAAAAGAGCAAGAGTTAAAACCCTACGAGGATTGAGGCCCAGACTCAACACCGACATCATTGCTGGACATAAAAGTAGAGGTGGAGGAAGGAAAGTAGGCATCCTTGTCTCCATTGATCATGTGAAGGAACTGATGCAAAGATTGATGGTGTCCTCTGGAGAGTTCCAAGGGTTGAGGGGGCCTGGCTATACAATCCTGGTAGGAGCAATGTAGTGAGATAACCTCTCTCCTAAAATCTGAGGCTGGGGTGGAAAATCTAATGATGGAGGTTTGGCTGCTTGA
Organism: Picea engelmannii; assembly: GCA_009831015.1. Classification (NCBI taxonomy): domain Eukaryota; kingdom Viridiplantae; phylum Streptophyta; class Pinopsida; order Pinales; family Pinaceae; genus Picea; species Picea engelmannii. The sequence goes on along the minus strand of ML805014.1, from coordinate 100,170 downwards.
TCCAACCTGGGGGGCTGCACTCTGTAGTGGACGAGTCCGGCTCTAAGGTTGTGTAGGGGTGATGTCCCTGCCAACCATGTGGGAAGAATTTTGCTCTCACTGATCTACCACCACCTGACTCCAAGGTGGGATAGTATGCGGGTGCTTAGTGCCTCCAAGTTCCAACCTCTGAGATAGGCTGGAAGAAAGATGTAATGAGTCTAGACTCTAATGGTACCAGGCCTGGAGAGGCCACACAAACTGTCTTGTCTTAGCCACCTCACAAACATATAAAGCTAGGCATCTCTGATCAGAGTAGTGAAAGAAAGTTACAACCGAACCTCCTGAGTCTCAAAACAGGTAGTATGGATCTGGTGCAGCATATATAATTTAGATTTTTTTAAAGAACTTGATAATGGCAATCAGTATAATATTGTTAGGATTGCAGATTGAAATTGGTATTTGTTTTGTTTTACAATATAACATAAGGAATGTGGGGTATGTGTAGATAAGAAGTTTGACTTGCAGATAATGTAGCTCATTTTGGATGCATGAATAATGACAAATAAAATTGAACGAGCTGGGATGTTGTGGTGACATTTTTCTAAAATTGGAAGCTTCTATTCATTCATTCATTTGTTTTTGGATCTCTAATGGTCATTATTTAGCTCTAAGGAATATTTTCTGTGTCCTGTGTTTTGCAAATATGAACTAAGCCTAACATGTCAAATATAGAGTGATACATGGCAAAGACAAATGCTTTTCTTAAATGAGTCCTTTTACTCCCCTTTTCCGGTTATAAATGCTAGATTTAGGTTCTAGGTCCTTTGACCTATTTTGGTCTGTTGTGGGCATTAATGGTAGTAAATGTTTATTTTGGAACAAAAAGTGTCTATATTAATATACACTCTAGTCCCCCTTGGCTGATTAATGACGAGTTCTCCACTGTACCCTTTGCTATCTTTGAAGCAGAGAAGCCGCCTGAACCAGATAAGGGACAGGATGAGTGGGAGCCCATTCTTACAGATATTGAACCCATTGTTGAAGGGTGTGGGCCACCCCCCGAAGATGACCGACCTCACTGCTGTCTTGATAAAGTTTGACAACCTTTTGTTATGTTTATTTCAACTCAGTATAGCCTTTTGGCAGTGTTGACCGCCCATTTAGCAACGGTGGTCAACTCACGTGCCGTGAAGATGCATCACCAGATGCAAATTTGATGAAAACAGTTTCGGTTCTACTTGGGTATCTGATACCCCAGCACAAAATTTTTGTAAACGAGATTTCCGCACCCCTGCGTGGGTTGATAATGTAATAAGTCTGCATGGATCATAGTTAGGTCAGGTACCTTGGGTGTTTCCATTAGGGGAGTTCCTTTCACCGAGGGTTTTTTATCCTCAGGTTGTCGACCAGACAAGCTCCTGGCCGACTTC
>ML805014.1:58125-70332 GCA_009831015.1 Picea engelmannii | reverse complement strand
TGGTTACAAACCTAGGGTCTTCATCAATATTGGTCCCAGACCACATACCCCAGGAGTGCACTGGGGGCCCTAGATCTCGTCTAGGGTCTTGGCCATCCTCCAGGAGAATGGCTCTCGCTGCTGCATGTAAATTTAACAATTTCTAATTTACTTTTGTAGAATTTGTAAACCTTGCTTGTGGGCATTTGGATTTTATATGGAAACTGTGATTGTCGAAAACAGTTAAAGTTTTCTTCACAAAGAAGAAAGGAGCTCTTTAAACATGAATGACCAACTATCACTACTATTAAAGGCTCTGATAAGATATGATAAGATAATTTTATTAATGTCCAACAAATGACCACAAAAGTAGGTCAATGGGACTGGAGATTACAACAAGTATGGGTACAATGTGGGAGTGCAAACACATCTCCTAGATAATGCTTAGAGTAGCATAAAGAAAGGAACCTAAAGTAGTGAAATGTCTGACAAGGTTAAGCCCTAGGTCTAGTTAAAACCAAGGAAAAAGTATATAAAGCAATATCATGAGTGCGGTGATACAAAGTGAGAGTGTCCATGATAGTTGGACAACTCAACACTGGCCGAGAGAGAAATATTTGAAGGTGAGGCCAGTGACTAGTGAGGTCAATGTCTCCTGGAAATGATGACCGATGGCAAGGGGGGTGATGGGGGTCATGTTGGCTCACTATCGGAGTCCTCGAGTACCATAAGGGGATCCGGTTGTATGATCCTGGGGGGGATGTAGGAGCAAGGAAGCTCAATTCTCCTACCATCCGAGGCGAAGGAAAAAAGCTTTGAATAGATCTCTGATTGCTCCGGTGGGGATGGGGGGTGGTAAAATAATTATTAAAGTAATAAATTTAAATTAATAATTAATACTAATCTATTGAACGGTAAACCCAAAATTAATAGATTAATAAAATAATTTTTTTTATGTTAAGATTTATAGATTAATAATGAATATTACACTAATAAAAAAACCCTTGTCCCCTTGCTCGGGTATTGATGGTCGGTTATGTGGATTTGATAATAGGATTGAGAATACCCCGCACCAACGTGAGCCGACGGATTGGAGAACCCCGAAAAATGTTACTAAGACATATTTGATAATAAGATTGAGACTACCCCGTGCGCACCGTGAGATGACGAATTGGAGAGCCTTGAAAACTGTTACTAAGATGGTTGATTTAGGGGATTTGATAACAAGATTGAGACTACCCCGCGCACATCGTGAGCCGACAGATTGGAGAGCCCCGAAAATTGTTACTAAAGTTTAACATAGATTTCAGGGGCCAAAACATCCTGAGTACAACACGTCGACATTTCAAAATCAAGGGTAACTGAGTAACAGGCCCAATGGCATTTCAAAATTGTGCGTTGAAACTGGTTAACAGTGCCACAAACTGGATCCTAGGCGGATCCAGATCCGAACCCATATCTGATACGGGGATCCGCGGATCCATCCCCCTAGCCCCGCGGATCTGGTAACATAGGGTTAATGTATGATAATAATGGCATAAATCTGAATAAATATCATAAGCAATTAATCATCAGATCTGAAGCATGGAAAAACAACACTCTGATCTCATAGTATACGGGGCATTGGAAAATGAGGTGCCTCTCTGTCTTTGGCTCTTGTAGGTCACACATTTGGTAGATCCTATCAGAGTGTGGGATATGGTGATCAGTCTCCACTCGGAGTCAATGAGAGCCAAACCGTAGCTGTCCCAGAGGGATCGTGAGTGAATGTAACCAATGTCTGTACGTGTATGGGGGGCGAACAATGATACCATCCCGTAGCTCCAAGAAGTGCTCCAAGTAGGATGACATCTTGGGGCCCAACCTCGTCGGGGGTGAGGTCCAGGTAACCTGAATATATAATCTGTATATGTCCTCTCTGATGTCTCGGTTCACAATCTGTCTGGTGGACAAGAGATGGGCCGACGCGTCTAAGGAGTACCTGAAGGGGGTGAGGCGCTTTGGGGCGATGGTGATCGCCCGGAGAAGTCGAGACGCCTCTGAAAACCAACCTCGTGCGCGACTTGTGGAATGGAGTTTTAATCCCAAAAAATGGCTCGAATGTCAATCTTCTAGCACAAAATGAGAATAAAATCAACCATAAGCCAAATCCAAACTTTATATACTCAGAGGAGAAAACATTACCACAAATGAAAAGTCCAAAGGTGAAAGGTCAAAGAACACAACCTTTATTTCATTCGAGCTTTCTTAGCTAGATAAATTATACATATAATACTTTTGGATGATAGTTGTGTGAGAGAATTTCCAGGTGTGATTCTTTTAGACTTTTACCCATCCTCAGAGAAAGAAAAGATGTAAATAAAGATTGATTGAGATGGAAATAAATAAGCACTGAAAAGTGAGACATTGGAAATGACCTAGGAAAAATAATATAATAATAAAACTATTAAAAAGGACAGAGTTTGTTATTGCATAGAACAAATATATCCAACAAAAATCATGGAAATGGGGTTGCGGAGCTTCGCTCCTCACCGCGGCTAGGATTTTCCATAGCTGCAGTCGTCACCCCAAATTGGAAGCTGGCGAAGCCAGACGTTTTGTTGGTCAGTCTGCCCTCTGTTGTTGCGAGGGTGTTTGGACTCTGTCCGTGCATACCGTTTAGAGCCCCGTGGTTGGGCGTTTCGTCAAACATGGGAATCGCGACCAAATCTGTTGCCATCAAAGGAGCTTTTGTGGACATGGTCAAAGCCTCCCGTGGAGCCGGAGAGAAATGCTGCGCGAAGAGCCACTTTGTGAAAAGATCTGACTCGATCCCTAATCTGGATTTGGGGTTTACTGTGGCGAAATAGAACGCCATCAATTTGAAGGAGAAAAGTTTAATAGGTAAATTAACTGGCCTTTGGCCTAGCCCTAAAACTGTTCAAGAATGGGTCTCTAAGAATTGGGTTGTTTCAAATCTCGTTTATTTGCATTACTGTGGGAATGGTTTTTATGTTCTTTTATTTGAAAATACAAAAGATAGGGATTTAATCTTCTGACCGGGCCCTTATTTCATGGGTTCTAGGGGAATGTTCATTTCCCATTGGAATCTCGACTTTAATCCTGAAATGGAATTTTTTTCCGCCCTTGTGTGGATTTGACTACCACACATTCTCCTCATTTTTTGGGGAGCTGAGTCTTTTAAAGCCATTGGAGACAAGGTGGGTCGTTATATAACCCACTTTGAGCCAAAGAATAATATCTTCGCATGTGCCAGGATGTGTGGAAATGGAGTTTGAAAAGGGATTTCCATAGATGATTCAACTCAATTTGGAGGGTTGGAGTCATCTTCAAGCCCTTGATTATGAACATGTTCCTTTTAAATGTAACTCTTGCCAGGAGTATGGGCACTTTGCTAAAAGCTGCCCAAAAGCTCAAGAGGCCCAGTCTCCATCCAAGTCGACTTCTCAAAACAATGTTGAACAAGATTTTCAGCAAGTTACATGAAGGCATAAGAAACAATGGAGTAGGGGAACTCTTCCAGGCAACATGCCACAGTCTCGGTCGTCTAATAACTCTAATAACATGTTTGAAGTTTTGGAATTTCAGGAAGAGGGACTCCATTTAGGGTCTCGATAACTCCCCATGCTCCTATTGGGGAGGAGGTTGGTGATGAATTGGAGGGTGAGGAAAATTCTAATTCTCCCTCCTTTGTAGATGTCCTAAAAAGGATTCGCACCATTCTCCTCCATTAACTAGAGGCAGGAAGTCTCATAAAGAGTGCAGAGAGAAAGAAGCAGAATCAAGTATCTTATTAGGTTCTCAACAATCCATAACTGATTTTCTGCTCCGTTAGGTGCACGTTCCACATTGTTGTTTATTATTTGTTGTTTTTGCATTATCCTTTGTAATCAGTTTGTAAGAATCTATTCTTGCAACAGGAACTGGTAAATTCTTGGAATCTTCCGGTGGGAAGCACTATCTTTTCTGTAGGTGTTACCTTTGAAATTTGCTCTGTTTTGAGAAAAGCCAAAAATTTAGGGATTGTACTGGCTGCTGGCTTCGGTGCAATACTTCTTTTTTATATATAATACAATTTTAGTTTCTTTAAAAAAAAGGACCGAGTTTAAGGGATAATAATAAATAAAATGATAAAAATTAATAATAAATTAAAGTGGAAAAAAATCTAAGAGTCGAAGAAGAAGTGAGAAAAAGAAAGTTATAAAATTCTCAAAAGAAACTAGGCTAAAATGAAGGCACCTAGGTTAAGAAAATAATAATAAAGTTGGAAATAAAATTAAAAAAATTAATTAAAGAGACACTAAGAAAAATATTCTAAAGAGGATCTAAGAAATATTTGAAAAAAATAGTCAAACAAATTAAAATAAATGTAAAGGCTTATGCTGGTAAGTTTAAGGTCTATGAAAAAAGAAGAAGATATACTAAAAAAACTTTAAAAGGAAAAAGGAAAAAGAAAGAGGGGGCCAGTGAAGGATGGGGCCCTAGGGTAAAGAGGACAAAACTCAAGGATGGTTGGTTTTGAAGTTATGGGTTAAAGTAATAATGGGGGTCCAGGATTGGCTTAGTTTTAGGCTGTTTTTTTGTTCATATTGTTGGGTTTCTTTTCGATTTCAATTAACTTCTTTAATAAGGTGCGTGGAATAATGATGGGTTTTGGCAAAGACTTTGGTTTTGTTGAAACATATGTGGTGCTTAGTGTGGTGGGAATGTTCAACAATGGTGAATTTGGTGACACGGTTATGGTTTGTGTCATCAATTGCTTTTTAATACAAGTTTGGATTGGATGACTCGTTTGGGCAACATAGGAGATGTTGCAAAAGAGGGTCCAAGTCTAACCTGTCTTTCATAGAGTTGAACATGTTTCTAAAAGTTTCTCGGGGTTTCAAAGATCATGTGGATGTTTTTCTTCTTAAGTATTGTAGAAATCTTGTTAGTGGTTCCTTGGATATAAGGAATGGTAAGCATGGGAGATGCTAGTTTGGGATGGTCAGATTTATAAAAGGTTTTGTTAATTTGGGATGGTCAGATTTATAAATTATCAGATTTATAAAAAAGCTTGTCTAAGATAAGCCTTTTTGTGATCCAAGTGATTACGATTAGAAATGTGGCGAGTTGTAGTGACTAAGATGTCAAGGACCACAAATTTTTGAACAATGTGGTGATGAGAGTTGGTACATAAATATCAATTGGTATGAGTTTTCTTTGTATATACTAGGTGGGAAAGGGATTTGTCAGGGTTAATGGTAATCAGGACATCGAGAAATGGAATACATTGGTTTTCTTGAATTTCCATGGTGAATTGAATGTCTTTGGAGAGGCTGTTAATATGGTTAAGAAACAAATCTAAGGGACCTGTTATCCCCTATTTCTAGGGATAAGTGAGGAGATGATGTCTCGAGGCCCTTAGGTTGTAGACATGGAGTACCAAGAGACAGATGACTGACAATGTCCACATGCATAGTTAGAGACCCACTTCACCACCACGCATTCTCGGTTCGTCACGATGGCATTCACCGCATCAACTTGCTTTCAGAAGACAATGGGTCTTGCTCCATGAGGTACAAGTGAAGTATTGTGGTAAGTGTCATTTTAATACTTGAGGCATTTGAGTATGTTGCATTTAAAGCTACTTTTGATTAGAGAACGTCTGCTTGGAAATTATGCTCTTTGCCCTGATTTACCTTGGTGGTTGACATTGTGCCCTAGTAAGTGGTCACCCTTGGGGATGGGTTTGCTACTGGGAGGTCTCCCTAAGGAGTCATTATGCCATTCCCGATCATACTTGTCATTTTTCACACTTCATCCTTTTCGTTTCCTTATCTTTTGGGATTTTTCGGGTGTACTGACCCAAGAAGGGATTGTATCTCATTTCATGGGAAGAAGGGGCTGAAGGCCCAGAGGGAATGTAGTTGGCAAAAGATAAAAGCCAAAATTATAACCTTCTAGATGCTCACCCAAAGAGGTCTTGAGAACAATGAAATGTTTCTCTTAAAAGAATTAAAGACCCGCAAAAGCTAATTTCATATAAATAAATGTCCCACTTGTTGAGGGATCTACACAAGTGCGGTATACCCTTTGCTTTACCCACACGGCACTCTGTGTACCTCCGGCTTCAAGTGACATTATGGTACTACCTTCAAGTCTTATGTTACCCATTTGGAGTATCCAATTGTTCTGGACTGTAATTAATTAATGGAAAATAGTGGGCTTGGAAAAATGTTGCATTGAAAATGAAGGTGCAACACTCCCTCTACAAAGGCACCCATAAATGAGACAATACGAACCCTTGTATGTGATGAACCCCATGCCCAAAAGTCTTTCCCCCATCCACTTCATCTTCTTCACATGACTTAGAGAGAGTCCACCTAGGAAACACTCCTTGACTTGAGGAATGACTTACCCAATAGGTCACCTTGACAACCCTCCCATACCTAAACTTGGCAAGTTGCATAGGGTCTTTGAGCACTTGTTTAATTTGACGAGGTAGTTTTGATGCACATGTTTAGGTGGCTCTTGTATTAAATGTGATTTTACTTGCCATGATACATTTGACCTGAGACCGGTGGAGGGCACGCTCATTTGTCTTTGCATGACCTTGCTTGATTTACGTTTTGGAGGAACAAGCCAAGCTTGGGCCTTCATTAGGGCAGGAAGACCCACATGTTGGATGCCATGACCCACACCCTGGGGCCAACTAGATGATGGACGTTGCCTTTGGATGCAAGAGAGGACACCATGGGCAGTGACACCTAGCCCTTTCCATCACAACGACTTGCTTTTGGGGGCCTTACACCACACTTCTCGGGTTTGACGTCATGATTTGGGGATATGGCTTGTGGTGGTGATGATGATTTGATGGACACTTGGCACCTTGTGATGAGGAGGATCCCTTGCACCATGGAGAAGACCCTAGTGCATGAAGGGAAGGCATTAGGAGGCCCACCGACTTCTCCTTATGCTCAACGACTTGCCAATTATGCCAAGACGTCACCCCAGAAGGGCTTGACATCCCCTTCAGGGTTTCTTTTTTGTGCAAAATTCAAGTTAAAATTGTAAAGGGGCAAAACAAGGGGGTCGGCCCCCTTGTTTTGTGGTTTACCCTAACTTAATGTGGACAAACTAATTTTAGAAGCCTTGTATAAATAAAGGCTTGAATCATTTCATTTTAACATAGCTCTCTCATTAGAGAAGACATACTTGGCTGAAATTTTTGCCCTCTTTGGGCATTTTGGACTATCTCTCTCTTGTGCAACATTTTGGATGCTTGTCTTGTTATATTTTGGAGCTAAGGTGGTGCGCACCTCTTGGAGGCTTATTCCCTTGCATGTTGATGGAAATTGTTTGGTAAACTAGGGTTTTGTTCTTGCTATCTTGTGGAATTGGTAAGAAGATTTCTGCACTTGTGGTATTTTCTTCTTGTTTCATTGGTATTCTTGTCTAGAACTCTTGGAGGAGTATAAGGGCATACACCCTCCACCAAGCTTCATCTTATTTGCTAGTTGATAAGTCAATTTTTGCAAAGTTGCTAGGAGGAGTAAAAGGGCTTACATCCTCCTAGATTTACCTTTGTTGGTTTTGCATGCTCTAGGGAGTAAAAGGGCTTACACCCCTAGAGATATCGTGGATCCAACTCTTATAATCAAGACACCATTTACCCAATAGATTTAAAGCACTAATCTGAAAATTGCATTGGAAAAATAAAATATTTGCATTGATATGCATGAATTTTTGAGATATTTGAATTGTCTGAAGTGGAATCAATTTTACATGCTTTAGGCTTGCTTGAGCCACTAGGGCGTCTAGCTTGGCTAAGTATATCTTGCTGCTGTTATAACTTTATGCTAAAGCCAGTAGGGCGTCTAGCTTGGCTAAGTATATCTTGCTGCTGTTATAACTTTATGCTAAAGCCAGTAGGGCTGCAGCAAAACACACTTGAAACTTACTTTTCAACCGTGGAAATTTGCTCGGAAGCCACTATTATTATTCTACTGCTTATTAGCTAACTTTTTGACGGTTTACTTGCTGATTTTTATGGTTGAAATTGGCTGCTGTAGCAAATCTTTGCTACAGCCACTTGGCTGTCACTATAATTCTCTGAAAACACTATCTAACAGCCCTCTTTTACCGTAATAGTTTATGCTTAAGTATTGGAACATTATCTGCTTGTTTAGTGCTTCATTGTCCAATAATTCTTTCTTTCTTTGGATGGTTATTTCTGCAGTTAACAACATTTCTCCTTGCTGATATATATTCCTGTTTACTGCTGCAATATAGGACAACAAGTTTCACTTGCTTGTCCACTTGATTATTAGGCTTGTATCTCGATTATTCGTCTTGTCTCGGGAAACACTTTGGTGCAGGTACTCTATTCTTTGGCAAATATCCCCCTTCTACGATTCATTTCCAAGCTCTCATCCTTCTCCATCATTGACCTAAGGGGTTCCTCTCATCATCTTTCCACCCTCCATCTCAATCCCCCTAGGTCACTAGGATTCCCCCCTTGAGGTGATCACATCATCTCTAAAGCTAGGGGAGTACCTATCTAAGGTGATAGTGGGTAGGTATTCCCATAGTTGTCTCACCTTTGTAGATTGGGTCGGGCTTTGCCCAACCTACAATCCGTGTGATAACAGGACCACACCCACGAAGCCAAATGACAAAGGTTTCATCAACTAAACACTTCCAACATTTTCGTATTAAATGGAAATTACAAAGGGCTAATTTCTTAAAATGTTCCATGTAAAGGCTTGCGATGACAGGGGAAAGGGGGGGGGGATCCCATGGCAGTACCCTTAGTTTGTTCATGGAAATTTTCTTGAAAACTGAAAAAGGAGGATTCTAAACAATTATAACGAGGTTAGTTAGGTTAGGGTCTACGAGGTTGGAAACAACATCAAGGGCTTCCTTGACAATGATTTTCATGAAAAGGGACACTATGTCAAAGTTAATGAAAATTTGTGTTTCTCGAGATGGAAACCACAAATTTTGTGGACAAAATCTGTAGAATCCTTAATGTAGGAGGTCTTTCCTACAAAATTTTAGTGTTGGATAGGAAACTAGCAAGAGTGTAAGTGGGAGAGTTGATGGCACTCACAATGGGTCTAAGGGGATGCCATTTTTGTGGACTTTGGGAAGGCTGTAGATTCTTAGGGTTTGAGGATTATTGGGGGACCGGGGTTAATCATTTCTTTGTGTCAGAGTTGAGAAACAAATTGTTAATGGCTATGGTGTCATTTTTAGTAATTTTATTATTAGGGTTGCGATTAAATCTGTGATAGGTTTCAGAGTGCAAGAGGTCGATCATCTTGGAAATGTAATCTTCAATATTCATAATTACAGTGGCATTTCCTTTACCAACTTTGAGGATAGTATCGTTCTGGTTGTTGTTGAGACGTTTATATTTATTTTTTTGGAAAGATTAGGTTTGGGAGGTTTGGCTAGCCTAAGAATGTGAGAATCATCATAGCAGATTTCTTCTCCTTCATGGGAGGGAAGGAAACAGATGGCAGAGTCAATATTGAAAATAAAGTTTTTGTGTGGAAGATGCTAAGGTGCTATGGAAAAGTTTAAACCTTTCTGAAGGAGAGAATAGCTTGCTTCATCTAGGTTAAAATTGGTAAATTTACAACTGGGGGAGGGGGAAGTTTGAGTGTTTAACGTTATTATGTTGTTTTTGGTCTAGGAGGCCTAATAGGTTTAAATTGGAATTACTGGGATGAGTGTTAATGTTATTACGTTGTTTTTGGAGTAGTTGCATACTTGGTTTAGATTGTTAATGCTATTAGGTTGTTGTTTGTCTAGGTTACCTACTTCTTTCATTTGTATTGTTTGTTGTAACTTGTGAATGAATGGATGGAATCTAAAAATAATTTCTTCTATGGAATATATTTTCAATCTAGGCTTAATACTTGCATATTCCTTATGAGGTGGTTTATTGATGAACAGTTTTGCTAATTTTTACTCTCAATTTGACACTTATTGAAATAAATGCCCATCTTTAGTTTGAATATAAACATCTTCAAATGCACAGGATTGAAGTTCAGATTCTAATTTGCTATTTTATATCGATCCTCAGTTTCATATGCTTAGAAAACTAGATTAAAAAATACTTTTAAAGTACACTACTACACTAGATTCCAAGCATTTGAAATGTTTTTAACTTGGTGTAATTACTGGATGTAAAGTAATCTCCAAAGTACTTTGTCGATAGTTGATAAAATTTATGATCATGTAAGATTTAATATTCCTTCAAAAAATTGTATCCATATATCAATGATTCTGCATGATTTGGTAGAAAACTAACATTATAATTGTATACCATTTACTGGAACAGCTTACAGAATTGGGTGGAGGATTTATTCTGTAAGACACTTGATCTCAACTATCCTAATATGCCTGGTGCAATGGTGGGTTATAAACTTATATATGGATTTTCTCTTGCATTCATAGTTAATTATTCATTTTCTGTCACTAAAACAGGAATCTATCTTATCTGGGCTCTGTAACTGCAGGTACATTATGGATTTTACTCTGCTTATCACAACACAACCTTACGTCCACATGTTGTAGAAGCAGTTCAGAAAGCTCAGAAACAGAGAGATGGGTTACGCATTATTGTTACTGGGCATTCAATGGGTGGGGCTATGGCCGCTTTCTGTGCTCTTGATCTTACGGTACAGCATAAAAAATGTCTCTCATTGTATCGTATGGGAAAATTCAAAATTTCAAATTAATTTGTTCTGGCCCCTGGGTTAATTGAACAATTTATCTAGAAACTGGGCATATACACCAACCTTTTGTGCATTTCTCAAGATTTAGTGAAAACCCAGAATGTATCATAGGGTTAGTGTGGAGTTGCTGAGTAGGATGTTTTGAGCCCAGTGCAACTGAAAATTTCCTGGTTGTTTCCTTCCATTGATACTTTCTAATTTTATGTAAAATACATTGTAGCTTTCAGTGAATCTTTTCGCCAAGCAAAATCATGTTATTTCAAGATTAATCTCTGTAGTCTTCTTATTACAACCATGTGTTTATGCTTATCTGACAGGTAAACTTTGGAGCAACTGATGTTGAGGTTGTGACCTTTGGTCAACCTCGTATTGGAAATTCAGTTTTTGCAACTTACTACAATAACTTTGTGCCAAAAACAATACGTGTCACCCATGAACATGATATTGTTCCACATTTGCCTCCATATTACACTTATTTTCCTCAGCGGACATACCATCATTTCCCACGAGAGGTATGCTACTATGATCAAGCAATAGCTGCAATGTCTTTATTTGTCCTTTAAAAAAAAAGAGAAACTGATGCCTATATTACTGGAAGGCATGCAAACATAATCCCTTGAAAGAATATATAAATTGACATTATTACATCAAACAAATTTCTCTACCTGGCTATGCAAGTAGAGAAAGTGCATGTGAACTGGGAACTATATGTAGGTTATCACAGTCTTTTCTTCAAGCAAATATTCTAGCTCAGCCATTGCATAGCTTTTGAGTCTAGAATTGATAGTTTTTCCATATTAGATATCTAGGTGAAGATGGCTTTGGGGTGGAGTTTTATAATCTATGTGGGATTGTGTAACTAATCAAATGTTACATTGAACCATTATAAATAAAAGTATAAGAGGCTCATGTAACCCATATATATATATGTTGAGGCCCATGTAACCCATATATATATATATATATATATATATATATATATATATATATATATATATGAAGAATGGTGTGAATACAATCACAATGTGATATATAGAAGTGAAGAGATGGGTCATGATGAATAATTGTGACTGTTATCGCACAATCTGTACTTGCCCAAAGTCCAAGGCAAGTGGGACAAGATTGGCGTAACATGGGGGTGACCTATCGCTGTCACCTTAATAGGAAACCCCTTTCTGTTTAGGAGTAATATAAAACTACCCCAATGGAGACGTCCCGAGTGACCTAAAGGGCTGATGAAACGAAGCAAAGATGTAAATATTACCCCCCCTCTCACTGGTCACTCATGTCAAGTGGTATTGCTGAGTTTATGTCTTAAGAGATTGTTATCGCTCAGTTTGTAGGATAGGTTTAAAAGCTTGAAGGCAAGAGTCAAACTGGCGTAACAGGAGCTTCCCCACCCACTGTCACCTCGATGGGGAGCTCTTTCTATTCAGGGTGGCTAATCCCAAGGGAGACGTCCCTAGTAATCTGGGGTTCTGAAAGGTCTTAAGGTTTA
>ML805014.1:27365-48911 GCA_009831015.1 Picea engelmannii | reverse complement strand
TTATCATGAAATGAAAATTGCAGATTTACTTACTTCACCAAGAATAATCAAGCACAAAAACCCTAGATTTGCCAAAATTTCACCAAGAAATGATCCAAAATGCATCCAAAATAGCCTCCAAGCAAGTGTGCCTTGGTAATTTCCGCCAATAACTCCTTTAGGACGAAAATTTTCAGTCCTCCCTCTTGTGAGAGGTGAGTTATCATGAAAATGAATGTCATTTTTGTGTATTTATACCAAAATCTGGCCTAAAATTAAATTTATTTTAAAATACATGGCTGACCTCAACAATTCTACCCTTAATTTACAAATTAAATAAATTTATATAAAATAACCCTAAATAAGGTGATGTCAGCCCTTCTAGGGTGACGTTAGGTCTCCTGAAGGGGACGTTAGGCTGCAAGAACATGGCGCTAGGCTTCCAAAGGCCTCAATCTTTGTCCACACGTGCTACCATCATCTTCAAGGAACCCTGCCGTCCTGGACTAGAAGGATGACGTCTCAGCCTCCAAAGGGTAGCGTCCTGGTGCATGGAGGGAGGAATCCACCCCCATAGACCTGCCATAGTGCCTCCAAAGGCAACAACCTCTTCTTGTATCACGCAAGCTGGTCATCACTGTCATGCCCCAAGCCCGGGGTCTCAACATCCATCCCTGGGCTTCAAGCCCTCATTAAGGTCCGAACTGGTCATCTCCTCATGAATACTTGTCCACCAGGCAAGGTCCTGCAAAGACAAATAGGTATGCTCTCCAGGGTGTTAGAAATAAAGAGACGTGCTCGTTTTTTCATAGACAATGTAGCAATATTGCCACCCAACCATAGGCACAAAGGCCACCCCCGAGCACCTTAACCTTGACAGACAGAATAATTCCAAAAGCAGAGCAATAGCCAACCAAGGTGGTGCATCTTTCTCCAAGGCTAGCGCACCAAGCAAGATTAACCAAAGACCAAGCAAAAATAACCAAAGACCAAGCAAAAAGTCCAAACCATAACCAAGAGAAAGTCCAAACCATAACCAAGAGAAAGTCCAACCAAAAGCCAAAATCCTAGTTGCAGCAGCTGCAGCTGCACTCCCTCTCCAAACTTGCGCATCGCTAGTCTTATGCAGATGTGAGTGAGTGAGTGTCAAATTAGCTCTAGCGCCCTCTATTTATACTGCTTTATCTCACTTGACTAGGCCGACTTCTCTTTCTGTAGGCTAATAACTCAATATTAAATATTCTCTTGAGCCGACTTGTCTTCTGGGGTTATTATCCAACGTTTTAGGGTTTCTCTTGCTTCCCAGAATATTCTAGTCTTGTCAAAGGTTACACGTGGAGGTTAATACCTCCCGCAACTACCATAATATCAACACTCCCTCCTAGCTAGGGAGGTATTAAAGGCAATGGTCTTGAGCACAAACAAACCATTCAACCGATAACATCATCATAGCCACATAGGCTATCTCATGATCACATAGATCAATTCACGAGCAACATCATCACTCTCAATATCATCTGATAGCATCAACTCCATCATCTCTTGAAGCCATACTCCACCTGAGTAATCGGGCATGATACTGAATAAGTCACTCACTCCACAGAGTGATACAAGAACCATTCTTCTAATATAAACATATGTCCTAGAAGAATAATTGTTCCAACATATGTTGGAAGTCACACCATGGGCTACAAGGACTATTCTTCTAATCCGGACATACGTCCTAGAAGAATCACTGTCCTGGACCATTTTCCCTCTGGCCACTACTGTGAACTTAGGGAAAATGTCAGTCCTGTACCAATCTTTCCACTCTAGTCACTACTGCGAACTCAGGGAGACGGACCATTCTTCTAATCCAGACATATGTCCTAGAAGAATAGTTGTCCATGGTACATCAACAATCTGTCAACCTGGACCATTCTCCACAGGGAGAATGTCTGTCCACCAACAATATTTCAACCTGGACCATCCTCCACAGGAAGGATGTCTGTCCACCAACAATCTGTCTTGCCTGGACCATACTCCGCCTAGAGAATGTCTGTCCATCAACACACTGACTATCCATCTAGCTGACAATCATCTCCAACACTAGTGGTAGTCTCCATGGAAATTAGAACAATGCCATCCAATAGAACACAACTGTGTCTATCCATAGTAGTACACAACTACTATCCAGTGGTATACAACCACTCCTAGTAGCACACGACTACTAACCGGTGACACATAGTCACTATCAATGGATCACATCCACCACAATAGCATATAACTACTGTTCAGAGACATATAGTCTCCACAACAATCATATCATCTGATGTCAACTTGCATAAACAATATCATGATACAAACTGAGTCATTTGTGCCATTCTTCCACTCACATTTGTGAGATCTGGAAGAGCATCTGCCCTTAGAAAGTAAGACATCAACCATGGGCTATCTGGACTATTCTTCCCAAGCATAGAAGAATAACTGTCCCTAATATCTAAGCCTGGACCATTCACCTAACTGGGCCATTTCTCCGACACTAATCATAGTGCAACCTGTAGAGAATGAGTCTGCCCTAGGGAATGCGTGTCCCTGATTGCTGAACCTGGTCCATTCCTCTAGCACTAATCACAGTGCAACCTGGAGAGAATGAGTTTGCCCTAGGGAATGATTGTCCGGACCATTTCCTATGGAAATGACTGTCCTGCACCAACCTCCAAAACGGACCATTCTTCGAAGCTGCTCACAACTGTGAACTTCGAAAGAATGACTGCCCGGTGAGGCGGACCATTCTACTTGACCACTACTCAGAGTGACTGCAAAGAATAATGATTGTCCTAGAACATTCCCCCACACTAGCCACAAGGGGAATCGCTGTCTATGGTACATCAACAATCTATCGGACCATTTTCATTACGAAAATGACTGTCCAATCTGGACCATTTTCCGAACTGGAAAATGACTGTCCGTCAGAAATCTCGAACCACTTTCTGGACTGGAAAGGAACTGCCCAACCTGGACCATTTTCCGAACTGGAAAATGACTGCCCATAAATCAATAACATATCAGTGATCCCTCTCAACCTGGGAGTAATCACTTCCTTTTTCAATAAGGAAGTCGTCTCTACGAGCTCCAACTTGTCCCTTAAGTATGCAAACTTTTCATCTTGGACAGAGGCTTTACCAAAAATATCTGCTATCTGCTCATCTGTGGACATATACAGGAGAACCACTTCTCTCCTCTAGACTTTATCACGAAGAAAATAATGCTTGATCTTAATGTGCTTCGACCTGTCATGGAACACCGAGTTCTCTGAAAGCTTCACACAGCTCTGATCATCACAATATATCACGGTCGAATCCAACACTTGATTAGACAGCCCAAAAACCAACTTACAGAGCCACACTGCTTCCGTACAAGCATCACAAGCTGTAATATACTCTGCTTCTGCAGTGTTGAGTGCAACAGACTTTTGTTTCCTGTTAGCCCATGACATCGTGGCAAAGCTCAAACTGAAACATATCCAAGTAGCACTTCTTTTGTCATCTGCACTCCCTGCCCAATCTGAATCGATAAATCCATGCAGCTGTATATCATAACTTAAACGTCCCACAAAAACAAATATTCGATTGAGTATTCTCCAAATACATTAATGAGCCAATCAATTGTCGATACAAAGACGGGTCTATTGGATTAGAGTCTCTCAACTTCTTCAGATTTTTCATCATGGGAGTTTTCCATGGATTTGCAATCCATCATCCCGGACTTCTAAAGAATCATTTCAATATACTTCCTCTGTCATAGGAAGTTTTCACCACGCTTTTGCTGTACATAAGAGGCTCTGCACCAAGTTTGCTTGAATCCATACAAGGTCTTCTTCCATCTGCATACAAGGGTCTCTTTCTGGTATACCTCAAAACTTTGAGGTTGCTCTGCATACACTTCCTCTTCAATTACACTGTTGAGAAGAACAGTGTTTACATTCATCTGATGTAAACTCCAACCCATGGATACTACAGGAGATATAATGGCTCAAGTAGAGGTATATCTGGTTACTAGAACAAACTGTCATCGTAGTCTTCTCCCTCCTACTGGGAGAACCCTCTAGCCTCGAGTCTCGCCTTGTATCTATCAATGCTTAAGTCTTTTTCACAATTTCTCACATACATTGTTCTTCATCACAACTTCCTTCCATTCCTTCTGCTTGACTACTTCTAGTGGGTTCAAAGTGGTTCAATTGGTTGTTTTGACTTTTCTTCCTTTCTTGGAATCTTCATGTTCTTCCTCATGTTTCTTTTCAATGTTCGAGTCAATGGAATCTTCTATAGATTACATGCCCTTCTTTCCTGAAGGCTCCAACCTTCCACCATAGGAACATAAATGTAGATGGACAACCAAGGATATTCAAGGCTTCTTTTCGAAGCAGATTTCTTCTAGAGTCAAACTGAACACGTGCTGCTTATCATGGCTACTACTTCCAATTAAGAACATGGATAGATACTTCATAGTCTTTACAGATTCTTCTTCAATGGATCATATTGTTGGGGATTAGCTCCCTCCTAAACCCGGCTTCATGCTCGAATGAGCAATATGCATGCTCTTCTTTTGGAATTCTGTGATCAACTCCCTCCATCTGAGAGAGTGTAAATTTTAATAACAAAAATCAACAAGCTAATATTCTGTCATACACTTAGCAACCTAGAGATAACTGTCTTGCATGAACTTTGAAATGTCTAAAATCCACATTTAGAAATTTCCATAAGCAGAAATACACATTGCTAAGTAATTACGCAGCGGAAATAAACACAATGAACAACATTCAATCACCCATGAATAACTCAGAAATTTAGGCAAATGCCAGGGAAAACCCCAATGTGGGTAAACCCAATGAGAGAGATTCTATTATTCAGCTTCAGGAAAGTACATAACAACAACAATAACACTTTTCCAACCAAGAGAAAAAACCACTTACAGCACAAAATCTGTCCCACCAAAATCTGTCTTGAAATCCGTGCCATAGTCTGTACAACTGTACAGATTTGCTGAAAACAACACCTCGTAAAATGTTCCTAGAATAGGCTGTTGTACCCTCTTCCTGTACGACCGACCTCTTTTAGAAAACTTAGGAAAAACTGTCTCGAAAAATGTGTAGCAAGATGCCTCAATTTTCGTACCCAAGTTTGTTGTTGTACAACCTGTACCAACAAAAACACAGTAGCACACCAAAACAAAAATCCCTCCTTGGGATTTGCGCCCTAGCTCTCTTGGGAAACATGCCCTCCTTGCTGCCCTCTTTCCTCTCTCAAGCTAACTCAGAAATCTCTCAAGTTCCTTCTCTCAATGTGTCTTGCACACTACCCAATGCATTCTTTTATAAATCTGAAATTGACATTTTCCCTCCAAAGTGTCTTTTCACCTTCCCCAACTCTAAATCCAAAGGCCAAGATCTAATCTTGCCTTTTTAAGATCAAGGGTCATGAGTCATTCCCTCCAAAATGAATCACTTAAAATATTAAAGTACATTTCACTTTATTACATAAGTGCTTTATGAAATAAAGTCACTTTAAAATTAGAAGGTACACTTTAATAAAAAAACCACTTTACAACTTTAAAAAACCCATTACAAAGTTAAGTGCCTAGTAGTGTCAACATAAGGTAACATCCGCATACAACACAAAACATGCGGAGTACCTCCCGAGCTAAAAAGCTAACACTCCCTCTTAGTGAGGGATGTACTCGCTGCCATCTCCATCATCTGGTCCCATCACATTGTGCTCAGTAGGAGCTCCCTCTGAACTTGGAGCCATCCTCAACACCTGCACATAACTCAAACTAGAAGATCTTCTCCTGACAGCTACCTAGAACCCTGAGCTCCTTGGAGAATCCACTTCACCCTGAGCATTGGTTCGACCACACTAGCTGAGCCTTCTGCCGGTGCTCAGAAGAGACTCGCTCTCTTCTCTCGGAATGCAAGACTGAATCCTTGGGCCCATCGCAGTCTCAGGAGCCTCCTCATGCTCCTCATCCGACGCTGAATCATACACTGAAGGTTGTCCTCGCAACATATACAACTTGTCCACCTGATCACCGATCAACTGTAGTTCCACCGGGTCCACTCCCTCCCTGTAGATAAAGACATGTTCCCTCTTGAACAATGTACAATATTCTACATCCTCCAAGGATGAGACTAAGAGCAAGTTAACCCTCAACCTTGGAACAAAGAGAACTCCATCAAGCTCCAGGAATCCTCCATACTTGAGTTGGAATCTAACCCTTCCAACTCCACGTACAACTCGTGCCATACCACC
Source organism: Picea engelmannii (assembly GCA_009831015.1). Classification (NCBI taxonomy): domain Eukaryota; kingdom Viridiplantae; phylum Streptophyta; class Pinopsida; order Pinales; family Pinaceae; genus Picea; species Picea engelmannii. The sequence goes on along the minus strand of ML805014.1, from coordinate 42,642 downwards.
TTCATTTACCACCTATCGGTCATGACCTGTCTCTGTGATATTTAGGAATACTCGCCAGATTCTCGTCATGTGGAAAGGGGCTCCACTATCCACAATCCATCCGATATCACCCCCATATCCTCCGCTACCAACACTGGAAAATAGGGTAACCAAAGAAAATTCCATGTCATACTTGGAAGCAAAGTCCTCCATGGTTGCTGTAGTAGCTGTCTCAGGCCCCTCCGGTTCCTTCTTCTTCTTCTTCCTCTCAGGACAATGAGAAGCAAGGTGCCCCAACTGGTTACAACAATAACATCTGACTTTACTCAAGTCCCTCTCGAAACTTCCTTTCTTCTTGCTCTTTGCAGTAAGAGCAACATTCTCGTCAACTCCATCTGTCTTCTGTCCACTGCTCTGAGATCCTTCCCGGATCTCGTCTTGAGTAAAATCATCCCACAGTCTGCTCCAATCTGGAAGATGCTCACGACCCACCACACACTTCACGAAGACTTCCCATTCTTTGGTGAAGCCTTTCTAGGCTATCCTCACCAACTCTGAATCCGATATGACCTCTCCAACAACAGGCAACTCATCTTTCACTTGAGCTACCCGGGTAAGATAAGAAGAAACACTCTCCTCCTTACCCATCTTGGTATCATGCAGCTTAGTCTTCAAGGCCATCTTCCGGTTCTCATTCTTCGCCTCAAATAAGTTCTTAAGTGCATCCCACATCTGTTTGGCTGTCTTCTTCTCAGCCAAGTGTGGGATAAGGTGATCCTTCACCCCATCCAGAATAATCCTCTGAGCTTTGGCCTCCTTGACCTCATGCAAATCCAAAGCAACAGGATCTGCTGTGGGAGCCACAACAACAGAACTGACATAGTTCCAAATCTTGTTCTCCTTGAGAACCACTGACATCCGGACCTTTCACTGCAAATAGTTGGAAATGCCATCCAACCGATCCTCAAATCTAATACATGCAACCATATTCCCTGTCACGGCTCAAGGAAAACAATCACAAATTTTCCCCTTTCAACCTTGCCCAAAAATCTCACTGCTCACTGTCACTCAGAGACCAAGCTCTGATACCATGTAAATTTTAATGACAAAAATCAACAAGCTAATATTCTGTCATACACTTGGCAACCTAGAGATAACTGTCTCGCATGAACTCTGAAATGTCTAAAACCCACATTTCGAAATTTCCATAAGCAGAAATACACATTGCTAAGTAATTATGCAACGAAAATAAACACAATGAACAACATTTAATCACCCATGAATAACTCAGAAATTTAGGCAAATGCCAGGGAAAACCCCAATGTGGGGAAACCTAATGAGAAAGAGAGATTCTATTATTTAGCTCCAGGAAAGTACATAACAACAACAATAACACTTTTCCAGCCAAGAGAAAAAACCACTTACAACACAAAATCCATCCCACCAAAATCTGTCTTGAAATCCATGCTACAGTCCGTACAGCTGTACGGATTTGCTGAAAACAACACCTCGTAAAATGTGCCCAGAATAGGTTGTTGTACCCTCTTCCTGTACGATCGACCTCTTTTAGAAAACTCAGGAAAAACTGCCTCGAAAAATGTACAGCAAGATGCCTCAATTTTCGTACCCAAGTTTGTTGTTGTATGACCTGTACGGATCCATACAGTACGACCTGTACCAGCAAAAACACAACAACACACCAAAACAGAAATCCCTCTTTGGGATTTGTGCCCTCGCTCTATTGGGAAACGTGCCATTCTTGCTGCCCTCTTTCCTCTCTCAAGCTTACTTAGAAATCTCTCAAGCTCCTTCTCTCAATGTATCTTGCACACTACCCAATGCATTCTTTTATAAATGTGAAAATGACATTTTCCCCCCAAAGTGTCTTTTCACCTTCTCCAACCCTAAATCCAAAGGCCAAGATCTAATCTTGCCTTTTCAAGATCAAGGGTCACGATTCATTCCCTCCAAAATGAATCACTTAAAATATTAAAGTACATTTCACTTTATTACATAAGTGCTTTATGAAATAAAGTCACTTTAAAATTAGAAGGTACACTTTATTAAAAAGTCACTTTAATAAAAGAACCACTTTACAACTTTAAAAAACCCATTACAAAGTTAAGTGCCTAGTATTGTCAACATAAGGTAACATCCGCATACAAGACAAAACATGCGGAGTACCTCGCGAGCTAAAAAGCTAACAGCGAGTCCATGCTTTCGTCTACTGCATCTCTCTTTGCTTTCTACAAAGTGTCACAAGCCTGTTCTGGTTTCCTTTTGATTTCTGACTTCCTTCAAGTCTGACTCCTCTGAGTCTCTTTAAGTTTGTTTCTATATGTTCTGATTGCTGCCCATCTGGCAGTTGTGTCATCCTTATAAACTTCTTCAATGACAACTTCCGCAAGGATTGTTCATCAAACATATTTTACAAGGGTACCTGCCCAAAACAAGAACAACAAGAGCAAACAAGAAATATCTATCTAGAGGAGATGTTAGTTCAACTTGCGAACAATTACAATAAGCATCTATATCAATAGTATTCATATGCAGTCGAGTATTCAATGCACCTAGCAATAATAGAATCTTTCAAAGACTGCTTTCACAATTTGTAATGTAGCAACTATCACCCTTGATATACACAAATTTGAAGCTTAACAATTTAATCAAACATGGAACCTGAAGCCTCAACTGCTATGGAGGGTGCACTTGCTCCTCTGAATGCACTGAATCCAAGATTACAACTTGGACAAGGTCTCTAATACTTTTCCTGCAAACACACTCACGTTTTGCTAGATGATATAACTTGGATAGCATATACAAGTGCACACCTTTGAAGTCTTGTAGCATCGTCCAACTTGTCTTCCAATCTGAAGCTAGATACCATCTTGACAAGAAGATATTAGATTCAATGATTAGAACAAGCTAGAAACTCTAAAATTTCAACTTTGACCACATAATCAATTTGACTAGAAGTCAACCTTTGACTTTGACCAATCAAACTTTGAATTTGACTTTGACCAAAAATTCAAACCTGACATTTTTGCTAGCTGAGAGTACCAAGAGGTGCGCTAGGCTAGGGTGCACTAGGATGTCAAGGAAATAGGTCAAACGTTTCATCATAAGTTCCTAAACACAAGGGTTAGGGTTTGTTGCAGCTGCATAATCGGAAAACCTAGCTGCAGCTGCAGCTGTAACTGGTGCCATAACGAGTTTAACAAATAACTTCCCAATCTATCTTCCAGTGGTTAGATTGTCTGAAGATAGTGTGGGCCCATAAACTGTTAGAAATAAAGAGATGTGCTCGTTTTTTCATAGATAATATAGCAATATTGTCACCCAACCATAGGCACAAAGGCCACTCCTGAGCACCTTAACCTTGACAGACAGAATAATTCCGAAAGCAGAATAATAGCCAACCAAGGTAGTGCATCTTTCTCCAAGGCTAGCACACCAAGCAAGAATAACCAAAGACCAAGCAAAAATAACCAAAGACCAAGCAAAAAGTCCAAACCATAACCAAGAGAAAGTCCAACCAAAAGCCAAAATCCTAGTTGCAGCAACTGCAACTGCACTTCCTCTCCAAACTTGTGCACCACTAGTCTTATGCAGTTGTGAGTGAGTGAGTGAGTGTCAAATGAGCTCTAGCGTCCTCTATTTATACTGCTCTATCTCACTTGACTGGGCCAACTTCTCTTTCTGGAGGCTAATAACTCAATATTAAATATTCTCTTGAGTCGACTTGTCTTTTGGGGTTATTATCCAACGTTTTAGGGTTTTTCTTGCTTCCCAGAATCTTCTAGTTTTGTCAAAGGTTACACGTGGAGGTTAATACCTCCTGCAGCTACCATAATATCAACACAGGGGTCCATGAGTCACAAGTATCATAGCAAGTAAATCACATCCAATAATCAAACCACCCGAACATGTGCATCAAACCCCCCTAAACCAAACAAATGCTTAAAGACGTTATACAATTTGCCAAATTTAGGTTTGGGAAGGGTCTCAAGATGTCCTATTGGGTTAATCCCCCTTAAGTCTAGGGTGTTTCCTAGGTGGAGCCTAATCCAAGTCATGTAAGTGTATGAAGTGGCATGGGGTAGACCTTTGGGCATGGGGTGCATGTGATAACGGGGAAATGTACAGTCTTACCTGTGGGCTGTTTCCGTCCTTATACACACTTGCAAACGTGGACTAAGTTCAATCCACTTAGTGTGTCCTTGGAGGCACAATGCCTAAGTTCAAGCCCACTGTCACCTCGACTTGAACTTCTTCCGCCTAGGCTTACTTCTAGGGAAGCCAAGGGGGGCAGACCCTAGTTACTATGTGAGATTAAAGGTTAATTCTAGGAGTTGGTTTTAATTAGTTAAAGGTTTGGGGGAGTCTAGCCTATATGAAAGGCAAACAATGCAAAGGTAGGCCCTTTCCCTAAGTCAACTAAGATTAGTGCCTAAGGTTGGACAAGGGGTCACCTAAAGTTACAAAGAGATTAGACTTTACAAAAGATTACAATTAAATACAAAAGAATTACTTTGCAAGATTTACAATTAGATACAATGAAATAGACAACTATCTACAAAGGTAAGATGCAAAGAATAATTAAGAGATTCAACAAGATACAATTATGAACAAGAAATGAAACAAACACTAACTTGAAGCTAACTTGATTGTGCAGGGAAAGGAAAGATGGCTCAAACAGAGATCACCACAACACAACAAGGGAACAAACCCAAACAATGAAGTGCCTCCACAAGATGCCCAACTTCAAGGGGTTGTTTCAATGGCATCAACACAACTACACAACAATCAAACCCAAACAGTGAAGTTGCCTCCACAAGATGCACAACTTCAAGGGGTTAAGCCAATGATTCAATACACAACTCAAAAATTGATAAAAGTTACCCAAAAGAAGCCTCCAAGGGCAAGTGCGCAACTTTAGATGGATGAAAGATAAAGCAAGAAAGCCTCCAAGGGCAAGCAATGCACAATGTTTAAGTTCACTTAGTTAACATCCACAAATTGCTTAATAAAATTGCATATAAAGTAAATGGAAGTGAAATGTGCTTGCAAAATTATAAAGTATAAACCATGAAATAGATAATGAAATTAGCCCAAGGTTGAGGTGGATGTATTTTAGGATTAATTAAGTTGGTTAGGTGAAGTGTGAATTCTAAAACTATGCGACTTCCCTAAACTCTCCCTGCTTATACCAAAAGGACTGCTGGGTGCTCAATAAGTGAGGCAAACAAGGCTCCACCCTAGCTCCACAGGTCAATCCGGGGAACAAAAGTACTCAAACAAGGGGGACATCTAGTGCCGTGAGACCATCCCTGATCTAGCACCCCAAGCTCTTTCCTTAAGTCCCTTTTTTGATAGCAAAGTTGGGACAGTTAGAGGTGCTCTAATTAAACTAGATTGATTAAGGTCCTAAAGGTCTAAAGATAAATTGAACATTAAGTTGATTGAGTTAAGTTAAGTTAAGTGTTTGCAATGTAGAGTGCTTGAAAGTAAAGTGCTTGCAAGTGAAATAAAAGTACTTGACAAAAGTAAATAGCTTGAAAGAGTAAAGTACTTGAAATGAAATAGCTTGCAATGACTTGAAAGTAAAATAGAAAGGACAAGTAAATGATTATGCCTCCATGGGCTTGAGAAAGCATTATGTGATTAGCTTCTAAGATCTAGAGATTAAACCATAAAGCATGAATCAAATAAAAACAATAACCATAAACATCTACCTAGCCTTACGATTTAGGATGATTGGCTTGGCCAAACACTTTCCTAGGTGTAGGCAAACAAATGATAAATGGAAAAGATAACTTGAAAAATAAATCTAAACTATGCAACCACAACAAGTGCACAAGGTGGAGGACAAAGCCTTCCGGTTTTGTGCACAAGTGGGTAATAAAATAATGAACTTGAAATAAAATTTATCCTAGCCACACAACCTTGTCTTAAGAACAAGTGGGCCAAACGAGTAAAATAAACAACGCTAAAATAAAATTCTTAACTCTAGCCTTACATTTTAGGATGGTTGGCTTGGCCAAACTCTTTCCTAGGTGTAGGCAAACTAAGAAAAGAAAAACGCAGAAATTTACAAGACCTTGAGAAATGCAAGCCCTTGGGACTCCCTTAGGCTTGCTTACAATGAGAAATAGAGAAAGAATGAAGTGGGTGTTTGTTACCCCAACTTGGGAGGTTGATCCTTAGCTTGTAGATGCTCCAATGGGCTGTAGATCCCTCTTTTTGTCACCAACCTGCAAAAAAACAGCAAGCGAAATGCTGCAAAAGTGACACAAACTCAAGAAAATTTCTGTTAGCTACACTGAAATTTTCTGCAGAAAATTTCAGCAAACAAATGTGATTAAAATGACCTATTCTATGTGTTAGAATACTAAAAAAATGAATGGAAAAGAACATAAATATATTGCAGAAAATTTGGAAGGTGAAAATGGATGAGATAAGCTAGTTTCCAGATCTAAAACAAGCTTCTCCAATCCTAGAAATGACCTGCAAATAATTGTGAGCAAGCTACAAGATAGAGCAAAGGGGTGAGTAGATATATTAGAGAAAACACAATACTTTGCTAGTCTAAACTACTCATCTAGATCTACAATAATACTATTGCAAATCTACCCAAGCAAAATACTTTGCTTGGGATCTCTACTCTAAAACTTGAAACAAATGCATGCACAAAGAAACCAATACCAAGTCACCTCCAATAGTTTGATGCACCAAGAATACTCTCAACACACCATATGCCTCCAAAGCTCTCCTTTATTATTGATAGTAGAAGGTTGCTGCAAATACTTGCAACAAACTTCTCTCCAAAAATCTTGAGCAAGAATGAGGAAGAGAAAAGAATGGGAGAGATGGGAGAAATTTGAGCATAGTAACAGTAGGCAAAGAATAGATGAGAAATGAGGAGGGGAGGGCCTTCATTTATACTTGGGAAGCAAGAGCTACCCCTCTTGGATGCTTTTCAAGTGTCAATTCTCAAGAGATATTGAGCATCTCAAGGAGGGGGGTGCACTTCTTAGGGTTTTGGCAAGTTAGGGTTTTAGTATGTGAGTGGGATGTGAGTTGGCATCCATTGACAAGTCAAACAATGAGTGTGAGTCACTAGGAGGGCGCACTTAGGGAGAGAGGAGGCCCCACCATTTAATTTTAGACTTTCTATGGTTTCTTCCTCAAGGGGGGCGCAACTTCCCTAGGGGGAATAACTTTATTCAGTGGTGGCTAAGTGGAAGGGGTGGATTAAGGTTAGGAAAGGGTTTGGGTATCTTAGGAATGGGTTTAGGCATCATCTCCCACCTTTTCTCTAATCATTTTGCTCATATTACAAAAATTTGACATTTTGACTATGTCGAATCAAGCAATTAAATTGCTGTTTTAGACCGACTTAGACTCCTCATGGACAAACACCTAGCAAAACTTGTCCAATTGAGCTGAAAATTGGTCCAAGGGTGTAGGAGGTCTCATTCCATTTCTTTTGAGCACAAATACCCCTATCAAAATCCCAAGGACCTAGTTTTAACATTTTTGATCAAAAAATAATTAAAATTACCATTAACTAGGTAATTTTAAAAAATAAAAAAAAAACTTTAGACTCGACGGAATTCCGCAAGACTCTAGGAAATGTCTAGCATGGTCATTTACAATATTCCTAGACACTAGCTACCATAGGGCTTAACCATTAGAACACCTTTCACCACTTTGGAGGATTATTGTGGGAGTGAAAAACTCAAGGGAAATTAATAAGGCTAGTTAGGCCAAATTAATAACCTGAGGAAAAAAACACTCGATGAAAGGACTTCTCTAATGATAAAGTCCTAGGCAACTGACCTAAACTCTGATCCATGCAGACCCATTACATTATTATCCCACGCAGGGGAGCGGAAATTCCAATTACAAAAATAAGTGCTGAAGGCCAAAACTGCCTTGTAGAACCAACAAGTCTTCAACTCGGTAGCACCATCAGGTGCATATCTTCATGGTACATGGAGTTGACCCCCTAGTTGAAATAGGTGGTCAACAGACGCCTTTGTGGAGGGTGCGCTGCACCTTGTCATGAATGCAATTGTTTCCTAGCCCATTCATTGCCATTTATTCTTTCTTAGCTTTCTTTCTTTTGATCTTTTCTTTTGTGCTACAAGGGAATAGTTGAGGGCCACTGTCCTGGCTTGGTGACTAGAGGTGACAATGTCATCCACAAAACATTTCATTGAAACGAGAAGGTCGACTCATGACGAGACCCCCTTTTTCTTGGATATGCAACCAAGAGCCACTACCCTGGCTTTGTCACTAGATAGGTGGTAATGTCATACTGCTACATGTTCATGGTCATAATAGGCTGGCTCGTGATGAGACCTCCTATCCATCAACTAATACCTTGAGTGTTCATGTTATCTTGTGGGTCCCCTTTTCTTACTGAGAATCTTTTCACTGCTTTCTCGGGGACCCCTTGGCGAATCATCTCGAAGGTTTCAAAATGGCTTTTAACTCTTGCCAACTACTTTTACCATCTAGGCCTTTAGCCCCTTCTTCCCACAAGGTAAGGTACAACCCTTCCTAGTGTATCCTATCCCAATGCCCAAAAGATGGGGAGATGGAAGGAATAAAGATAGAAAGTGGTAAGTATGGAGGGAACAGACGATGACTCTTCAAAGATCCACCCAGTAACAATCCATCCTAAAGGGAAATCAACTTACTAGGGAATCGTGTCACCCTCCCAGGTTTAAACAAGGCAAAGAGCATAATTTCCAAGCAAACATCATGAAATGAAGAATGATTCAATACAACATGTTCAAGTGCTTCAAATATCGGAGTGATACATACCATGATACTCAAACTCATTACTTCATGGAGCAAAACCCACTGCCACTTCAGGACTAGGCCAGTGTGATGGACGTTGCTGCTGGCAATATGTGGACTGTACTTGAAGAAAAGAGGGGTCCTCTGAGGCTATGCTTAGGTCGTTCGGCTCTAGACACTATTAAGGTTTAAGCTATTATTAGGTTTCTTTTCAATTTACTAGATAACCATAGCATAGATAGGATCACTGAGAGAAACACAATCACAAGATACACAACATTTATCTTGGGAAACCCTCATGGGGGAGAAAACCTAGCAAAAACTTCCTTAATATAGATAGCCAATACAATGCCAAGACAATAAACCAAACACTAGAGAATATCCTCCACTGAGCAATGCGCCTCTCTCTTCCTTCTCCCAACTGCAACTACCAAACTTGCGCATTGAGTGAGCGAATGAGTGAGTGATCAAATGAGGCGCTGGCTTCCTTTATTTATACAAACTGGCAGGTGCTGGAAAGGTGTCTCTTCACTGGACAGGGCTGACTTGTCTTCTTAGTGGTTAAAATCACTTTAATTAGCCTGGGGGTTGACTTCTCAATTTGCATAATATATTTAGGGTTTGACCAATCCACAAAAGGGGATTTGGTCAATTACAATGCCCGACATGATCAACCCACAAAAGGGGATTGATCTAATGAATTATAACTCAATAATAAATAGAATACTCTTTGCAGTTACAATATTTCAACACTTCCCCTTAACAAGAAGGGTATTCTACAACATCATCAGGAGAGAGAGAGGGCAGCAAAATCAACAACATCTGGAACACTGACTGGCATATCTATAAATCATTGGAAGTTTTTCTCATTATCCATATCATCATCCACAACAGGAAGCTGGAATGGCATCATCATCATCTGCATCAACATGGATTAGTATAACACTATAACATCATCATCATCATCAATAACAACACAAGGCTGATGCAACATCAACAACAACAACATCACAGCACGAAGGCTGGAGCATCATCAACAATAGTAGCATCATAGCATGAAGGCTGGAGCGTCATCAACATCAGCATTAGGCTGGAAATCTTCAGCGCGAAGCTGGCATCTCATCAACATCAGCACGAAGCTGGAAATCTTTAGCACGAGGCTGGCATCTTAGCAACATCAGCACGAAGCTGGAAATCTTCAGCACGAGGCTGGCATCTCAACAACATTAGCACGAAGCTGGAAATCTTCAGCACTAGGCTGGCATCACAACAACATCAACACTGTTATCGCACAGTTTGTAGCTAGGAGAAAATGCTATAAGATTGGCGGCCAAACTGGCATAACAGGAACCTATCCCACCCAATGTCACCACGATGGGGAGGTTCTTTCTCTTTAGGAAGGTTAGGCCTAGGGGAGACGTCCCCGGTGACCTGGGGTTTTGAAGAGGCAAAGGTTAATAGGATAAAGATAAGTTTCCCCCCTTCACAGATCACCACCAATTAGATGTTCTCGGCTAAACAACCAATAATAAAGTAAAACCCAAAGAAGTGTACCTGCCTGGAACAAGACAACAACAAACTGATATGTGCATGCTATTTCAATGGGTTAGTACTTCATATCAATCAAGAACTATCTGATGAACTTATAAGCAACTTGAATATAAATATTGACGGAGTCAATGTTTATCAATAGTAATAAAAATCATATCACTTTATCAATAATCACTTTAAATGGTGTGGCATTCAATATAACAAACCAACACTTTATTCAATTTATGCCTAAGACACCTTTCAACTGCTCACAAGATAAAACGTTGTTGCATTAATGATACAAATAGCATAAGGTAGCGACAACACTTAGGGTTAGTAGGGTTAGCTAGAGCTAGGGTTAGTGTAGTTAGGGTTTCAAAATTCAAAGAGTTTGAGAGTTGTTTGACCAAGTTCACTTCAACGTTGGAGGACTTCTAGATCAGTGCCTTAGGGTTTAATGGAGTCATAAATGAAGGACGAAAGAGTTGAAGGAGGGAAGACTTCAAGGACTAGAGGGAAAAGTTTTGAGGTGTTGCTAAGGCAAGGCCTCAAAATCAAAACCCTAGGGGAGAGAGGCTCACTCCGGTGTTGCTAAAGCAAGGCCTCGTGCTCTCTCCTCCTTCCCGGCAAAATGGCTAGCTCAACAATAAAGTATATGACCAGACAAGAGGGTTTGATGAGATAAGGTGTTGCTGCAACAAGGCCTTCCAACAAACCCTAGAAAGAGTACGACCCTAGTGTAGTAGACCTAGGCCAGGGACGTCTCACTCTTCTTGGCTTTAGAATAGTACGGCTAGTAAAGAGGAAGAAGGAATAAGATTGTAGCTACGACTAGGCTCTTTCTTCCTTCTTCAATGGCTAAAGGTTTCTCTATCAGGGGACATGAGACAATGACCTACTTGTGTGCTTGTCCCCTAGGGTTTTGTTTCAGCAAAATTCATAAACATATGCAAGAAATTAAACTACAACCATTCATCAAGAAGTTTTGCAGAAAAATACTTACAAATTCATCAAGAAATAACCATGCAAACCCTAGTTGTAACACCTTCCTTCAAGAGAAACACCATGAAATGCCAAAAAGTGTTCCTTCAACAAGTGTGCATCACTTAATTCAGCCAAATACCCAAGATAGGGCGCAAATTTCAGACCTCCTTATGGAGTGAATGAGTTATGATAAAAAAATGAGAGTCAAAATCTCTCATTTATACAAAACCTTGACCTAATTTTACATTTTAGGTCAGGTAAAAGGCCGACAAGGCCAAAATATCAAATCATATTGTTTTTACACTAAAATGTCAAAACTAAACCCTAATCAAGCAAAAAGGTGAGACGTCACCCCTTTCTAGGGTGACGTTATCCCCTATTAGGGCAAATGTAGCCTCCTGAAGCAAGATGTTAGCCCTCTTTGGGCTCCTCCAAGCTGCCACACGTGCCAACTGCCCTATCCATCTGCCAACACGCTCATGATGACGTCATAAGCCTCCTGGTGACGTCCTAGGCCATATAGAGTCCACGTCCGACTGAAAATGGGTTAATCCCCCTAGGTCCAGCTGTTCCGGGGTGCCTCTGGTGGAACATCCTCTTCTTCGGTGCAAAGTCTCTGATCAACCTTTGTCCTGTCTCTGCCCCTTGATGGGGTCTCAACATCCATCTGGTGGGCTCTTCAGCCCCACAGAGGTCCGAACTGATCATCTCCCCATGTGTACCGGTCCAAATGGTACCTGTCCGTCGGGTATGGTCCTGCACATCAAAGGCTACGTCCTCCATGGGCTCATCAGTCACATGGATCATAGCAATGCCAATCACATCTCATCATTAATATTATTAAACACATGCATAAAATCCCTAATACATCAGTTAACAACTCAAAGACGTTACACAAGCCTGCAATACAAGTCTGGGGAAAAGGACAAGGCGTCCTATTGGGCTAGTGTCCACAGGAAAAGGAAAGTTCCCAGAAAGACCTCATCCAAGCCATGTAAGTGGGTGATGTGGTCAGGGGATGTCCAAGCATGTGGGTGCAGTGAAGGCCAAGGATGCAAAAATGTTACCCGTGGGTGCCTTTGTAGAAGGCGAGCTGTACCTGTCATGGATGCATTTTTTCCAAGCCCATTCTTGCCGTTATTCTTTTTATTCTTTTATTCTTTATTTTCTTTTTTGTTCAAGAGCTAATCAGGGGACATTGCCTTGGCGTGGTGACCAGAGCTGACAGCGTTACCCACAAGTACTATCGCAGAAATGAGAAGGCTGGCTCGTGATGAGACCCCCTTTCCCTTGGCCATGCAACCAAGAGTCACTGCCCTAGCGTGGTAACTAGCTAGTGGCAATGTCATACTGCTAGGTATCCATGAACCTAGTAGGCTGGCTCGTGATGAGACCCCCTATCCTCTGGTTAGGTCTTGTTTTATTACTTTTCCGGGTCCCTCTTGCTGAGAAGCCTTTTATTGCTTTCTCGGGGATCCCTGGGCGAAGCATCTCGAGGTTTATTCTTAGGCTTTATCTTTTACCAGCTTGCTTTTACCTTGTGGGCCTTTAGCCCCTTCTTCCCACGAGGTAAGGTGCAATCCTAAAAGTAGGTCAACCCAATGCCCGGACAAGGGGAGTGGGACAAGTGAGCGGGAAATAAGATGGAACAATGGTACTATGGTGGGGGCGGACGATGGCTTTTCAGAAATCCCTCCAGTGGCAAACCAAAACCTACAGACATAGGCTTGCTAGGGCACCCTGTCAATCCCCCCAAAGATGGTCAAGTGGGCAAATGTAAGATCCAAGCTGTCATTAGAAATAAAAAGAATCAGATGCATATATTTAAAGGTTTCAATGATCAAAAGTGACACATACCATGATACATGGACTAATTACCTCATGGAGCAAGAACCATTTCTGATACAGGACCAAGCTGATGGTGATGGATGCTACTGCTGCTGACAAGACAAAGATGATGGAAGAAGAAAAGGTGGGCCCTCCAGGGCCATGCTCAGGTCAATCCTGCTCTTGGTACTCCATGTCTAGGACCTGTGGGCCTCGAGACATGATGTCCTAGTTATGCCTAAAAAGTGGGGATAAAATCTGGCTCCAACTCGGGGACATGTGCTCACCGTAGAGCGCATGAGAACCTCAACATCTCTGGCATAACCTGCAGACCTGCTTGATCTCAAAAGAAGTATCAGTAACAAAATTGGGGTGGTAATGCCACCCCAACATATATATATATATATATATATATATATACTGAAATAAAGCAATCAATAAAGGTGAAGCAAACTACTTACCTGTTTGCTGGATGTTGGGTGCAGTCAAACAACCAGTGAAGCCAATCTAGCAATGTCCCACAATACCTGCCTTTGTGCTTCATCATAAACCAAAACAGTGATAAATCAAGCACAAAGATGACATGGGTTAGAACATATATTATATCATCGGAAATCATAAAGTCTAACTCATGGAGGCGGGTGGGAGGGATAAAATCTTGCCAAGTCCATATCTGAGGAAAGCACTCAATCCACCTCCGGAAAGGGTCATGAAAAGTCCAAGGTTAGAAACACTGACTCTGAGGGTTGGTAAACTGTCTACCTAGGACGTCTTCGCACTCTGGAGCTCCGGAAGGAATCGACAAAGATCTAACAGAGGACTAGCAAACTCTTAAGGGAAGGTTGAAACACTGAGAAGATAAACCTGAACTTGTAGTTTTCAACCAACCCTTGCATTCTAGGGTTTGTCTCAGAGGAAACTCAATGTAAAAGACATACTTCCCAACTATACCTTTAATGAAACAACGAGGCAAAGTAATAATAGGTAGTTGGAGAAAAAGGTCATGAGAATCCTTTTTTAGGCAAAAAATGTTTTTACTCCTATCAAAATCCGAGCATAGTGGTGGTTGATAGTCATCTTTATAGGGTAAATCTAAGTGCTCTGAGGAGTACTCATCAAAGGCCTCAAGGTAAGACTGAAAATGATAAGGCAAATACTGTACTTGGTCAACCTTGGGTGTTTGGGGAGCGTCAGTAAAAATCTCATCTCCCTGTTGCCACTGGTCAAGAGCTTGCTGTGATAATTGCAAAGGCAACACTTGGAGATGACTCCTTATGTCATAGATGGGATCCATATCATAACCAACTGCATCCCACCTACGTCTCCCAACATGTATGAACTCATCAAAATCAGCTATGTCAGTATCAGTATCATAACATGGAGGGTTCAAAACATTCAAAAGCTCACCCATCTCCTCCTCTTTTTCCAAATCATAAAGTAGACAATTAGCTGAATCTTGGAGAGGAGGGCAACTTACTTTTTTTTCTTGTGCAGGAGCTTCGAGGACTTGGGTGTCTTTAACATGCATTACTGTCTTATCCTCATGAGTAGCCCCTTCTTCTTTGGTCGTACAACAAGGAAAATGCTCTTCGTTCAGGGATTTCGTTTCTCCATCACTCTCTGAATCATGAAGGAAGGTATCATCAAAATCCTGAAAAGGAAAGAAACTAACCTTATCGTCTTGTTGTTGTGCAGGTGGAGAAGGCTTGTGGATCGCTTCATCAAGAGGAGGAGGGCATTTTGATACTTCGTTGTTGGGTTCCGGCTCCTCAACTGTGTCCTCAATCATCCCTTGTCGATATGTGGTTTGTTCCCTTTCTTCTTGGAAATCATCAATGAAATTCTCAAGGGCAATCAAATTTTCCCTATTGAGAGTACCTGAGGCAAAGCGACATCTTATCCCGGACAAGGAGATGTTCTCTTCAATCCTTGCAGCCATGTTGTAGGCTTCATTTAGCGTCCTTGGGGCTTTCTTATCAAGGGGAAAACTCAGATACGCCAAAAGTGTGTTAATGTTTTATGCTGATATTATAGTTCTTTGCATTTCATAAAGATAAGAGCATAATAACCACAAGATCACTAAGAAATACACATCCACAAGTACACAGCATTTATCCTGGGAAACCCTCTAGGGGAAGAAAACCCA
>ML805014.1:14168-27265 GCA_009831015.1 Picea engelmannii | reverse complement strand
GTACCTGCCTGGAACAAGACAACAACAAACTGATATGTGCATGCTATTTCAATGGGTTAGTACTTCATATCAATCAAGAACTATCTGATGAACTTATAAGCAACTTGAATATAAATATTGACGGAGTCAATGTTTATCAATAGCAATAAAAATCATATCACTTTATCAATAATCACTTCAAATTTTGTGGCATTCAATATAACAAACCAACACTTTATTCAATTTATGCCTAAGACACCTTTCAACTGCTCACAAGATAAAACGTTGCTGCATTAATGATACAAATAGCATAAGGTAGCGGCAACACATAGGGTTAGTAGGGTTAGCTAGAGCTAGGGTTAGTGTAGTTAGGGTTTCAAAATTCAAAGAGTTTGAGAGTTGTTTGACCAATTTCACTTCAACGTTGGAGGACTTCTAGATCAGTGCCTTAGGGTTTAATGGAGTCATAAATGAAGGACGCAAGAGTTGAAGGAGGGAAGACTTCAAGGACTAGAGGGAAGAGTTTTGAGGTGTTGCTAAGGCAAGGCCTCAAAATCAAAACCCTAGGGGAGAGAGGCTCACTCCGGTGTTGCTAAAGCAAGGCCTCGTGCTCTCTCCTCCTTCCCGGCAAAACGGCTAGCTCAACAATAAAGTATATGACCAGACAAGAGGGTTTGATGAGATAAGGTGTTGCTGCAGCAAGGCCTTCCAACAAACCCTATAAAGAGTACGACCCTAGTGTAGTAGACCTAGGCCAGGGACGTCTCACTCTTCTTGGCTTTAGAATAGTACGGCTAGCAAAGAGGAAGAAGGAATAAGAGTGTAGCTATGACTAGGCTCTTTCTTCCTTCTTCAATGGCTAAAGGTTTCTCTATTAGGGGACATGATACAATGACCTACTTGTGTGCTTGTCCCCTAGGGTTTTGTTTCAACAAAATTCATAAACATATGCAAGAAATTAAACTACAACCATTCATCAAGAAGTTTTGCAGAAAAATACTTACAAATTCATCAAGAAATAACCATGCAAACCCTAGTTGTAACACCTTCCTTCAAGAGAAACACCATGAAATGCCAAAACGTGTTCCTTCAATAAGTGTGCATCACTTAATTAAGCCAAATACCCAAGATAGGGCGCAAATTTCAGACCTCCTTATGGAGTGAATGAGTTATGATAACAAAATGAGAGTCAAAATCTCTCATTTATACAAAACCTTGACCTAATTTTACATTTTAGGTCAGGTAAAAGGCGACAAGGCCAAAATATCAAATCATATTGTTTTTACACTAAAATGTCAAATCTAAACCCTAATCAAGAAAAAAGGTGAGACGTCACCCCTTTCTACGGTGACGTTAACCCCTATTAGGGCAAATGTAGCTTCCTAAAGCAAGACATTAGCCCTCTTTGGGCTCCTCTAAGCTGCCACACGTGCCAACTGCCGTATCCATCTGCCAACACACTCATGATGACGTCATAAGCCTCCTGGTGACGTCCTAGGCCATATAGAGTCAACGTCCCACTGAAAATGGGTCAATCCCCCTAGGTCCAGTTGTGCCGGGGTGCCTCTGGTGGAACGTCCTCTTCTTCTTCGGTGCAAAGTCTCTGATCAACCTCTATCCTGTCTCTGCCCCTTGATGGGGTCTCAACATCCATCTGGTGGGCTCTTCAGCCCCACGGAGGTCCGAACTGATCATCTCCCCATGTGTCCCGGTCCAAATGGTACCTGTCAGTCGGGTATGGTCCTGCACATCAAAGGCTACGCCCTCCATGGGCTCATCAGTCACAGGGATCATAGCAATGTCAATCACATCTCATCATTAATATTATTAAACATATGCATAAAATCCCGAATACATCAGTTAACAACTCAAAGACGTTACACAAGCCTGCAATACAAGTCTGGGGAAAAGGACAAGGTGTCCTATTGGGCTAGTGTCCACAGGAAAAGGAAAGTTCCCAGAAAAACCTCATCCAAGCCATTTAAGTGGATGATGTGGTCAGGGGATGTCCAAGCATGTGGGTGCAGTGAAGGCCAAGGATGCAAAAATGTTACCTGTGGGTGCCTTTGTAGAAGGCGAGCTGTACCTGTCATGGATGCATTTTTTCCAAGCCCATTCTTGCCTTTATTCTTTTTATTCTTTTATTCTTTATTTTCTTTTTTGTTCAAGAGCTAATCAGGGGACACTGCCTTGGTGTGGTGACCAGAGCTGACAACGTTACCCACAAGTACTTTCGCAGAAATGAGAAGGCTGGCTTGTGATGAGACCCCCTTTCCCTTGGCCATGCAACCAAGAGTCATTGCCCTGGCGTGGTAACCAGCTAGTGGCAATGTCGTACTGCTAGGTACCCATGAGCCTAATAGGCTGGCTCGTGATGAGAGCCTCTATCCTCTGGTTAGGTCTTGTTTTATTACTTTTCCGGGTCCCTCTTGCTGAGAAGCCTTTTATTGCTTTCTCGGGGATCCCTAGGCGAAGCATCCCGAGGTTTATTCTTAGGCTTTATCTTTTACCAGCTTGCTTTTACCTTCTGGGCCTTTAGCCTCTTCTTTCCTACGAGGTAAGGTGCAATCCTCATAGTAGGTCAACCCAATGCCCGAACAAGGGGAGTGGGACAAGTGAGCGGGAAATAAGATGGAACAGTGGTACTATGGTTGGGGCGGACTATGGCTTTTCAGAAATCCCTCCAGTGGAAAACCAAAACCTACAGACACATGCTTGCTAGGGCACCCTGTCAATCCCCCCAAAGATGGTCAAGTGGGCAAATGTAAGATCCAAGCTATCGTTAGAAATAAAAAGAATCAGATGCATATATTTAAAGGTTTCAATGATCAAAAGTGACACATACCATGATACTTGGACTAATTACCTCATGGAGCAAGAACCATTTCTGATACAGGACCAAGCCGATGGTGATGGATGCTACTGCTGCTGACAAGACAAAGATGATGGAAGAAGAAAAGGTGGGCCCTCCAGGGCCATGCTCAGGTCAATCCTGCTCTCAGTACTCCATGGCTAGGACATGTGGGCCTCGAGACATGATCTCCTAGTTATCCCTGAAAAGTGGGGATAACAAACACGAAGCTGGAAATATTCAACACTAGGCTGGCATCACAACAACATCAACACGAAGCTGGAAATCTTTAGCACTAGGCTGGCATCAACACTATTTCCCCTTTCGAGGGAGGTCCTTTCGGACTACACCAAGCTTATCTCGAAAGTGCTGAAACTTTACACGAGATAGAGGCTTGGTCAACACATCTGCGACGTGTTCATTCATGCTAACATACTGGAGCTTTATGGCTCGTCTCTGCACCATATAACAGATGTAATGATATCGGATCTCTATGTGTTTTGACTTGTCATGGAACACAGGGTTCTCTGTCATCTTTATGCAACTCTGGTTATCACATAGGGTCACAGTTGCTTCCATCTCTAGATCGAATAGACCTGTCAACAACTTCCGAAGCCATATGGATTCACAACTAGTGAAACATGCAACAATGTATTCTGCTTCTACTGTGCTGAGAGCAATGCTTGATTTCTTTCTACTCTGCCATGAGATCATGGCTGACCCCAGACTGAAACATCTTGAAGTGCTCTTTCTGTCAGAGACACTTCCAACCCAATCTGAATCGGTATAACCACTCGGTCTGAAGTCATGATCTCTATTATAACTGAGACCACAATCTAATGTACCCTTAAGGTACCTCATCACATGTTTTGCAGCAACCAAGTGAACACATCTGGGCTCTACCAGAATATGACTCAAGGTGTTCACAGCAAAACATATATCTGGCCTGGTGTTCGTTAGATACATCAACGATCCAATGATCTGTCTGTACAACGTAGCATCAATCAATTCTGACGAAGTGTCAACCAGGAGCTTCAACTTTGTTTCCATGGGTGTATTCATGGATTTGCACTCCAACATATCAAATCTCTTCAGTATTTCAACTGCATAGTTCCCTTGGTTAAGGAAGATCTTCTCTGGGCTCTGCCAGACCTCAAGACCTAAGAAATAGTGCATTAGGCCAAGGTCTTTCATCTCAAATTCTGCAACGAGCTTCTTCTTACAATCAATGATGAGCTTTTCTTCTCTAGTTAAGAATAAGTCATCCACATACAACAACAATATAACAGGCTCATTATTCATAACCTTGAAGTAAAGGTTATAATCAACTTTAGTCTTTGTAAAGTCAAGAAACTTTCAATCCTTCCATACCAAGCTCTAGGAGCTTGCTTCAATCCGTACAGAGCCTTCTTCAACTTGCAGACACGAGTCTTCCTGTCTTCAACTTCAAACCCTTGAGGTTGTTCTATATACACTTCTTCTTCAATGACACCATTCAAGAAAGTTGTTTTCACGTCTATCTGGTGTAACTTCCACTTCATCCTAGCTGCAAGAGATATGATGGTTTTGATTGAAGTGTATCTGGCTACAAGAGCAACCGTCTCTTCATAGTCAATGCCTTCCTTTTGAGAAAAGCCACGAGCAACAAACCTTGCTTTATATTTCTCAATACTTCCATTAGCAACATGTTTTATTTTGAAAAACCATTTGGAAGATACCACATCCTTGCTCTTTGGTCTGAGAACTATTTCCCATACATAATTCTTTATAATGGATTGGTATTCTTCTGTCATGGCATCTGCCCATTCTTTCTTCTGAATAGCTTCTTCAAAGCAAGTAGGCTCCTTCTCTAAGAGATCACACATCAAAGCCATACAACTGGAGAATGGCTTGGGTTTCTTGACTTGTCTCATGGTTCCTTCGGGGGCACCATACTTCTCTCCATCTTGGATAAGTTCCCTTGCCCAGGATGGTTTTCTCTTGTGGGAGATCGTCATCTGGGGAGGTTCTTGGGATTCTATTATGTCACGATCTTCTAGAATCTCCTCATTAGGGGAAGTTATGGCTTCCCTCACTGGTTCTGCAACTCTGGGAGCCACAGGTTCTTCTTCATATACTTCTTCAAGCTGGCATCTTCTTGATTTCTTGAGTGCTGCATCTTCATCAAAGGTTACATCCCTGTTGATCTCAATATGATGGTAACCTGGTATATAAACTCTAAAGGCCTTGGAGACCTCACAGTATCCAACAAATATTCCCTTCTTTCTTGAAGGGTCCAACTTGGTTCTCTTCTCTTTCGGAATGTGTACAAATACTGGACAACCAAATATTTTGAGATGGCTTACTTTTGGCTTCTTTCTGGAGAACATCTCTTCAGGGGTCTTGAACCCAAGTGCACTATGGGACAATCTATTTTGTACATATACTGCTGTTTTTGCTGCTTCTGCACATAAGTGCATTGGAAGATCTTGATCATGGATCATAGTCTTCATTGCTTCCATTATAGTTCTGTTCTTTCTTTCTGCTACACCATTTTGTTGAGGATTGTAGGTAGTGGTGAGCTCCCTCTTGATCCCGACATCTTTGCAAAAGTTTGCAAACTCTTTTGAGGTGTATTCTCCTCCATTATCTGACCTGAGTATCTTGATCTTTCTTTCAGAGAGATTCTCTATCAAGGCTTTGAATTCCTTGAATTTACTGAACACTTCATCTTTTGATTTCAAAAAGTAAACCCAGGTTTTGCGAGAATAGTCATCAATAAAAGACACATAGTATACATATCCACTGATGGAGGTTGATGGCATTGGGCCACATACATTTGAGTGAATGAGCTCTAGGACTCCTTCTGCTTTACTGTCTCTCTTTAGGAAAGGGTTCTTGATGTTCTTTCCTTGTGCACATCCGTTGGACACACCTTCATGGTCAACCTTGAATTCTGGTAGACCTGTGACTGCCTTGCTTACATATGGTAATGCCTTGTAGTTGATGTGAGCTAGTCTTCTATGCCAAAGTTCACATGGATTCTGAATGGAATGGGTCAAGGCTGCTTCTGAGTGACCCTTTAGCTTATACAAGCCACCTTCTTCTTTTCCAATAACAATTGCTTCTTCCATGATTGTTCCTTTGGGCCACATAAGAACTTCTCCATCTATGAAGGCAACTCTGAAGCCTTTCTTCTCTAAAGCTGAGATAGAACGTAAGTTCTTTGTCAAACCTGATACATATAGTACATCCTTCATCTTCATTGGGGTCCCTGAATCAAGTTTGTAATTTGATTCTCCTACTCCTTTGATAGGGTATTGATAATCATCTCCAAGTGTAACTTTCTAGGGAAACTTCTTTTCTGTAAGGCAATAGAGAATGTCTCTTTGACCTGTCATGTGCTTGGAAGCACCGCTGTCTATGAGCCAAGTGTCCTCACTAGGTGATACTGATCCTGAGAGGGTAGAGATTAAGACATAGTCTTCAATCTGTTCTTTTATCATCTTTGTGGGTGGCTCTTCATCTTCAACTGTATGGGCATGGTGCCTCTTGTTTCTCTTCTTGAATTCTTTTCGTCTAGTTGGACAATTCTTAGCAATATGTCCCATCTTGTCACAATGGTAACATTTGTAGGATGAGAAATATTTTTCTCTTCTTTGACCTTTCTGAAACTTCTGGAATCTCCTTGGAGGGTGAGATTCTTTATGTATGAATTTGTTTTGGGGGTGAGACTCCTTATGAGTTTCTTTTTGGAAGAAGACCTATTTCTTCCTCCTTTAGTATGAGTAGCTAGGGCTTGATCTTCATCTCTCGATAGTAACGCTTCTCGGTTAGCTACTCTTGCTTCTTCTTGAACACATTCTTCCCAAAGACTGTCAAAGTTCAATTTCTCCTTTCTGGCACAAATAGTTTGGATGAATGCATCCCAAGGTCTTGTGAGACCATTAAGGGTTGTCATTATAAGTTCATCTTCATCTAGAGTATCACCAATTGCTTCTAGCTGTTCTTTGAATTGTGATATTCTAGAGAAGTATTCCTGAATTGTTTCTCCCTTCTGCATCCTTGTACTTTTGAGTTGAGTTCTTAGATTCATCTTCCGATTGATGTTCTTTCCTTCATACAATCTGGTTAGGGCATCAAACATTTCTTTTGGAGTCTACTTTGAAGCCACTTGAGGAATCAAGTGATCTTTAATAGAATTTGCAATGATTCTTTTGGCCCTAACTGTGTCCTTTTGGTGTTTTTCTTTAGCTGCAACATCGGTAGGTTTTGGTACATCTTCTTTAATGAATCTTGCTAGGTCATTCTCTTCAACAATGAGTGCAATCCTATACTTCTAGGCACGAAAGTTTTCCACACCTTCTAGCTTGTTAACAAGCTTAGTGCTTGTAGACATCTTTACCTGGAGCTAGGAAAATGACAAAAAATTGAAAATGCTCAGAATTTAATCTTGAAATTACTAGGAGGTGCGCTTCGCTGAGGCGAGTATCCTGGTGCAGTTAGATTTCAGAAAATCCAAATTTTTCCCCTTCAAACTTGACCAGTAGAATTCTGGATTGGTACTTCTAGTACTGGTTCTGGTTTCTTGGTTTTCTGGTACTTCTGGTTTTCTGGTACTTCTGATTTTCTGGTTTTCTGGTACCAATGAAAACTAGGGTTTCACTTTCCGGGAGTTCTATCCACTGAAAAAGTGTGCTGAAGGTGCAAAAGAGTTCCCTAGGCTAGGGCACACTTTTCTAGATGATTTTTAGGTTGATATTCCTATTAAAAAAAAAGCCCTAATTTTCTTGTACGACAACAATGACGTTTTTCTTTATCCAGTGAAGATGCTCTCTTCAGTTTAGCTCTGATTCCATGTTAAGGTTTAAGCTATTATTATGTTTCTTTTCAATTTACTAGATAACCATAGCATAGATAGGATCACTGAGAGAAACACAATCACAAGATACACAACATTTATCCTGGGAAACCCTCATGGGGGAGAAAACCCAACAAAAACTTCCTTAATATAGATAGCCAATACAATGCCAAGACAATAAACCAAACACTAGAGAATATCCTCCACTGAGCAATGTGCCTCTCTCTTCTTTCTTCTCCCAACTGCAGCTACCAAACTTGCGCACTGAGTGAGCGAATGAGTGAGTGATCAAATGAGGCACTGTCTTCCTTTATTTATACAAACTAGTAGGTGCTGGAAAGGTGTCTCTTCACTGGGCAGGGCCGACTTGTCTTCTCAGTGGTTAAAACCACTTTAATTAGCCTGGGGTCTGACTTCTCAATTTGCATAATATATTTAGGGTTTGACCAATCCACAAAAGGGGATTTGGTCAATTACAATGCCTGACATGATCAATCCACAAAAGGGGATTGATCTAATGAATAATAACTCGATAATAAATAGAATAATCTTTGCAGTTACAATATTTCAACAGGGACTCCATGTTTGGAACCTGTGGGCCTCGAGACACGATCTCCTTAGATATCCCTAGGCTAGGGGATAACAGTGACGTTAGAGTAGGACCCCTAATTAATAATTATTTCTCATATATATATATATATTTTCATGTGGTTTACGGCACCGGATATCTGTGCTTGCTACGTCCATGGAATCCCCCCCCCCCCCGAAATCCGTGAGAGAACATAGGGAGGCCGAGTATTTTCGGAATATTGGGGGCTCAACAACAAGAGCATCTTATAGACCCATTTAAGGGCACAACATGTCACTCACAAGGAATTGAACCTGGGTGGGGAGGGTAACAATCATTCCTCCCAACCACCCAAGCTACATCCAATGGACAATTATTTCTCATATATATAATATACTTGGGTTTATTACTTATCTCCTCTACTTGAGATGCTTTGTCCTCAAAGCTGGAATTTGAGATGCTTTGTCCTCAAAGCAGGAATAGACATGCGGGAGATCCAAAATTCTACCATGGTTTAACAATAGATCATTTCTTTGTCTAGTACACGAAGGACCCCATCCATCATGAAGGCTGAGAAATGAATCCCCTGAACAGTCAGAAGAATGTTTTACATATGACGTGGATCTGAAAAATGTCAAGTAGAGGTTGATGCAACAATAGTGATGAAATATGGATCTTGATCCTTGAATTCAGCTTGTGATGTAAGATCTTCAAGGAAGGTTGCTTGGATTCTTTGGGATTTGTCATGTATTTGGTGGAAGTGACCAAAACTTCATAAACATTTATCAACTTATCTTGATGTAATGGTTGGAACGTCTGTTTCATCATCAACACTGATGAAATTAGGCCCTTTTTCTGTCAGATACAGCCATATCTTTGATGCACAACGTCTAACAATATTTACAACCAGTGCATGGGCAGCTGTTGAAATGTCCTCCTTTTCTCTTTTGAATCTAGTAAGTAAAATATATATTGAAGTTGTTATGATATGCCTTCGCTCATGCTGAACCCAAGTCATAATTGTTTGCACCGAGTCAGATACATTTTTAGTGTAATTCTCACTAGCAGTAGCAAAGAAATGTTGAAACATTTCAAAGATGAGATTATAACCCTCAAGGTCCAACATGACAATTTATGGCCCGATTTTTGCAACAGTTACTAGAGTTCTTATTGTCGTTTCAAATGTGGGATTGTTCATCTGACCTAGTCCTTTGTCTTGGTGCCTTAAAAGCTCTGCTTTACCATTGCACCTGTCAATGAAAGCACTGCTTCTTCCATTGTCTTAGAACATGACTGTTCCACCACAGATAAATAATCGTCTACTTGCTCCAAAGCACGCACCAGTTCATCCTTGGACCGAGGTGCGTGTTCGAGCCACTGCCCAACTTCAAAGAGCTTGTGCATGAGTTCATTCTTGTTACTAGGACCAATTTGATTACTTTTGTCAGAAAGGTCCTTGCTTATTTAGTCAAAGATTTTATTATGACAGTAATATGGTACCACCATAAAAGGCACCTTGTTCATTTTAATTTAGGGTTCACCTTTATATTGTAATATTCCTTACTTCACATTTTACAAATCTTCTTTTACAAAATGGTAATGTTTGTAGTATAATTATTAAATGTATAATATATATTATAAAAATAGGATTATACTTTTTTTTTCCAAGGAAAACCTTGTGAGGAAACCCATGGGTTGCTTCCCCACATTCATGGATGGCATTCCTAGTAAACTTGTTAGTGTAAAAAAGTGTGCCTCATCCAAGGGGATTCAAACTGGGCACCTGTCGGCATGGAACTAGCCAAATTCCCAACAACCAATTGAGCTAACCTTTTGGGATATATATATATATATATATATATATATATATATATAGATAGATAGATAGATAAAAATATATGTAGTTTCATAATATATTATCCAAATACTGCCCAAGGCAGAACTGTTACAGAAAATGATTTGGAGGAACCACAACTCAAACAAAATCCAAGGCTATTATGCTGGCATCCATCATACTCACTTACAAAGTCTATTTGCATTCTATTTGAATATGAATATGAGCTATTGGAGATTTTATTAGAACTATGTATACTATTAGCTAGGTCCTTGTTTCTGCGTAATCCACACCTCGGGTCACGTGGAAGAAATCTTCAATCAACTGGGTGTGGCCTTGGGGGCAAGTCTCGAGTTGGGTAGCTGTCACCTGAGACTCGACTCCTCCGTCTAGGCTAACTCCCAGCTAAGCCAAAGGGGGTAGTCCCTAATAAAAGAATCTAAGGTTTATTAGATCTAAGCACAATATAAATCTAGGAGTTAATATGAAACAAAAAAAGTGCGACTATTCTAGCATCATATAATGACACAAATAAATAATTGCTTAAGCAAATCAAATACTTCAAGATAACTGATAAGCAAATATAATACTTGAAAGTAAATGAGAAATACTGATGATAAGCAAAAATGGAAATATGTAGACCAGTGCCAAAAGTAAAGTGTTGCTGTGAGATGTATGTGTTGCAAATGCTCTTGATAAATTTTATTAATTAAAGATGACTGGTTGAATTAGTGGGTTAATTTAGTGCAGTGGACCGATATGGCGAGTCCACTCGTGCATGCAAGATTGCAAGTGTGAAAAAGGTAAAATCTAATCTAATGTGTGGCCCTTTAGCAATTATCCCTCAAATGGGTACACACAAGACTGCAAGACTTCCAACGAGGAGAGACTAGGTCTCAAAGTTTCCCCTTGAAGTCACATGCAATCCCACGAGTATTGGTCCCTTTGAGCAATAATGGAAAAAGGATTTTCCTAGTTAGACTACTCCACACCACTCAGTTCCATTTCTGATTGCACCATAGATCAAGCAAAACTCGCAATGGTCAAGAGCATACTAAGGCCCTGAGGGGGAAGGTTCTTTATTTTGCAAAAAGGAAATAACTGAAACAAATTGCAAAAATGAAATCTAAACTAACTAATCTAGAAATTGAAACTAAACTAAATGTTTTGCGGTGCTTGGGTTTATTTTAGATTTATTTTAACTTGCAAAAATAGAAATAAGCAAAAGAAAGAGACAAAACACAAAAAGAGACAATTTCCCTCAGGGGCTGGGGGGATGGCAGGCCTAGTGGGTTATCCCACTCTTTCTTTTTTGGTTACACCTCTTTGGAAGAATGTTTGTGGTCCTTTTATAACTCAAGGCCAACAAACTTACAAATTTATTGTAGAAAAAATAGATTGGAAGAAGGTTAGACGCCTTGGGTGG
Source organism: Picea engelmannii (assembly GCA_009831015.1). NCBI lineage: Eukaryota > Viridiplantae > Streptophyta > Pinopsida > Pinales > Pinaceae > Picea > Picea engelmannii. Next base: position 15,767 of record ML805014.1, on the reverse strand, counting down.
TCCCGGATGCTCCGGATCCTCGAAATTCGTGTAGAGTTTCCCCTTGGCTGTTCGCTAAACCTTCAAAAACAGCAAGCTAAAGTGGAAGGAAGTTGACCAAAATTGATGTGGGACAGCCTACAAAAGATGTTAGACTTTATGCCAAAAAATACCGAAAGAAAGCTTAAGGGAAATTAGCAAGGTTTGACTAAGAAAGCAAACAAAGGAAAGCCTTCTTAGTGGCTTTTTGTTTTCTGTTAGGGACAGCAAACAAAGAGGCTCTAAGATTGCAAAATACGAAAAATGAAAGCTCTTATAATTTATCTACCTTTTAGCTTTAGATTTAACTGTGAAATTGCTTAAATGATAAACTTTTTAAATGGTAGATCTAGCTTTAGATGAAATGAAATAGAAATCTAGATCTAACTTGCATGCATGCAAAAGTGAAATTGAATTTAACTTTACAATTAAATTGAACTCTACTTATTGCATGCAAGGAAAGTAACCAAAGACTTTTTTGATTTTGTGAAAGAGAGAGAGATATGCTTGATAGCTTGGAACCCTTGGGCAATGGGGTCTCCCAGTGGAATGATGAGGAACTATGTCTTTAGAATCTTGGAGTTGTGGAAGATGCAAGCTAGCTCAACCACCTCTCCAAGTGATGAGATCCTGTATGCTTTAAATACTTGCAAAAAATTGTTAACTTCTTGGTGTCACTTACAAGAGAAACTCGAAGGGCATGTTAGTTAAACCGAAACCTACATGCACATCAAAACCTCTCAAATAGACAAACAATAGGATTGAAAAATCAAACAAGCTTGATTATCCTATCCTACTGGGTGACAACACCCCTTCAAAGGCCAATGCTAGCAATAAGATTAAAGCACATGACAATGATCATTCACACAATAACACAAGCCACCTTTGACCTCCAAAGCCTTTTATTCCAACACAAAAAGTGTTACAATGATAGTACAACCGCAAGCTTCACCAAAACTCTCATTAGCTAGAGTGAGTAGAGAATGCTTGCTTAAATAGCAAAGAGGGCGTAAATCCCAATGAGGGAGGGCACACCATCTAAGAGAGGAAGAGACAAATGGAAAGAGGGGTGAGTGACACATCTCCCAAGAACTCAAGTAAAGGTGTCACAAGTCCAAGAAAAAGAGAGGGAGGGGCGACACATGGCCCAACAGAGGTGGTGTAATGTTCCTGACTTGGCTAGTCTAGGAAACGCTGCTAATGTGTGTGTAGGATCAAAGGTTTACAACATATAAATGATCATACAAATAATAAATGCGACAAAGGACTGCAAGTTTGTATTATGATATCTCTGTGGATTACAAAAATGGCCGAATGCGGCTGAATACTGACAATACTCGACTAGATCAACATACAAAGGATCTTAGCCGGAATATAAATAAGCAACTGCGACTGAATAACAACACTCGGCTAGATCAAAAGACAAAATGATCTTAGTCGGAATACAAATAAGCAACTGCGACTGAATAACAACACTCGGCTAGATCAAAAGACAAAAGGATCTTAGCTGGAATACAAATAAGCAACTAAAAGATAATACCCGGAATATGGGAGCACTGAAGAATGATGGAAGACCTGGAT
>ML805014.1:1787-14068 GCA_009831015.1 Picea engelmannii | reverse complement strand
AAGGGAGGAGGGGCGCACCCTCTTCTTGGGATCTCCTCCCACGTGACACAACAGCACCCAATCTTACCCATAACTCCATATTAAGTGCCATCGAGACTCAGTGAACTAAGAGAGAGGGTGATTTAGATTGGAGACAAGACAAAACATGTTTTCGACATGTTTCCTTAATAACAAGGATGCTGATTTATTTGTCTTTTATTCACCTTTTTTGAGTAAAATTAATTTTTGATGAGCAAAAGTCCATTTTTTCTTTCAAAAAGGGGGGACAAGGGTAAAAGGGGTATTCTGGGTTAGAAAACAACACCCCCCAAGGCATATAATGCCTCCTAGTACCACTTTTTTATTATTACATCAATTTACAAAGTAAAAATCCCGTTTTGCAGGAAGTTTTACAATTTATTAAAATAATTAAAAAATCCTAGAGGGACCTAATGCATGTCCATAAGACTCTGGGTAAATGTCTAGCATGGTAATATACATTAGACACTAGACTTAGAAAACACACACTAAAACCTAACCATTAGTACACACTCCAGCTTTGGAGGTTGTGAGTGAAAAAACTTAGAAATTATAACTCGCTAAAGAGTAAGATATAATTAACAAGTGATAAAAAACACTCCAGAGTATGCACTGATGATCAAGTCTTAGGAGTTGAGCCTTTTACATAACAGAGAAATCATGCTTAGCTCATTTTATTACAATTCCCCCATGGGGGTATGGATCATGCTTAAAAGAAAAAGAAGACAGAATTTTTTTGAAGGGGCCATAAGGCTCGATTGTACTTCTGAACTTTGAATTTGAACAAGTATCTTGTTCAATCTTTGCAGTTCATCGTCAGTCCTGCCTGGTGCAACTAGGGAGGTAACAGTCCCAAATGAGTCTCCCTAACAGGTCACAGAGTAACCACATAATTTAGAAAAAGGATACAAGAAAAATATCCACCAAGATTCTCCAGTGCTGGAAGAGAATAATTACAAGAAGGAGAGGAGAGAAAAGGAGGAGATATTGCTGAGTTATTGAACCATTGTAATAGATAGGCTTTGAATGACTGCAATCTATGTGCCAGGCTTTGGTTTCTCCTCTTCAATTGGGCAACCAAGACCAACCAATGCTCTGAACACTTGACCAATATTTTTGTTTGTCTCTTCTTGCTTCTTGAGAATCTGTTCCTTGGAGTAGTCGAGTTTTTGCTCCATGCGCTCCCACTTGGTTTCCTTGGGCTTTGAAGAAGAACTGACATTACTTTCCATTGCTAGGGCACTGGTTCGAGGGATCACAAAGTCTAACACTATAAAGCCACACTATACCCTGCTCGCAATCCTAAAAACAAAAAATGATAGTGCCAGAATGAGAGAACAATGTAAGTTATTTGAAGAGCCCATGAATTCTTTAAATAAATGTTGAGGGAGGCTTGGCAAGTTCCTTGCCAAATCTATCCACTGATTCAGAGAGATCTGGAGGCATCAAGAAGATCAGAACTAGGGGAGATGAACTATCCCGATAGATGGAAGTGCTGATATAAGATGTCAAATCTCCAATGATCGTCATCTTTATCAAGTGGTTGATAAATTGAAGCATGAGAGGGCTCAACTATTGTATATATAGAAGGAGGAGATAGCTCTTGTAATTATTATCATCATTGTACTCTATTCTTTGTATTGTCTTGGAGAGGTCTTGTAGGGAGCAAGACACTAGAGTTCATGAGGAAACCCTAGGAGCTAGATTCTAGGGTTCATGAGGAAACCCTAGGAGCTAGATGCTAGGGTTCATGAGGAAACCTAAGGAGAAGACAAGGAGAGAGAGAGAGAGAGAGAGAGAGAGAGAGAGAGAGAGATGTCTTGGATGTTCATGGAAAGATTGTCCTTGTGTGATGTTAGGGTTTATACTATGCATGTAAACCCTAGAGAAGAACATGATGTTGGAGATGATGATGGCTCTTATGGCTCTTGTTGTAGCTCTAGGGTCTCTACCCTTGTAGTAGACATGGATATAAGATAAGATAATTTTATTAATGTCTAACTAATGACCACAAAAGTAGGTCAAGGTACCGTGGAGTACAATGATGTCAATACAATGTAGGAGTACCAAAAGGTCTCCTATAAAAGGTGAGATGTAGAAAGTAAAGTCCAATAAGGTAGAGTAGTAGAGAGTGAGATCTACTCCAAGGCATGAAGAGTCCTCGACCCCGAGTTCAAAGACTTTCTCTAATGAGATGTACCGTAGGAGAAGATCTATGGACAAGAGGAACCAAAAGAAAGGAAGTACGTCTGTCATGGAATGGACCCATCTCTTCCGAGGTTGAATGAAGAAAGCTGAGTATAGTTGGGTGTCCCGAGGGGGAACTAGTGGGGTGCCTGGATCGTCCACTGTGCCACTGACTGGTAGCGGTAGTGCACCAACGAGGTCTGGGGGATCAAATCCGTCTCCTGGGAAGGGATTTGTTTTGGTCATGCCGCTGAAATCTTGTGGGACGAGGGAAGGTCCCACGGGTCCACACTGATCGAGATTTTGAGGCTGCGTTTGGTGTGAGTCTTTTGCTTAGTGCCCCTTCCTGAGGGTAACACCGTGAAGAAGGAGGTGATCCGCTGAGTAGGGTTTGGTCTCATAGGAGGCTGAAGAGTATGGGCTCTAAGCTCGAGGGCCTACTGTATGTATAAGGCTAAGCACCGTTGATCCAGATACCTGAAGAAGCCCATGAGGGTCTGAGTCCCCCTGAATAAACAATGGAACTGCTCCCTGATCTCATAATAAATGGAGCAACGGAAGAAGAAGTTCTCCTCAGTCTCGACCTCCTGTAACTAGCACAGCTGACAGACCCTGTCCGATCGATCAATCTAGTGGTCTGTCTGTACCCGAAGTCTATGAGAGCCCACTCTGAATTGGCCTAGAGGAATGCAAAGAGCATGTACCCAATGGTGAAATGTACACTATGGTTGAACGATGAACCCATCGCTAAGCTCCAAGAAATGCTCGGCGTAAAAGGCCATGTTTGGGTGTAACCCACCAGGGGGGGTTTACCTAAGTGATTTGGATAAACTTCCTATAAATGTCATCTCTGATGATTTTGTTCAACACCTTTTTGGTCGATAGGATATGGTCAAGTGCATCTAAGGAATACTGAAACAAAGGGAGGTGATCAATCTGAATGACCACAGACTCTAAAAGATCTGACACCCTTGCAAACCAACCTCAAGCCCGAACTAATGGGCTATAGAGGGAAATGGTCTCAGAAGAGTAATGAGCCAAGTATGGGTACCGATATCGACCCTTCGTTGAGTCAGCTAAGCCCCTGATGCGATGTAGAAAAGAGACCAGTCCGAACACTGTCTCAAAACTCTGCTAGGATGATGTGATGAGGGATTGACTGGTTGCATCTAATGATGCGTTGGAGGAGAAGGGTCTGAACTCTCCATAGAGGCCCAATCAGACACTAGTAAGGAGGCCCCCCAAATTTCCGAGCCATAGAGAACAATGGGTTTTATAAGGGAGTCCATGAGAGACATCTTGGCTGAGATGTCCTCAAAATGGTGGGTGAAACATTGTCTCTCGAGAAGGGATAAAGACCCATAGCCCTTGATAATCCGAGGCCCGGTCGCAAACTAAAATGGGGTGCTGTAATTCGTACTCCCAAGTACATGTACGTGCTGGTGATCTCGATCTCCTCCCCTCTGAAGAAGAAATGAATATCTACGGACTTCTTCGACCTGTTGAAGATCATAACCTTGGTTTTATCCAGGTTGACCATCAACTGCCGAAGATTGCAAAAGAGAGCTTAGGCATCCAACTATCTCTATAATCCTTCTGGAGTCGAGGCTAGGAGGACCACATCATCGACGAAAAGCAAGATGGATATCAAAACTTGGTGGAGGAGACATCCCTCACTGTCCTGGATATGCTCGTGAAGAAAGGCCTCTAGCTCATCAATATAAACCCCAAACAATGTGGGGGATAGTGGGCAACCCTGTTTAAGTCCGATGGTACTCTTGATGAAATATGACATCCCGTGAACTATACGAAGACGACCAAGAACCAACTCATAGAGGTGCATGATGGCAATTAGTAGGGTATGGGAGATGCCAATGTCTTGAGCCTCTGGAACATGGCTTCTCTCGAGACAGAGTTGAAAGCCTTCCGAAATTCTACAAAGAAACAATAGACTTTTGAAGACCGATGTTGTGCCTCCTCAATGATGGCCTAGAGGGTAAATATGTGATCAATGGTCTGATGAGCGAGTCAGAATCCTGCTTGTCCCCTAGCTTCGAGGTGTTTATGCCCCAACTCACTAGAGAGCTTCCTGTGGTGATCCATAGCATAGAGCTTCGAGAAAGTATGGCCCACTATGATCGTCTTGTAATTGTTGGGATCCAAGCTGGGGACCGATTTGTGTATCGGGTGAATGATGTGGTGTGACCAAGTTGGAGGAAAATCAGTGCGAACCACATGGTTGAAGAGATCAACCAAGTAAGGAACCAAAGCACAGAGACTGTGCTTGAAAATCTTCCTCAACTGTTGCTTTGTTGTTGTTCATCACCCAAATGGCCTCTTTAATGTCTCTGTCTAAGAATAAGAAGCATGAGGAGGGTGGAGAGGTAACCTGAATATGGGCCTGCCCAAGAATATCATAGAGAGTGGACATGTGGGAAAACATGGAGCCAGGGTCTAGGTTGGATGGGAGGAGGGAGCGACGGGGGAGGATAGTACGCCAAATTTTTTTCGGGGAGTGAGTAAGGGAAAAGGATAAGTTGTATCTCCTTTGACATATGGTCTTTGAAGAGCAATAAGCCAAGTACGGGTATCGATCTTGACCCTTTGCCGAGTCAGCTAAGCTTCGGATGTGATGCAAAAAAGAGACCAGTCCGAACATTGTCTCAATTCGAAAGGGCCGAGCTCCAAATTTTGCGAGGATGATGTGATGAGGGACTGACTGCTAGGGAAAGATATTGGAGAGATTAACTTGATGAGTCTTGAGCTTGGTGTGATGCCTTGCTTGGAAGAAGGCTCGGTAATTGTACCCTTGATGTTCCTTGGAGGTGTTGGTGCTTGTATTGATGCAAAAGTTGAAGGCCTAGAGTTTGAGGACTCAGACCCTAAGATGGACATTTAGATTTGGAGGCTAGCTCTAGAGTTGTCTTTCCATGTACTTGTGTGACGCAACATGGCTAAGGTTTGTATTTGTAAGCCCTAAGGAAGACAACAGTGCTAGTGTGGAGAGCTTGTGTGATAGAAGCTTGTTGTGTGTGCCAAGGACTTGCTAGTGTTGATGCTAGCATGTTGAGGATCTTTGGTGGAGTGACCAGCTTTGGTTGGGAGTGATTCCTAGCTATGAGTTGGTGTCTAGGGTTTTCTTATGTTTCCCTATCTAGGGTTTTGAGAGCTTGATTTGTACCAGCTTGTGATAAGATTTTGGTATGTACATGTACTTCATCTCTTATATAAATGAAGTGTTTCAGCTGCCCAAATATTGTGTACTTGCAGATTTGATTTTCAGCTTGTGTTATCTTCTTGGTTGGGTGGATTCCAGCACTTATTATTCATGCTGATTTGACATATCATATAGTTGAATTGGTTAAGTGATTTAACACACATAGAAGATAAGGGACAGATTTTCTGCTGTAATTAAGTTATTTCTGATCTGTTGTGCTTGAAAAGTGTGCCTTAAGAGTTGTACATTGTTGGTATTGAAGTACACTTGTATGGTATTTATTCTCTTGGGCTGCTGGGTGATTTGGGTTGACCGTTGAAGTAAGGTGAGCTATTTGCTTCTGTAATTGAATACTTCAGATCAGCCCTAACACTGAAAGTTCAGAGGGATTTGATCTTGAAAACCTCAAGTAAATGAGGTGAAATTTCAAATTGCATTAATTGCCCAATTCTCGAAATTTCTACATTTACTAGGGCATGGGCAGCTCTTAAATGTAACAGGTGACCCTCTAGGGCATGATGGTTTCAGGGAGGACTTTATTGTATTTTATGTCTAATGATTCTCGATATGTCAACCAGACTTTTTGGATGGATATGCTGTGGCCTTTCTATTTTATTTATTTATTTATTGTCTTTTTACTTCTTTTTACAGCTTTTGCTGGCTCTTGTCAGCAGATCGTCTATCTATTAATCTATTTTTTCTGTAGCCCTTTCTTAACCTCCTGTTCTGGAAAATCTATGGAAGCTGGCCTGTGAAAACATTGCTGATGGAGGCTGTCAATTGCTGGATGTAATGGACACTATTTTTTCTGTAGATGTTTGTTGTGTAATGCGGGATGATGGGTATTCTGTAGATGTTTTTTGTGTAATGGGGGATGATGGGTATTCCCACTTGCGTGAGTATTGCCATTTTTCTGTTTACACTGAATGATGATGCATCCTCCTTTTTTTTTTTTTTTGTGTGTTCTCCATGTGACAGAATTACTATGTCCAAAATTTGCTTGAAGGTGTTGTCATGGGCAACGAGATATTTGGCCACAGGCCTGCAGACAAACTGTTTTGATATCACCTGTAGGCTGTAATGAACCATATAGTTCATTAACTGAGTGAAGAGGGACAATAGCCCATGGTGCATTTTCCAGAGGACAGAAAATATATTTGATATATGTGAATACTTGGCAGTCAAGAAGACTGTCCTTATATACTACTACCTAAGAGAGATGCCCATGCTAAGGGACACAAACTTCCATAGTTTAGGTACATTACATGTAAGCACTATAAGAGAGACATACTTTCCTCCTTTCCCAGTTGGTAGTTACAAGTTTGCAGATCCCACTAAATTTCTCTACCATTGACTGTAGGTGCTTGGTTTTTTTGTTGCACATGAATATTAAGTGCCCACTTCAAAATTTTGTTTGTGCTCTTGATCTGGATAAATCTGTCTGCCAATACTTTATTTACTCATGCTTTGGCTCTCTGCTGCCCTTGGAAGTAGCACACCAAACTAAGTTAGATCAAGAAAAGAAGATCCAAACAAATGTGTGAGCTTGAGTGGGCTTCCCTTTATTCGGCGAATGGGTTTAGGAACAACATCATGCACTGATTGAGAGGGTTTGCCCCTAAAGGGACATTGGATTCCATGAAACAACCTAGCTTTGTCATAAATAACTGTTTGGGAGTGTCCTTTGACATCCTCCAACCAAACGAATGGATCAGGGTACGTCTATGGAGCAGTAATTCTGAAGTTCCCTACTTGAGTCAGGCAATAATTTTTATGAATGGATATAACTTCCTTCTCTAATATTAAAATGTAGATTACCCTCTTAAAGAGTTTTTACTGTTCTTTGAAAAATTATTAGATAGTAGAAACTGCTTGGCAACTTCTTGGAAGTATGCATACTTATAAAAGATTGTTATACATGAAGTATTTGAAACTGAAGAGTTCTCTGCTGGTTCCTATTACTCTATTATGCTGTGTGGTGCTGACTGAAACTCCCTTTAATGACAGGCTAAATAATTAGCATCTTCTATCTTGTTTGTTTTGTTATGTGATTGCAGGTGTGGCTTTACAATCTTGGAGTGGGTAGTTTAAGATATGAGGTTGAAAAAGTTTGTGATGGCTCCGGTGAAGATGCATCATGCAGCAGGTATGAATTTTAATTTTTGTTTGAATGAGACCAAATCCTTTTTAAGCTATTTGTTGCAGTGTCTGTGTTCTCTTTTATATTCCAATTTCTTTAAGTGGTTCGAAATCAGTAAAAGTGACAAGTAGTTGTGTCTCTGAATAGACTTGCAAAATGTCTAATAAAAGCAAATAGCAAGTTGTTTGTTAGATATGGATGAGTTGTCATGACTCTATATTCAGAAACACCCAGCCTCGGGCTGGTAAAATATAGTTGAAAGCAACATATATTAAAATGATACAGATACTTGAAAGAAACATTTGTAATTTTGATATAGATAGCTGTAATGATAGTGATCTGAGGGAAGTAATGAGAGTGATGCCTGAACATTGTTGTGATATAGTTGTATCATTTTTCTGTAAACATTTGGGATTGCTGTTACATTCTTCTGTGTCTCACATTCTAAATCAGAACAACACTAAGCAGTTTCCGCCAAGCATTTATAGCTTTTTGGCTAGGCCTTGTCATAGTAAGTTGCATTTCATGTAACATGTTCCTTTATGATGCATTTCTGAACTGAAACTTTAGGGGAAAGAACCCATAGATAGCTTCTTAGCCTCTGGTAAACATGGATACAGCATAAGCTTGGTGACTCCAAGCAGTGTTGTAGGTGCCGATATCACTTTCATTCGTCTAAGATTTACGCCCTACATCCAAGATGGTTCCATTCATTTATTTGGGTATTTTATATCTCCTCTGTATGCCAAGTTTTATTTGTTAATCTTTTACTAAGTATCTCCCTTTTATTGCACTAGCCTATTGGTAGCTTGATAAAGTTGGATCATCTGGTCTCGTGGACAACATAGTCAATCCAACTTGCCATGTTGATATTGTATAGGTTAGTGTTATGCTGGTTGATCTTAAGTTACTGGTCCCCAGTGTTACCAGATCCATCCAGTCCGGGCCAGTTCGCCCCCCTGAAGTGCCTGAACTGGTATTGAACTGCCCCCCCATCTCACTGGACACACCCTTGCAGCAGTTTGGCCAAAAAAATAAAACAAAAGGAAAAATAAAATAAAAAAGGTGCTCCCCTCCGAAACCCTAAGTTATCATTATATAATCACCCCTCCTCTATTTGCCTTAGACATCTCTCATTGCTCATTTGTGAGTATTCGAAGATTGCGGAGCTGCGGTCAAGAGAGTTGATTTGGAGCGATCTTAGTGCTGATTTGGCACTATTTGTGAGCTGCGTTCAGTGCAGTTGGCATCTACCTCAGTGGTCTACATATCTTCTACAAGTTTGGAGGAAATATGACATTGGATTGTCGTGCCCATTTGAAGGTATGTCAAGAACATTTCACACCCTCATTGTTTTTTTCATAAAATTGTAGATTTTTGTTTTAGCAAATAAATAAAAGATAGATTTTGCATCTGCAGATTTTTTTTCATTGTTTGAGACATGTTGATCATTTTTTCCTCATAGGGGAAAATGAGCAACCTCAATGATAAGGGGAATCTTTGCGGGGATTAGAGGGACTTACTGCTTGGGAAGAAGAGCTGCAAGGGTTGAGCAATAAAGTGGCCAAGTTGGAGAAGGTGCTGAGCCCCTCACTTTCCAGGTTTCTAAGGACATTCAAGGAGACCATCTAGAAAGGCCTAACAAAGTTAAATCAGCTCAAGAGTTGTAATTTGGGGTGAGAAAAGATGTGTCAAGAAATGTAGGGGAAAGGATAGCCTTGTTCTTGGACCTCTGGGAAGTGGTAAATAGTGTCAGAAAAGATGTGTCAAGAAATGTAGGGGAAAGGATAGCCTTGTTCTTGGACCTCTGGGAAGTGGTAAATAGTGCCTCTATTCTGGAAAATTGAATTATTATGCTCAAAGAGAAACTAGAGTTCAAACTCAAGTAGGATGAATCTATGTGGACACTTTCATCAAGAAAGTGCAAACCATGAATTGCCACAAGAGAGAAAAGGACAACCTTCCTTTTGATAGAGTTACAAAAATATAGAGAGGTTAGGATAATATAATTCAAACTTTGCAGCAGTGGATTGTAGCTCGTGATGACTTTGAATAGAAAATATCTCAGGTTTTCTTTAATATATTTGAAGTCATGAAAAAGCTAGAATCTGCAACCCTTATGTAGAACAGTAAGATAATTGCAAGGGAAGAGTTTAAAGCTAAATTGGTTGAGATTAAGGTGCAAAGTTTGATAGCGTTGCTTCTTGTTTTGGGGTCGAGGTTAAAAAGTGGTTAACAAACTTTGTTGTGGATAATGTGGAGAGCAACTCGTTTTGCGAAGACTAGTTTGGCATCCTACGTGGGCTAAGGATGAGTTGTTTGCACTGAAAGTTAAATAATAGATCATGGTGGCCCCACTTAGAGAATATATTAAATGTAGGGTGGATCCAGTTGTCGATTTTGCGACTAAGTCGTCATGAAAATAAAATATAGTTGGGGTAGTTAGGTTACTTTGGGTGTTGCTTGTTCATTTTAGAGATAACATTTAAGCAATTCTTCTCAATAAAGAAGAGAAGAGAAGATAAAATTTTCTACAAATTTTGTAAGAAAAGCCTTCCAAGATTTCTATTTTCCTCCATTTCCCTTTGATTTGTTTTTTTCCATCCTACTATGGTATGTATTGTGACTATAAGAACATGGAACTGACAAATCTTTCCTTCCTGGTTGTTTCTCAGATTTCCCTATTATTCTAGTGCGTAGGAGCCTCATCCTAGCTCACAAGAGTGAACACTTTCTTTTCTCATTTATTTATTATCATAGAAATTTGTAAGGGCCTTCGAGCCATATTGTTTTTGATTCTTAAACGATCCATATAGGGGATCTATTGTTAAAAAGATACATAGAGTACTAACAAAGTATCACATTGTTTTTATAGTTAAGTTTGGTGTAAATATTGAGCTAAACTTTGAGCATGTGGTCTTTTTCAAACCCTTTTGAATTATAATGCTATAGTCCTTCAAATTTCTCTACAGAAGCTGTTTCTTTTTTTTTGTTTGCTAGCATGTACATTACTTGCGAGACTGCCTTGTGGCTAAGAAACCATGACCCAGGGGCATCTAAGCTATCAAAATCACCCGAGGATCGCACGCGGCCTGGGCCACACCAACCCTTAGCATGGATGGATTTTTTAGGTGTCTCCTTTCGACTAGAGTGGGTTTTGAACCTGGGTTGCCATACCAAATGAAACCCTTCGAAACCAATCACACTAATGGGATTTGATTGCAGAAGTTGGTTCGTATTTTGTGTATCCTCTTCCAATAAATATTGAATGTTTCTCTTGCTTACATCATATGGAGGATGGCAAATATATTTGTGGTTGATCAATACATTTAAGTATAGATTTTTCTTTTACAATTCCATTAATGTTTGAGCCTACCTTGTCCTTTCTCAAACAACAAATGAATTCTTAAGAGACTATATAATTCAAAAGGGTTTTAAAAAGACCACATGCTCAAAGTTCTTTGTAGAACTTGTTTCATATTTTATGTATCTTATTCTAGTAAATCTTGAATATTCTCTTTCTTACATCATATATAGGTGGCAAAGATATCTGTGGTTGATCAATACATTTTGTTGAAATATTGTAACTTCGAAGAATATTCTAATTATATTTGAGTTATTATTTTATAGATCAAATCCCCTTTTGTGGATTGATCAAGTCGAGTCTTGTATAAGATCAAATCCCCTTTTGTGGACTGGTCAAACTGTATTTGTATAATAGTATTTATAAAGTCGGTCCCCAATAATTATAAAGTGGTTTTAGCCACTTCTAGGAGAAGTCTGCTCCACCAAGTGAAGAGACACAACCCTAGCGCCATCTCACACTTGTATTTATATGTGAGGTTGGTGTCTCATTTACACACACTCACTCACTCATCTAGTGCGCATATCTTGAAGGCAGTTGCAGTTGCAGGAGGAAGGAGAAGAGAGGTGCATGCTCATTATTGGTCTGTCTTTGGTGTTTTGGTTTTAGTCTTGGCATTGTATTGGCAATCTATTATTGAGGAATTTTTTGTTGGGTTTTCTCCCATATGAGGGTTTCCCAAGATAAAATGTTGCGTACCTTGTGATTGTGTTTCTTTTAGTGAGCCTCTTTATACTGTTGTTTTGGAAATGCATTGAATGCTCATGTAATTTGGAAATAACCTAAGTCACCTGACACAGGGACACGGAGGACACGGAAATACGAGTATCCGACACGGGCACGACGAACCCCGGAAATAGGACACGGAGGACACGTTATATATATATAAAAATATATTTTAAAATATATATAATTTATATATCAAAATTTAAATTATGAATTACACATGCAAAAATGAAATAATTAAATTGTAAACAGTTACATGATGATGATACAAATTCAATCATACAAATTCAACTAAGTTACTAACATAAATGATGACATTGCCAACTCAACACTGTTGTCCAAAGCCATATCATCAGGAAACACATCCCACATCTTTGTCTTTCTCTTCAACCACTCTGTTGTCGTCCTAATGCACACTTGCAAACGTGATTTAAGTCCTACTCACTTAGTGTGCCCTCGGAGACACAATGTCTAGGTTCCTAGTCCACACTGTCACCTTGACAGGAACCTCTTCCGTCTAGGCTTACTCCTAGGGAAACCAAGGGGGGTAGTCCCTAAGTTACTAAGTTAATTTTAGGTTAAATGTTTCTAGGAGTTAATTTCAATTGATTAAAGGCTAAGGGGGAAAG